>CM053580.1:188243132-188263862 GCA_028627135.1 Pseudochirops cupreus | reverse complement strand
AAAAAAAACAAACAAACAAAAAAAAAGAAATGATGAGCAGGATGCTCTTGGAAAAACCTGAAAAAAAAAGTTTCCAATGCAATTGAATGTACACATTTCAAATCTTTCTATATTTCCATTCAAGTTCTTTCATTTCTTGCTAATAGACGGGTGATTCAGACTGGAATATGTTGGTAATTGAGCTGTTTCCTCCTTACCACTTGCAATTTTTTTAAACCTAAAAGACTAGAGATTGATGACAACATTTCTACACAAATTAAACAAGGGGTTCCTTTCTGTTAGTATCCCGTTTAGCTCTAATACTTCTGGGAAATTTTCTTGTTTGATTTACCAAAATGTGAAACTCGGGCTTTTGCCTCAGTTTGTAAAAAACCTCTTATACTCTTCCAGTTTTGCTGCTGTTCGGTGTTTTGTTTTGTTTTTCACTTTGTTCCAATAGTTTTTATTGTACCTCTGAATTTGAATTTTTCTGCATCATCTTCTGCATTATGAAAATTTTCCAGTTTCTGTTCAAAATCAATGGTTTCTTTTCAATTTTTTTTTCTTTAGGAATTTTAATTTCAATCGTCTATGCTTCCATTATCATATTAGGATTTTTAAGTGTTCTGGGATTCTTGTGGTTGTTCTATTCTTCTTTCTAATATTCTAGTTGTAGTCAACATAGAATTGCGTCTTTCTATGGAGATTTCTCCTTTCATGCTTTTACCACATAGCATTTCTCTAGTTGATTAGAAATTCTTTTTTGATTACTCATTTCTTCATTCCTTTCATTGACTTTTTTTTCTTTTTTGCAGGGGGGAAAGCAGGGCAGTTGGGGTTAAGTGACTTGCCCAAGGTCACATGGCTAGTAAGTGTTAAGTGTCTGAGGCCAGATTTGAACTCAGGTCCTCCTGACTCCAGGGCCAATGTTCTATTCATTGTGCCACCTAGCTACCCTAATTGACTTTTCAATAGGGTTTTCCTTGTGAAATTTTTTTTTGTCTTTGTCTTCTTTTTGTTATTATTTTACATCCAACACATTTCTTGCTGTTTTGAGATGATGAAGGGCAGTTGGTGGTGAAAAGTAACCAGCTTAGAACCAACCTCTCATTTAGCCATCTTGCTAGAAATTCAAATTCAGTAAACACTTCTTAAGCAGCTACTAAGTACAGGAAGAAGCAGAATGATAGAATGGATACAGTACTGAGCTTGGAGTCAGGATGACCTGACTTTTGAAAACTTTGTCTCCAACACTTACTGGCTGTATGACTTTGGGCAACTTACCTCCAATTTAACTCAAACAAATCTCTAAGACATATCTACCAAATCAAAGATCATTTATGATATGCATCTATGGAAAGAGTTTCTATACTGGAAATTCCCCAAGCTGAAGAAATCACAGATCCTTTGTATTCCAATTATGTATTGTGGTTAGTAATAGGAAAGTTAGAAACCCTATAGAAGACATACTCCCTACTACTATCACGCACTTATACTATACACTAGTACAAAGATAAATTGCACACATAGATGTGCTTCAATGAATCCATGGTCTCACTGATGTTGGTGCTACTTCCACTGGTTCAATGGACCATCCATACCTTTCCATTCTGTGTAATTCTTGTCCATGTCCACCCATACATCTTCCATAAAATATCTATCCAGTGCTCAGAAAACCTTCCTTTGGGTCATTAATATTCCATCAGCGCCCCAGAATGACTCAGGTTGTCCTTGTCCATGTCCTGCTTTTGCCACACAATTAGCCCACCTTTTCTCCTAAGCATATATTTCCTGGAGGATATCTTTAATTATACCTTTTTCATAAAAGTAGTTGTTGATACTATGTTGTAACTTACTTAAACTCACCACACATGTCCCCTTGCCTTTTGGATCTTCCACAATTTTGAATCTTGTTTTGGATTTTCTTCTAACAAAATGCCTCCCAAGTAATTAAAATAACATAAGATTACTTGAAAGACACAACCACAAAGATAACATTGCTTAACAATCCTTCAACTATCAATATCAAAGGAGGAAAAAAACAGGAACACTTTCCTAAAGGTGTTTGCCATTGTCATGGATAATGTCCTACACAAAGTTCAAGTGGAAGAGAGATTTTATATGGATGGTGAGGTCCTCCGGATGTTCCTTCTTCTGGATTACATTGTGTTGTTTCTATCAAGTCCCTTGATACCCGTAATGCCAAGCAAAGGCAACTTCCAAGGTTCGGAATACTAGCATAGTAACTCTCCATTTATTCAGTGACAAATTAAGGCAAAACATTCACAGAACAGAGAAAATCAAAATACAGTGTAACTCAGTCATTTAGCAAGTTCTCAATTCAATCACAAAATATCTCAATTCAATTACAAAGTATAGAGTCAAAGTATCCCACCCCTGGGTAGTACATTTATTTAGTCAGACACAAAGTCTGTCTTCTCAAGTGGAGATTAGTTTCTAATCATAAACAAAGTACATTCATTTGGTCAAACACAGAGCACAAAAAGTCAAAAGTTTCCCACCCCTGGATCACAACTGAATTACAATTATCATCAGTTAACACCAAGCACCTTCTCAAAAGGGGCAGTGGAGAGCACAAAGGCCATCTACCCCTAAGCCACAACAAGGTTAAGATATTATCACAGCATTTAATAAGCAAAGAGAGGTCTTTTCTTCATCTTGACACTAGGCAAGTTCCCAGCAATCTGTTCCTGGGGAGACAAAGCTTAACAAAGCCACAGTATACATTGCCAATGTTCTCATCAATTCACTCTCTGCCTACAGGACAGCCTCAGGATCCCTGAACCAACAGCAAGGTTCTAGGACCTCTGTCCTTTACCAGCAGACAAATCTGGCAAAACAACATCAAAACAGACAGCCAAAATATCCGCATCACAGTTATGTCTCCTCAGTTCTCAGCAGCTCCAGGTGGCAGCTCTCAATAGTCCTGGGCAGCTCCAACTGGCCCTTAGCAGTCCAGGCAGCTTTGGCTGGCAGTTCTCACTCTCTCCCAGCAACTCTGGCCCCTGCCAATTCTCCCCTCTCTCTGCTTCCATGATGCTGCTCCCCAAAAGTTCTTCTGTCTCTCTGCTAGGGCCTTCTCTCTCCTTGGGCCTCTCTTTCAGAGTACCAGCTCCTCCCAGTTCAGCCTTCTCTCTTCACGTCAACAAGTCCATCCCACAAGTGGGATTCACAAGCTCTGGGTTTCAACACTCAACCCAGAAACCAAGCCAATACAGGAGGATCATTAAATTCCATTACCATTATAATACCACAAAGCCCTCCTCAAGGATTTCCATGACCATTCAATACAGATTGCCCTAACCATCTATGCAAGAAACATAATAGCTATAAGAAATAATATTAAATGATAATTATATTAAGTGAAAAATATATAAAATATGTTATACATTAATTATTAACAAGCATTAGGGGTGTTATATTCCTAGAGTGGAAGCCAAGCAAAGCAGCTGATGGAAGATGAAGCCCAGTTCTCTATCCACTGTGCTCATTTCACTTTTTTTTTTTCAGGGTTCACAACTTGTTAAAAAAAAGAGAGAGAGAGAGGATCATTGCTGCTACAATCTCACAATGTCTTCTCATTTCTACCCTTTATTATAATTTGACATGAAGATTGACCTTTACTCTGAGCAGTCAATGGCGTGGCTATATGTACATAGACATGTAATTCTGAAATGACTATGTTGGTAATTAGTCATTTCCTGTCTGTTAAGATACAATCAATTTCATTATTTGGGATATTCAGTCTTCTTTCCTAATCTCTTCTCAAAAAATATTAATAATGCATAAGTATGTATTTCTGAATAGGTCTTTGGCCTCTTTCATTTCTTGATCCTAAATCATATTTTCCAGCATAGCTTTTATATTCATCCTCACACTGTAATCACTAAATATCAAGGTTAATGTTGACTTAGTTTGAAGACAAAATTTTTTAAAGAGTTCCTCTACTTCTTTTCCTTCTTCAGCAAATGTTGAACATATGTTGTAATTATCTTCTTGAGGTGTTGGGTTTTTTTTGTTGTTGTTTGTTTGTTGGGGGGGGGGGGTTAAGGGGAGAGACAGTGGAATTTGTGTTCATTGTGAATCTTGCAAAGTGAAATGATTGTGTTCCATGAAATTATATTTTCTTGTCATCCTTTGCTACATATGAAATCACCTCCATTTAATAAAGACGGTGTGATACTGTATTGTTAATGGAGTCAGAGAATTAAAATCCTACTAATATTTACATAATATGCCTTCCAGGACACTATGCTAACTTGCACTCATAAGGTTTGCAGATTGGGTCCCATATGGTGGCTTCTATCTTTGGTTCAAGAGGGGAAAAGGAGGACCATAAAGGCTAAGCCAGAAAGAACTGGCAATGCAGGGGCAATAGGCAAAAGGAAGAAGAAAAAGTAGACCTGAACTTTGCCAGAGAAGAAAGAGATTGTAGATGGCCATGTGTCCCTATGGTATCTCAGAACAAAAGACTGAGGCTAAAGCCACTAGTTGTACCTGTCTTATATGGCACTTTTCACAGTACTTGGCACATGGTAGGTACTTGAAGATTTCCTTCCTTCCTTCCCTTCTTCTTTCCCTTCCTCCTTCTTTCTCCTTCTCCTACCTTCCCTCCCTCTCTCTCCTTGCTTCTCTTCCTCTCTCCTACCTTCCTTCCCTGCACAAATGAAACTTAACATTACCAGACATCGAACATATCATAGAACAGTGGTCATCAATCTATCAATCAATCAACCATTAAACATTTATTAAGTGCCCGACACTGTGACATATGTCAGACACTGTGCTGGGCACTAGGAATGTAAAGACAAAGGGGTAAGTCCCTGCTCTTTAGGAGCTTACAATCTAGTGGGGGCAGGGGGGACTGAGAGCATGTACATATGCCAAAACTATTCAATACTGGTTAAAAACAGGAAATACATCAATGGAAAAGACCAGAAAAAGATGAAACAGAAGCAAATTAAAAAGTAACCCAGGGTTGGATAAACCCAAGAATATGAATTAATGGGAGGGCTCCTTTTTATGAAAGAAATTTACTAGGAAAACCACAAGTGTAGTTTGGTAGAAATTAGTTTTAAATCAACATCTTATACCATACACCACAATAAGTTAAAAGTAGAATATAAGGGCAGATAGGTGGCACAGTGAATAGAATACCAGCCCTGGGGTCAGGAGGACCCGAGTTCAAATCTGGCCTCAGACACTTAACACTTACTAGCTGTGCAACCTTGGGCAAGTCACTTAACCCCAGTTGCCTTGCCTTCCTTCCTCAAAAAAAAGAAGTGGGGTACAAAAGGTCTCATCAGAAGAGGATTAGAGGAGAACTGGAGCTATCTTTCATAGTAAGGATTAAGAAAAAAACTGTTAATCAAATGATGAATAGAAGCAGTCATAAAAAACAAAACAGATCGTTTCAATTATATACATTTTTAAAGCTTTTTAAAATAAAACCAATGGAGAAAGACAAAGAAGAGAAATTGTTGAAGAGGAAATATATTTATGCCAAATATCATTGGTAAAAGCATAATATCCAAGATATATAGGTAACTCATACAAATATATTACACTAAGAACCTGCAATAGATTAAATACAGATAAAATAAGTCAAAAGAGAGCAACAATTTTTGAAAGAATGGTAAATGATAAATGACCACTTTAAAAGTCTTTAAATTACTGATCATAAGATAAATCAAAATTAAAGCATTCTGAGTTTTCACTCCATACCAAACAAATTGACAAAGATGATACAAAAAGGGGTTGGTGTCAGAGGGGCAGTATTAAGACAGGCATATTAATACATTGTTAGTGATGCAGGGAATTGGTCAAACTATTCGAAATATCAATTTAAAATCATACAAGAAAAGTGAGCAAACAGTCCATACCCTTTGATCTAACAATCCCCAAAGTAGCATATGTGCTGAGGAGGGCAACAACAGAAGCAAAGGTTCCACACATACTGTTATGCCTTCCGCATGTATCGTCTGCTGGCTTTCATGTTCTTTTCACAAACTTTAACTTTTTACTTATTTTAACTCTAAAAAAGAAATTGTGCATATTTATTATATTAAAAGGTAAAATATATTGATATTATACAATACTATACACATATATTATGCGTTTCTGAGTTTCTAAACTTTTCCTGTATCATCTGCTAGCCTTTGCATGTTGTCTGTGGCTTCCACAAAACTCCCCCCAAAATCCCATTTAATTTTTATTTTTTGCTTTTTGTAGGGCAGTTGGGGTTAAGTGAGTTGCCCAAGGTCACACAGCTAGTGTTAAGTGTCTGAGGTCACATTTGAACACAGGTCCTCCTGACTTCAGGGCCCATGCTCTATTTACTGTATCACCTAGCTACCCCCCATCTAATTTCTTATGCCAACCTACAATATATAGAAACCATACGGGAGAAAGTCAGGATGTGGAAGGGATACTATGTATCATATGATATGATATGATACTATGTATCATACAAAAATAGGTAATGAAGTCTTCAGCCATGCTGGGATTGCAACAAGGCTATCGTTAACTATTAGTTGAGTTCACTTAGAGAATTATTTTGGACTGGAAGGAAATAGCACTGACTGGAAGGAAATAGCACCGTTGGACTTTCAGAAAGACCAAAGTGATGATTGAAAATAGGGATTAACAAACTACAGTCTGCAAATCAACTCTGTACCCCTGCCTACCTTTGTATGATACTTGAGCTAAAAATGAATAATAGTTAAATTCGAGAACTGGATTAGGATCCACGAGCTGTACTTTGCTAACCCTTGATGAAGGACAATTTAGCATGGTTACCTAGGCCTTAAGACTTAGCAACCTTTTTTGACATAACAGTGAAAGTGAATGACCATCTGTAAGGAAAAAAGAGGGAGCAGGTTTAGGGATAGAAAGGACATATCAATATATTGGAGGAGCTAAGGATCAATCAGACCATGATCTGCTAAGTGGTCATGGTACTGGGCTCACAATGGGCTCTGAATTTCTAATGTGGCACTCATAATTAGCTGAGCCATCAGGGCCAGCAGTTATATGTTAGTGAAAACAGGAGCAGGGCAAGGTTAAAAGGAAGAGCTGCCATGTCTCCCAACCTCACTTGTAAAGCACCTCAGCTGTTTGACTTGTTCCTATATTTATCTAGGAGAACCTAAGAATACGTCTACTGTATATTTTTCATTAGTTAATATAATTTCAATATATATCTCAATTAATCAACTAAACTCTAAGCCCTACTAGTCCATCAAATAGAATTTATTTAATGACTACAGAAAACCTTTCTCAGTAGTAGCTTCTCTCTCTCTCTCTCTCTCTCTCTCTCTCTCTCTCAGTATGTGTGTGTGTTTCTCTCTGTGTCTATCTGTCTCTCTGTCTCTGTGTGTTTCTCTCTCTCCCCAGCTTCCTTAATCTCCTAGGATTAGGTAAATATTAAAAATTACTGAATATTCACTGTCTGGAAGGCCAGGTAGATTAGATTTTCACTCTTTCCTCAGGGTTCTCCAGTAGTACCCTTAAGGGGGTTTGGAGAAGTATCTAGACTCTCTACAAATGGCTACAGCCTACATACATTTTGTTCTCTCAATTGTAGAAGCTGGTCCTATGCATCCTACTTTCATTTACTCACTAACAGTGCAATTGGCTTTTACAAAGAAACATTTACCTAAAAGGGATAATCACAAATACAAAAATTTATTCCTCAATACATGAGAAGCATAATCCTCTTTCCTACCTTGCACTTCTTCAGTCTCCAAGGAGAGAGTAGCAATTAGGTTCATAGTTTATCTCGGTTCCTATATAGCATACAGTCTCAGTTCCAAATCCAAAACCCCTCTTGGGCTTGAGTTTGAGGCACCCTACCTTCTCTGCTGGGATAGCTGGCTACAACCTCCTGCCTGGAATCCTAGCTCCAATGTGACCATATCTTGAACTCCAGGATCTGGTGAGGTCACTATTGGCACCTGAAACTGAGAAAAACAAGCAACATAAAATAGAAAAAAAAAATCACCCCAGGCCCATTTCTCAGAGCAGAGTGAAAGGATGCAGGGGAACAAAAGTTCTTCTCCTCTCACTGATTCAGGTCATGGCACCCAGGCTATGGGTGGACTATGATCTTCACCCTTTAGATGTGGCAGATAAGAATGGCCAAAAAGAGCAGCAAAAAGAACACCAAAAAAAGCAACCAGCTCAGTCACAATAATGTTAAAGACTCAGGAAGTCAATCAGAGGAAGCTATGCCTGCCCGTGTGACTGGAGATGAAGAGGCCTCCATATTAGGCAATGAAGACATGTAAAGGTCCCTCAGGGTGTCTCCATGTTAGGTGAACTGGGTATACCTAGACAAGCCCAGGCTGCACATAATTTATCAACAACAAAATCAATAATAAAAGAAAAACATAATTATTTACAGTAGTTTAGCTGTGAGAATGGTCACAACCAGAATGCCTCAAACTCACTGTAATTATACTTCTGAAAATACAGATCTCTACCATTCAGTTTGTTGAGGATAACAAGTAAAATCTCTTCACAAGAATTCTCTTCATCCTTTTCTCAAGATAAAGGTTAAAATGGTTCAATCAAGAAAGAAAGTCTCTCTATCCTCTTTCTCACTATGTTCTTCAACTTCTCTTTGGACATGACAGGAAAACAGTTCCTGATTTTCCCTGAAGCCATCACTATGAATAGCCTCTCTCCAGATTCATTCCTCATAGAATTCTCTTTAGGTTTGTTCATAAAATAGTCCTCAGTTAAGATGATGGAGACAATCCTAACAAGAAAAAAGTTTCTCCCCATCTTCTTTCTCTCTTTCTTCTCCACAGCTATCTCATAGATCAAAAATAAGCACGCACTTTCCCTGACTTCATAAGGATGAGCAATGCAGGGAATCACAATTGTAACTTTAACTCTTAGTGTCTTTGCTCTTAAAGAGGCTTTCGAAACAGATTCCAGGGCTTGGGTATGTTGGTTTTATGTTGGTATTCATGGACAGTATTAGTGGTTGGAGAGAGAGCTATTAATCAGGCTTATAACTTTATTAGCCTAGTCTTTGTGACTGGCAAAGTTTAAAGGTGGGCTGGAAAATGTTTAGCCACAGGTTCTCTGAAAAAGAAAATGTACCCAGGGCACACTTTTAAATTTAGTCTATATTATTAATATTTCTTCCATCATTTTCTTAAGTCTAGACAATCAACAAAACAATAAGTTAAGACCTAATTTGTAGCATTTGACAATTTCCAAGATGCAAATGCTAACACTGAAAATTTAACAATCAACACTGGGGCTTGAGGTTGCTCTGACACACCGTTGTTTTACCTGATTTGGTTTGTCCACAAAGCTAGAGTAAAATCCAGATGAGCTTTTGGGGCAAGGTTTTCTGAGTTTCTCCAAGGAGGAACTTCCCTGATGTGAATATATATTTGTATCTCTTCCTTGGTGATCTAACCTACAGGGAAGTAATTAGAAGAAACTATTTGTATCTGATTCCCTAGGGGCTTGGCATTTTGTGGTACAGTCCCTGTGTGGTAAGGAGTTAGTGTTCCATTAAGTGCCGCATCTGTGAGAAGAAAGGCTTTTAGACACAGATTCAGCAGTATTTCTGATATAATCCTGCTTCTGAAACTCCCCACTTTTCCCCTAAGGCTATGTTTTGGGGACCTAGTTGTAATAAATTCTACATTATGGATCATTTAGGCAAACATATGTTTAACTGCATCATATGCTTGCTATGCCAAGCATCATCATGGACACATAATATACTTTTCCAGTAAGGGAAGAAGGAACATGTCAAATAAAGAAAAACACAATCTAGACTGGCCTGGAATTCAACAGACAATGGGAACAAAGACCTACCTGCTATAAATGATGGGCCTAGGACTAGAATTAGAATGAATGACTGTTCAGATCATCTAGCCAGTGTTAATCTCAGATTGGCAAAGGACTTCCAGAGGAGAAAAAGAAAAAGATAATCTCTTTTTGGGTGAAGTAAAAGATTATATGGCCTGGGGAGGAGTCTTGACCAATAAAAAGCTATGTAGGTGGGGTAGTTCAGGGAGTTTAGGAGTCAACAATCCTGTGTTAAGTAAAATTCTTCTACGAGAGCTTTTGATTTCCTAAACCTTGCAATTTTTATTTCTAGAAGTACTCTTTCTCCTTTCTCTCTAAAAATCCTCAGAAATACAACCTTGTGTTGTAGTAGGTTGCAAAGGGTTACCTTACAGAAAGAAACTGGTAAACCAGGGCCAGTTCATGCAGATATACTGGCTGCTGATCCTTTGGAGGTACAAGGATAGAGCATGGTTCTTGGAGTCAAGAAGACCCGAGTTGGAATATTGCTTCCAACACCTACTAGCTATGTGACCTTGACCCCTCTCAGCCTCAGTTTCCTCAACTGTAACATGGGGATCTTAATAGTAGTTTCCTCCCAGGGTTATTGTAAGGATCAAATGAAATAACATTTGTAAAGTGCTATGCACATGCTTATTATAATTAATCTTATTGTTTTAGTAGTTGTAGTGCCAACACAATATTCATAGCACCAACAGCGACTGTGAATATGCCAGCATAGTAGTCAAGCACAAAATATAACAGACTCTCCATATAGAAGACAGAAGCAAAACATTTATTCAGATACTAGAAACCTAAATCCCAACACCAGGAAACTGAATCCATCATAGCAACATGGAAGTTAATACACCACAACGTTACAGAGAGCCACACCATCCTTTAACCTTCCCACAAACCAATTCACAAAACTAGTAGTCTCCTTGACTGAGCATCCTCGTTCTCCCACAGTCTAACTGCTCTGACTCCCAGCTTCTTGGGGGCTCTGCTCTATACTTCAGCAAACTCCTCCCACCACAGGCTCCATGTGATTACTTGCAACTTATTAGGGGGCAGGGAAAATCTTTGAAGGAGGGGAGGTCTTCAAATTCCCTTAGGCTTATTAAGGGGCAGGGGAGATCTTCAAATTCCCATTACCATTACAGCAGTATATAACATTATAGAAGCTGGTACTATAGTTGATTCTGTTATATTAGATTGGATATTAGTCAATTTTGTTTAAAATGTAGTAAAAAAGGAAGAAAGTTCTGGAGCCAGGTAAAAGTTTCTCCTGGGTCCACATAGAAGAGCAGATTGATGGGAAGGCAGAACCCATGGCTTAGGGTGAAGGCCTTTCCATGACCAGATAGATAGCCAAGCAGCAAACCTAGAAATGCCTGATCTGTTTGCAACTGACCATCCCTTGTTTTTCAGTGAAAGGAGGCTTAGGAGCTTCCCTTGAAGGATTAATTTGATTAGGAGAAGAGAAAAAAGCCCAAGCTACCCACCTTGGTCCTTCTTTCTGTTGTCTGTTTACTTTGGGTTGGACAGAGTAGTCTAAATCTGGGGGCTGGGGAAGCACAAGGGTTAGTGGGAGTGGTCGGCCCACCTAAAGCAGGAAAGAGCAGACAAGGCAGACTGGCAGATAAAATGAATTCCTTTGCTGATTTGGGATATTCTACAAAGGGAGAGGTCACAAGAACTTTCCAGAATGCTCTTTTTTTTTTCCATATTTCTTTGCTGTTTTGCACTCAAGTTCATCTGTCTTTTGTTGTTGTTCTCAGCCCTTGATTCTCCATTCCATTTATTGAAAAATAAACAAAGGTGCTTCCCTAAGGCTTCACAAGTGTTTGTGTGTGTGTGTGTGTGTGTGTGTGTGTGTGTGTGTGTGTGTGTATTTGTGTTTCTGGACAGTTTCTTCCTTATCTTGGCTGTGGGTAATTTGTCTCCAAAGAACAATTTATTCCCCTGGCTTGGCAGCTAACCCCTTGGAACTCTGTGGAAAGTGTCCTAATCCTCATTAAAGTGTCCTGAGCTAGCAGAGCTGCCAAGCCTTTGCTGAAAGATAGAGCTGCTTAATTCTTCTTTTCCTTCTTGGCTGATAGCCAAAGCACCTTCTCCTCTGCTCTCTGCCCTTTCCTCAGAATTAGATAAACTTTGGAGTGGAATTGGACTTGGCCAACCCAGCAGCTCTGGGTCCTCCTCAGGAATATCACAACAGCCAAATGGTGTGCCTGCACGTTTAACACCCAGCTCTCCTGGGGAGGAAAAGGTACATTTGATGCACTTTTAAGTTTAATCTGCATTAACATTTTCTCCATCATTTTTTTGAGGCTAGATAATCAACAAAATTTAAAAAAAATCAATCTCTGACTCTCAGTGATCTCCAAAGTGTAAAAAGCTATGCCAGGCACTGCACTAAGAGCTTTACAAATATTATCTCACCTAATCCTCACAACCCTGGGAGGTAGATATTATTATCATTCCTATTTTACAGTTAAGGAAACTAAGGCAGACAAAAGCTAAGTGACTTGCCCAAGGTCATACAACTAAGTGTGAGAGGAGAGATTTGATTTTAGGTCTTCCTACCTCCAGGTCCCTCCACTACACCACCAGTCTGCCTCATTAATCCTCTTGAATCATGGTTGATCATTGCACTGATCAGATACTTGCGTCTTTCTAATTTATTCATTTTTACAATGTTGTTGTTAGAATGTATATTGTTCTGCTTCTGTTTAATAGTACGTCAGATTATCTCCTTTTTTTTTGCCTTTTTTTTGGAGGGGCAATTGGGGTTAAGTGACTTGACCAAGGTCACACAGCTAGTAAGTGTTAAGTGTCTGAGACCAAATTTGAACTCAGGTCCTCCTGACTCCAGGGCCTGTGCTCTATTCACTGGCACCTAGCTGCTACCCAGATTATCTTTCAATAGTCCCTTGGTTTCTGCTAACTCACTGAGTGACCTTTGCATAAGAATTTCACTTCCCCAGGCTCTTCCATCCTTATGAAAACTGATTTGCTTGAACTTGTTGTTCAGTTGTGACCCACTCTTTGTGACCCAATTTGTTGCTGTTGTTTTTTGGCAAAGATACTGGAGTGGTTTGCCATTTCCTTCTCCAACTCATTTTACAGATGAGGAAACTGAGACAAACAGGATTAAGTGACTTGCCCAGGGCCACACAGCTAGTACATGTCTGAGGTCAGATTTGAACTCAGGAAGATGAGTCTTCCTGACTCCAGGCCCAACACTCCATCCATTGTACCATCTAGCTATCCCATGCTTGAACTACATAAATTAGACAAAGTTGCTTCTAATAGTCTATGTTCCAATGATTCTATTTGCCTAAATGATACCACCTGAGCTTGGGAAGTGTAAAGTGGGGATAGTCAGCTAGTTCCACCATCATCTGTTGCTTGATGATAATTTGGTCTTTTCTAATACACCAGAAATTCTCAACCACACTCTCCTCAAACCCTCCTTCCCCCTGCCCCAGTACTTGGCACCCTCCAGTTTTCCCACTGCCACGCCCTCTTTTCTCTGAACTAGCTTCCCTACAACCCAACCTCAAAACTATGTTTCTTTTTTTCTCCCATTTTTCCCTGTTCCTTGAAAATAAATTATTCCTCCTTGGGTATTTTTTAATGGATTGACTACAATGTCCAATATGGAAAGCAATGGAGGAGAGCGAATGAGAGGAAAATCTACAAGTCATAATATCTTGTGGAAACCAGAAATGTTAGTCAGTCCCCCACCCCTGACAAAATGGACCAAATTCACCTTGGTGGCCTCTCTCAAAAATAATCTCTATGGTTCACACCAGGGTCTTCTCTAGGAATATCAGTTTGATTCATCTCACTAATAACCTTTCACTACCCTTAAAATATTCAGACTAATCAATAATCAGAGAGAGGACCAGTTTTATTTAACACAATGCAAAATGCAGAAGGAAGTTGCTTTTGATTCAATAATTTAAAAAAAAACTTTCTCCTTTTTTTCTGGACACCATCAAATAACCAAACAAATGAAAGAATGAATGAATAATAGCTAGCGTTTATATAAGATAATATACATGCTTTTTAAACAATACAACCCTGATTATTTACACAGGGACAACTATTACAAGGAAATCTTATTTGAGGAACAGCATGAAGTAGCCAAGATTAAGGAACCTCATGGTTCTGGGCTCTAGGACCTGATACCAGTCTAAGGTAGAAGAAACAATTTCATGCCTAAGGGCAGAACCAACTATCATTAGTATAGTTAGAGGAATTTGCCTCAGGTGAACCAATCAGACCAGAGCGAAGAATTCGGGAAGTAGGAGTGAGGAACTGAATAAATGAAGTCTATTAATTAAGTGCTGACTTGTAATGGTAATGGGAATTTGAAGATCTCCCCTGCCCTTTAATAAGCCTGAGGGAATTTAAAGATCTTCTCTGCTTTGTAAATATACTCTGCCCCCTGATAGGCTGAATGTAGTCACATGGAGCCTGCGGTGGGAAGAGTTTGCTGAAAAGTGGAATAGAGCCCACAGGAAGCTGGTAGTTAAAACACCTAAATGGTTGGGAGGAGAGGATTCTTCCAAGGGAAACAGATAGGCTTGTGAGAAAACATTGGTCTTGTTTTGGTTTCTGGGAAGGATAGTGTGGCTCTCTGTACTGTTATGGCTTATTCACTTCTTTGCTACTATGATGGAGTTGGCTTACTGGTTTGGGGATTCAGTTTTCTGGTGTCTGGACCAATGTTTTGCTTCTGTCTTCTATATGGAGAGTCTGTTATATTTTGTGATCAAGCACTATGCAAGTATATTTAACACAACTGTTGGTGCTGTGAATATTGCATTGATGCTACATTCCTGCTACATATAATACATGATTATATGACAAGTACTATGCTAAGTTCTAGGGATGCAAATACAAAATCAAAACAGTTGCTGTCATCAAGAAAACTATGTACTAATTAGAGGACACAACACATATGGGGTGGAGGGACCAGGGAAAGGAGTTATGGTCTGGGTAGTCACAAAGATGGCATGTGGAACAATGGATCAGTCCATTAATATACTCATTACAGAGGCTGATCTAATTACAGAAGTGACCTAATTACAGTTGTCTGAGAAAGAGGTAGAAAGGTGGTGAATCAGTCAACAAGGCTAAAAATGGCAATGGATTCAAAGCCCTGGGGGATGCAGAACCCAGGCTGAGATGACTTTCTGACAGTCTAATGCCTAAAGTCCAAGTGGGCAAAGATTCTTATTCTTCTCAGATGGCAGGTCCCTAGTTTCATGACTAGAAATTATATCCCACTGAAGAGGGAATAAAAAGGAAGAGAAAATGTATGCTGTGTCCACAAAGAAGTATGTATATGGTTATGGTGGTTGTTGTTCAGTCATATTCAATTCTTCATGACACCATTTGGGGTTTTCTTGGCAGAGATACTGGTTTGCCATTTCCTTTCCCAGTTCATTTCACAGATGAAGAACTGAGGCAAGCAGGGTTAAATAATTTTCCCAGGGTTACTCTGCTACTCAGGAATTTGAACTCAGGAAGATAAGTCTTCCTGATTCCATACTTGACACTCAACTCTGTCACCTAGCTGCCCTATGTAAATGGTAGAAAATGGTAAAAATCAAAGGGAAATTCTTATTCATCTACAGTTTAGATTAGATTACTTCAGAGATTGCTTCTATTCTGAGATTCTGTGATTTTCTTAAGTCAGAATTGCTGTCAATCAATTACTTATCAACATGCTGAGACATTTTAATAAATGGTTTATGATATGTTCAGAGCACAACTCCATGGTATACAAAAACCAATGGCCCTCCCAATAATATTTTTAGGAATCTTTTAAAGATTTTACTTACAAGACAGGATGGATACAGTTGGAATTTTAGAGAGGGCATAACGGAAGCTGAAGATGTACACATCAAAGAACTGATAGAAAAAGGGGAAGATCTCCATCACGTAAAATAACAAACTGATCAGCAAAGAACAGGGGCTAAAGTTGATAGCTCAAAATTGAATTTTGCAAAGAGACAGAACAAGAAGTAACCAGATAGCACCAGGGCCATAATTAATGTCTCATCTTAATCTTGCAGACTCTATCAAGTTGATGAGACTATCTGTCTTAGGTGCTACTAAAACTCTCTTATGACAGGCTTGATTTAGAAAAAAAAAAACCTGGGAAGCCTTGTAAAAACTCATTCAGAGTAAAGCAATCAGAACCAGAACAATCTATACAATTGCTACAATATTGTAAAGATTTGAGTGGGATGTGAAAACTTCTCAGACTATGTCCTGGAATCTAGTGGCAGGCTTGAGTTTCAGTTTTCACTCTTTCCCCCTTCATTGCTGCTGTCAATCAGCATTAAGCCCTTTTAGGAGTCTTTGACCCCCACCTAGTCTCCATTTTTCATCTCCCTCCCCGCCCTACCTCATAGCCAGTGGGAGTGAGGGACAGTGGGGAAGGGGACCTGACAGAATTGGAGTTTAAAACTCTGCTTTGCTACATGTTTAGGCCTCTTCTCACTGATCTGTCATGGAGAAGACCACCCTTTTCCCATGAGAGAAAAGAATAAATTTCCTGTTTTTATCCTGAGAAACCTCTGTGTTTTTGAATGGGATTTTTCATCCTACACAGATTTGGGGGCTCGTCCAGGATCCATTCACTTGTGAGCAGCTTTCTCTCCACTTGGGTCTTAAGGCAGCCACCCAACGGAGATTTCTTTGGTGGTCTCCAAACTTGGGGGGGGAGGGAGGGTCACTGCTCTCAGTAGGTAAAGTACTGAAGGGAGGGATTCTTCAGATAAGAACAGGAACAAATTCCAGCCAGCTGGCGGAGAGAGAGAGAGAGCATGCAAACTGAAGAAAAATTTAGGGAACAGTCATCCAAAACACACATGTGTAGCCCAGAGGCAAGCTATATCTAGTGGATCCTTGAGTCGCTAATTTGTTAGGTTTTTTAAAATTTAATCTGGAATCTAGTGGCAGGCTTGAGTTTCAGTTTTCACTCTTTCCCCTTTCATTGCTGCTGTCAATCAGCATTAAGCCCTAAAAAGGCCAGGGTCTCCCTTTGCATCCTGGGCAATCTCCAGCTGTCCTGATGAATATCTGGCCACTGGATCCAGGTGGCTCTGGAGGAGAAAGTGAGGCTAGTGACTTTGCATAGCTCTCCCTTAATACAACTGCAAGTCATGTCATCATTTCCTTGATGCCATGGTCCTCTTCAAAAATGAAGGACAAACACAACTACACCAATCTGTGTGGGATGAAAAGCCCCACTCAAAATTTATTTCTGACAAAGAAAGGTTTCCCTCCCCAAATGGAGTGAGAGCAGAATTTGGGAAGCATATAGCAACAGAGATGCCCCCTCAAAAAGATAAGAACAAAAGAAAGAAGGGTCTTGTAGCATTTTTTAACCACAGAAGAGAACAAAATATGGTTTAGAAGAAAATTCAAATACCACAGCTTTTAAATTCTGTCAAATTTTTCATATCATTTTTTAGATGCAAACTGTATATAACAGGAATTAATGTTTTTATGTACAGTCTTATATTTTATTACTTCCATGAAAATACTCATGTTTAATGAAAGCCTGGATTATTTACCACCTCCTAGCAATTTGGAAACCTATTACAAATCCATTTATTCAGGGCCATGGTGACCTGGGAAAAGTCACTTAACCCTGTTTGCCTCAGTTTTCTCATCTGGATAATCAGCTGGAGAAGGAAATAACAAACTGCTCTAGTATCTTAGCCAAGAAAACCCCAAAATGGAGACACAAATAGTTGAATACAACTGTAATAACCATATGAATTCCTTTCTTCCCCCCCTTTCCATTTAATAATTGGATTAAAAAAAAATTTTTCTCTGTTCTTTATATTACCACCAGAAACTGGCAAAGGAGATGAAAAGCAGAACTCATCTGCTTATTTAACAATTATAATAAAAATTCTGGTGGTAATAGAGGTTGAGGGCACTAACCTAAATGAGGTTTATGGATCATCTGCTGATTTCGTTTTCCATATGATACCTTTTTGGGATTTAGTCTCAAATCCTACTTCTAGTATTTACTAACTCTGAGTCGTTGGAGCAGCAACTTAATCTTTCTAGTTCTCAAAACCTCAACCTTAAAATGGGGGGAGTGGAGCTGGACTATATCAGAGGGGTCAAACTCAAGGTCTTGGCCAGGCAAAACTCCCCAGTACAGCCAGAAACTGATTAAAATGTAATTGGGAAATGTTTAACAAAATAAATGAAAATACAATACAACATAGACGATGTTAATTTGTGGCTTTCCAAAACTACATGCAGCTCTCTAAGTCAGTGTGAGGCCAGCTAGGATCCTTTCTACTTGAATTTGACACCAACATCACTGGACTTTGAAGGCATCCACTTTGCCTTTGTTGTCCTACCTGGTTTCAACCAACTCCACCAACAAGATGCTTCTTTCAGGTTAAGCTCATCACTTCTAAACTCAGCACCAAGCTGCCAGCTCACAACTTGACTGACACTGAGAGAAATGATTATTTTTCTATTATATTAGTAACCAATTATTAAATTAGGATGGAGGTTTTTCCTTTCTGTTTCCTCATTCAGGGAAGAGCCCTCATAGGGCAGTCCATGAGCCTCTGAAAGACATTACTGATAGATGAGACTGCCCAAAGCCTTGGTTATATGCTCTGCCATCTTGGGCAGGACTCCACCAAACTAGGAGATCTTAGAAACACAATCTAATCTAGGTGAATTCTTACCCTTAAGATAAGACTCTGTCTATGGAATACTACATTAGAATTTAGAACGACCCAGGTTATGAAAGAGAAAACTAAGCAGAGTGGTCTGGGCAGAGATTCCTTTGTCCAGATTGCTCAAGATCAAGTCATGTTCTCCACCTGAGGAGCTGAAGTCTTTTAGTCCGCTCCCCTCATTAATATGCCCACCCTTCTTTCTTTTTTAAATTTTTATTAATTTTTTAAAATTGATTTGTTTATTTACTTTAGTTTTAGTTTTAGTTTTCTTTAGTTTACAAGATTCAGTTCCACAATCCCTTGAGTTTCAAATTTTCTCTACTCTCTCTTCCCCCCCTCCCCCTTGGCAGCATACAATCAAGTATAGGATCTGCAGATACTTTCACATTGGACATTAGTCTGGTTGTACAGAGGGGTTGTAACCAATGGAATGAACAATGGGAAAAAGGAAAGAAAACCAAACATGGAAAAGAACGAGAGCATGTATTGCTTCAGTCTCCATTTAGACTCTGTTCTTTCTAGATCTTTCTCTGAATGTAGATATCTCCTTCCATCCTGAGACTTGTGGAGTTGTCTTATAACTATGCATTGCTGAGAAGAGTCCACTTTATCAAAGTGGGTTGTCACATATACAATGTGTCTGTGATTGTGTGCAAATTTTTCCTGGGTCTGCTCTTCTCATTTAGCATCAGTTTGTATAAGTCTCTCCAGGTGAATATGAAGACCGTCTCCTCCCCATTTCTTATAGCACAATAGTATTCCATTACATTCATATACCACAACTTGTTTAGTCATTCCCCAATTGATGGGAATCCCCTTAATTTCCAGTTTTTTGCCACCACAAAGAGAGCTGCAATAAATATATTTGTACATATGGGTCTTCCTCCCACTTTTATGATCTCTTTGGGATACAAACCCAGAAGTGGTACTTCTGGGTCAAAGGATATGCAATTATTTATAGCCCTTTGGATATAGTTCCAGATTGCTCTCCAGAATGGTTGTATCAGTTCACAGCTCCACTAACAATGCATGTGTTCCAACTTTTCCACATCCTCTCCAGCATTTGTCACTTTTCTGTTTTGTCATCTTAGCCAATCTGGCTGGAGAGATGTGGTACCTCAAAGTTGTTTTGATTTGCATTTCTCGAATCAATAGTGATTTAGAGTATTTTTTCATATGTTTATAGATATCTTTAATTTCTACCTCTGAAAATTGCCTGTTCATATCCTTTGACCATTTATCAACTGGGGAATGACTTGTATTCTTATAGATTTTACTTAATTCCCTGTATATTTAGAAATGAGGCCTTTATCAGAGATACTGGTTGTAAAAATTCTTTCCCAATTTTCCACTTCCCTCTTGATCTTGGTTACACTGGCTTTGTTTGTACAAAAACTTTTCAATTTAATGTAATCAAGATTATCCACATTGTATTTTATAATGCTTCCCAACTCTTCTTTGGTCATAAAGTCTTCCCTACTCCATAAATCTGACAGGTAAACTATTCTTTGCTTTCCCAGATTACTTACAGTATCAGCCTTTAGACCTAGATTGTGCACCCATTTAGACTTGACTTTGATGTACAGCTTTAGATGATGGTCTATGTCTAGTTTCTGTCATACTATATTCCAATTTTCCCAGCAGTTTTTGTCAAATAGTGAGTTCTTATCCCAAAAACTGGAGTCTTTGGGCTTATCAAATAGTATATTACTATAGTCATTGACTACTGTGTCTTTTGTACCCAATCTATTCCATTAATCCACTACTCTATTCCTTAGCCAGTACCAAGCAGTTTTGATGACTGCTGCTTTATAATACAGATTAAAATCTGGTACAGTGAGGCCGCCTTCCCTAGCATTTCTTTTCATTAATTGCCTTGCTATTCTGGACCTTTTATTCTTCCAAATGAATTTTGTCGCTATTTTTTCTAGTTCTATAAAGTAATTTTTTGGTAAATTGATTGGTATGGCACTAAATATGTAATTTAATTTAGGTAAAATTGTCATTTTTATTGTATTAGCTCAACCCAGCCATGAGCAATTGATGTTTTTCCAATTAGTTAGATCTGATTTTATTTGTATGCAAAGTGTTTTGTAGTTGTGGTCATAAAGGTACTGGGTTTGTTTTGGCAGGTAAACTCCCAAATATTTTATAATGTCTACAGTAACTTTAA
>CM053580.1:188221857-188242632 GCA_028627135.1 Pseudochirops cupreus | reverse complement strand
AGAAGAAGAAGAAGAAGAAGGACGAGGAGGAGGAGGAGGAGGAGGAGGAGGAGGACAAGGAGGACAAGGAGGATGAGGAGGGGAAGGAGGAAGAGAGGGAGGAAGAGGATGAGGAGGAGGAAGAGGAGGGGGAGGGGGAGGGAGGAGGGGGGTGGAGGAGGGGGAAGAGGGGGTGAGGAGGAGGAGGAGGGGGGGGAAGGAGGAGGATGACAGCAAGTATCTATATCACGCTTTAAGGTTTGCAAAGCACTTTGCATATGTTGCCTCAATTGATCCGAATAACGACCTGTCTCTCACTATTGCTCTTATTATCCTCATTTTACAGATAAAGAAACTGAGGCATAGAGAGGTTTGAGTGATCTGCCTGTGGTCACACAGCTAGTCAGAGCCTGAAGCAGGACTGGAACTCGGGTCTCAATGAGTGCAAGTCCTGTGCTCTGTCCCCTCTAACACCTTGCTGCCTTGAAAGGTATTTGTTGTTTAGTCCTGTCTGACTCTTCATGCCCCCATGGACCGGTTTTCTTGGCAAAGATACTGGAGTGGTTTGTCATTTCATTCTCCAGTGTGTCCCAATTTTTACAGATGGGGCAAATAGGTATTAAGTGACTTAACCAGGGTCACACAGCTAGTAAATGTCTAGGCCTATTTTGAACTCAGATCTTCCTCACTCGAGGCTCGCTGCTCTATCCACTATACCACCTAGTTGCTCCTGTACTGGATTCAGATGATGGAGGGTTTTGAATGCCAAGTTGAACTTAATTAATTAATTAGAACTTGTTGATTGAGTCTCTTCTCTCACAGAATCTCTTTGTACTGGTCCAGGACCAGCCATGTGGGCCCAGTGTAATTGACAGGATTTTGTATAACTTAGAGAGGCCAGAACCTCCCATCTTTAAGACACTTAAGATGCTCATTTTCAAATTTCAGATGTGTTACCTGGAAGGAATATCATAATAAACCAACGAGAAAAAGGAAAGTCAGTGAGAGGGAAGAGCTGTATAGTACTGAACATAAACCTCCTCCTTCACAGTTTTACCCAAAATAATAGTGAGTTAATAGTGAGTGTCTGTACACACATACTGCAGAGGGGGCCCCTGTGTGCAGACACACCCACATGCCATCTTAGTACAGAGAAGAAAGAAAATGACTCCTCCTCTCATTGGGTCTGTTTTGTTCTGAAGGAAATTATTGTAGTGCCCATGCAATATTTATAGCACCCATGATCACAATAAAGACAGTGACTAGAAATATTGCATGACATTCCATTGCAAAATATAACAAACTCTCCATATAGAGGACAGAACCGAAGCATTGATTTAGACACCAGAAAACCAAATCCCAAAACCAGTAAGCTGATTCCATCATCATAGGAAAGAAATTAACAAGCCATAACAACACAGAGAGACATACCATCCTTCAGCCTTCCCAGAAACCAATACAAGATCAATATTTACTTACAAACCTCTCTATCTCCTTGCCTGAGCTCCTCTCTCTCCCACTGTCTCACTAGCTCTGAGTCCCAGCTTCCTGTGTCTCTGCTCCGCCCTTCAGCAAACTCCTCCCACCACAGGCTCCATGTGACTACATTCAGCCTGTTGGGGGCAGCCTATTTCAAAACAGGAGAGGTCTTCAAATTCCCCCTAGGCCTAATAAGGGGCAGGGAAGATCTTCCAATTCCCATCCCCATTACAATCATTAAAGGTTATTCCAGGTAGAGAAGAAGGAAATCATAGAACATGAATAAAGATTATAAGGGAAACCCTAAGGAGGCCTTGAGAATAGGTCCTCTCCAAATGACCCACTTGTCAAATTTGGCAGTTAGCACAAATCAGCTTGGAATTTACGAAGTGACAAGTGTAAGAAAAGCCCTACAATTGATCCCTGCAAAACTCGTCCAGGTTCTTGGTTCTGACACTAATACGATTACCAGGGGAAAAAAACGCAGAGGCCAAAGCTCTGGGTTTGGTGTCAGAAGTCCTGATTTTATATGATACCTCTGATGGTTAATAGTTAGCTGCATGACCCTGGTCAAATTCATCTCATCTTTCTGGGTTTCTGTTTTTCGTCTGTAAAATGGTGATGATGATGCTGTCATCAAGATGATGATGATGATGGCAGCTAAGTGGCACAGTGGGTAGAGCACCAGGGCTGGAGTCAGTAAGACTCATCTTCTTGAGTACAAATCTGGCCTCAGACACTTACTAACGTGTGACCCTGGGTAAGTCACCTAACCTTGTTTGCCTCAGTTTCCTCATTTGTAAAATGAGCTGGAGAAGGAAATTGAAAAACACTCTAGTATCTTTGCCAAAAAAAAACAACAAACCCAAATGGGGTCGCAAAGAGTCAGACACAACTGACGTAACTGAACAACAAAAATAGTAATGACAAGAGACGCTCTCTGATTTATAAGGACTAAAGGAGGCAATTTATGCAAAGCCCTTTGTGAGCTATAAAGTACTACGTGACTATCAGAAAATACCGAGATATCTAGGAGGCACAATCAATCTGATTTGTCGTGGTCCCTGCTTTAGCAGCCTTTCTTAGGACACATTAAAGATGCCTAACCTAGAAGAATAAGCAGAATAGATTATTAGACTTAGAGTCAAAGGGAAGTCAGAGTACTCCCTTAGAGACTTAGTAGGTGTGTGACCTTAAGCAAGTCATCCTAAGCCTCAGTTTCTACATCCATAAAATGGAGATAATAATAGCCCCTACCTCATAGGGTTGTTAAGAAAATCAGCTGAGATAATATATGTAAAGCACTTTATAAATCTTAAAACCGTTTTGCTGAATGTAATGGGAATGGGAATTTGAAGGCCTTCCCTGTCTCTTAATAAACCTAAGGGAATTTGAAGACCTTCTCTGCTTTGAAGATCTTACTTGCCCCCTAGTAGATCAAATGTAATCATATGGAACCTGTGGTGGGAGGGGTTTGCTAAAGAGTGGAGCAGAACCCACAGGAAGGTGGGAGTCAGAGCAGTTAGAGCTAGAGGGAGAAGAGGATGCACCCAGAGAGACAGCTAGGCTCGTGTTGGTTTGTGGGAAGTCTAAAGGATGATGTGACTCTCTGCTGAATTGTGGTGTATCAACTTCTATATTGCTATGATGGATTTGGTTTCCTAGTGTTGGGATTTGGCTCTCTGGTATCTGAATAAATGTTTTGCTTCTGTCTTCTATATGGAGAGTCTGTTATATTTTGTGGTTGAGAACTATGCCAGTATATTTATAGTCACTGTCAGTACTGTGAATATTGTGTTGGTGCAACACTGAATTATGATTATGGTAATTTCACAAACATATATTAAGCATCCACCGTGTGCAGAGCACTGAGTTATGGACTGGGGAAGATGAGATAAAATTCCTACCCTCAAAGGGCTTACAATTGAGTAGGAATGATACAAACTAGGGTAATTACAATATAAAATTCTATGTGTTCATCTCAAAAATGCAAAAGAAAGAGTTATAGGAGATCCAGTTAGTCACAAACAACTAGGACAAGAGTGGGGACCTGAAGCCTTGAGGTCACATGTGGCACTCTAGGTCCTCTAGGTCCCTCTAGGTCCTTTGACAGTCAAAGGGCCACACTTGAGGACCAAAGAGCCAATGTGGCTTCAAGGCTGCAGGTTCCCCATCCCTGAACTGGGACTTTTTGATACAGTATCTAGAGAGGGAAATTTTTCAGTTGGACTTTGCAGGGCTGTGGTAGCAAATGTTTAACAATCCCCTCTCTCTCCTCTCTCTCTCTCTCTCTCATTCTTTCTCTCTCTGCATGCATATATATATATATATATATATATATATATATATACACACACACACACACATACACACACACACATATACATATATATATATTATGTTCAAAAGAAACACTTTTAAGTTTCACCTGCATTATTAACATGCTCTTCAATTGCTTTCTTAAGTCTAGACAATCAACAAAATAATAAATCAAGTACTTTTTGTGTATTTCTGAGGTGTAAATGCTCACTGAAAATTTAATAATCAGTTCTCTGGAGCTACAGCAAGCCCTTAGATTTAAGGAATGGATTCAAGAGGGGAAGTAAGGGAGGAAAAAGATATTCCAGGCTTAAGAAAAGAGTGAGTAAAGGCACTAAGGAAGGAAAAGCCAAATGAGAGGTGGTGCCATTCAGTAGAAAGAGAAAGGGGCTGGATCTGGCTTTAAATCCCACCTCAGCTGCTCACTACATGGGTGATCCTGAATTCACTTTACCTCTCTGGGCCTCAGTTTGCTCATCTGTAAAATAAAGGGTTGAACTGGATGGCCTCAAAGTTCCCTTCTACCCTCTTGGGTTTTAGGCAAAAGAAATTAATCCCCTTTCACTGGACTCTGGAGTCATGCTCAGGAGTAGTGCAATAGGGAAAAGGTAAGATGGCACCAGATCATTGGAGAGCCTTGAATACTAAGCAAAAGAGTCATAATTATTAGAAAACACCACTGCAGGACCAGTAGTCAGTTAGGTGGTATAGTCAATAGAGCAGTGGCCCTGGAGTTGAGGAAGACATGAGTTCAAATCCAGTATGACATCCTTATTCATCTTGTAACCCTGAGCAGGTCACTTTATTCTGTCTGCTTTGCTTTCATCATCTATAAAATGGGGATGATAATAGCAGTTATCTCTCAGGGTTGTTATAAAGATCATATGAGATAGCATTCACAAAATGCTTTGCAAACCTCAAAACATTACATAATGTTTTACTGCTACAACTACTGCTAATAAATAGTAGTAGTAATAATTGTAGTAGCAATTGTTGTAGCAGCCTAAAGTTCAGAAGTTTAGAATTCAGAGGCACCACCAAACAAGACAAAAAACATTATGAAATGCAAAATGGATAATTCTGATTACGTTAAATTGAAAATGTTTTGCACAAACAAAGCCAATGCAACCAAGATTGGGGAAGCAGAAAACTGGGAAAGAATTTTTACAAGCAGTATCTCTGATAAAGGTCTCATTTCTAAAATATACAGAGAACTAAGCCAAATTTGTAAGAATACAAGTCATTCCTCAACAGAAAAATGATCAAAGGACGTGAACAGGCAATTTTCAGATGAAGAAATTAAAGCTATCTATAGTCATATGAAAAAATTCTCTAAATCACTAAATTACTATTAGAGAAATACAAATCAAAACAACTCTGAAGTACCATATCATACCTATCAGATTGGCTAAGATGACAAAATAGGAAAATGATAAATGCTGGGGAAAATGCGGGAAACCTGGAACACTAATGCATTGTTGGTGGAGTTATAAACTGATTCAACCACTGTGGAGAACAATTTGGAACTATGTCCAAAGGGCTATAAAAATTTGCATACCCTTTGACCCAGCAATACCACTTCTAGGGCTGTATCCCAAAGAGATCATACAAATGGGAAAAGGATTCACATGTACAAAAATACTTATAGCAGCTCTTTTTGTGGTGGCAAGCCATTGAAAACTGAGGAGATATTCATCAATTGGGGAATGACTGAACAAATTGTGGTATATGAATGTATTGGAATATTATTGTGCTATAAGAAATGATGAGCAGGCAGACTTCAAAAAAATCTGGAAAGACATATATGAACTGATACTGAGTAAAGTAAGCAGAACCAGGAGAACACTGTACACAGTAACAGTCACATTGCACAATGACTAACTCTGATAGACTTATTTCTTCTTAGCACTGCAGGATCTAAGATAACGCCAAAAGATTCATAACGGAAAATGCTGTCAACATCCAGAAAAAGAATTATGGAGTCTGAATGCAGATCAAAGCATTGTATTCTCTCTCTTTCTCTCTCTCTCTCTCTCTCTCTCTCTCATTTCTTCTTTCTTATGGTTTCTCCCATTGTTTCTAATTCTTCTTTACAACATGACTAATATGAAAATAAGTTTAATATCAATGTTTATGTAGAGCCCATATCAAATTATGTGCCATCATGGGGTGGAGGCATGGGAGAGATGGGGAAAATATCTGGAACTCAAAATCTTATGGAAGTTAATGTTGAAAACTAAAAATAAATAAATAAATTTATTTCTTAAAAAAGAATTCAGAGGTACCAATGTTATCATAATCATCATCATCATTATGATATTCTAAACAAACAGTTAATTCATGAGTTGATAACCTCTTAGAGATGGTAGAGGCAATAGTGGACATAAAGTAACACTCTTGTACGTGTATGGGGCAAGCACCAAGATCAATAGATCTAATCCCACCCAATCTAGCACTCCTATAATTGTAAAGGGAATTTGAAGACCTTCCCTGCTTTGAAAATAAACTCTACCCCCTAACAGGCTGAATGTGGTCACATGGAGCCTGTGGTAGGAAGAGTTTGCTGATGGGTAGAGCAGAGCCCACAGGAAGCTGGAAGTCAAAACAAAAGAGAAGGTGGGAGAGAGAGGATGCTTAGTCAAAGAAATAGATAGACTCATGAGTAAAAGTCGGTTTTTTGCCACCTGCTGGGACAGCTAGGCTTGTGTTGGTTTGTGGGAAGGCTAAAGGATGGCATGACTCTCTGCTACATTGTGGTGCATTAAATTCTATGTTGCAACGATGAATTTGGTTTCCTGGTGTAGGGATTTGGTTTTCTGTTGTCTGAATAAATGTTTTGCTTCTGTCTTCTGTATGGAGAGTCTGCTATCTTTTGTGATTGAGCACCATGTGGGACTATTTATAGTCACAGTCAGTGCTGTAAATATTGCACTACAACTTTCTAGTGGCTGATATGTTGCACAGTGCATTCCAGAAATCAGGAAGTTGTTGTTCAGTTGAGTCCAATTCTTTGTGACTCCATTTGAAGTTTTCTCGGCAAAGATACTGAAACGCTTTGCCATTTCCTGCTCCAGCTCATTTTATAGATGAGTAACTGAAGCAAACAGGATTAAGTGACTGGTCCAGGGTCACATAGCTAGTAAGTATATGAAGCTGAACTGGAATTAAGGAAAATGAGTCTTCCTGACTCCAGGTCCAGCACTCTATCCACTTTCCCACCTGAATTCAAATCAGATTTCAGATACTTGCTATGTAACCCTGGGCAAATCTCTTAACCAATGTCTGCTTCAGTTTCCTCATTGGCAAATTAAGGATAATAATAGCATTTAGTTCTTAGGATTGTTGTGAGGATCAAATGAGATAATACTTGTAAAGTATTCAGCATACAGTAGGTGCTTAGTACATGCTTGTTTGCCTTCCTTCCAACCACTTTTGTTTTCAATCTAATGGGTGAGCTTGGCTCCATAATTGCCCTTGACATAGAACCATCAGTTCACATGGAGTCAGTATTGCTCTGGACCACATTAACTGAAGCCTCAACCCCTGGGGCAACCCTGAAGCCATGATCACTTGACAGCAATTTGAAACAAGAATGGATACAGAATGAGCCCCTAAAAACTGTGTGTTGGAGGCAGCGGTGAGACCAGGAAGAAGGAAAGGAATAATCATACCAGGATGGGAAGGGGAGATGAAAGGAGGCTCAAAACAAACTAGGGGACAGTTTCAATCATGCCCCTCAGACTCGCCTCTCATTGTACAGATTGCTATTGAGAATGGTTCTCAAGGTAGGCCTGCCACCGTGCCATTGATGCTTTCCACTGAAGACAAGAGCTCTTCTAAGTGTCTTCTAAATGGCTTTCTCTATAACACCATGAACTAGGTGTTCCCCAAATCTTAGGATATGTTCAGCCTTGGTAAGGCACAATCATTGGACCCTGAGTTCTTTGATAGCAGAGACAGTCTTCTGCCTTTTTCTATATCGTTATTTCTTCCACATCACTACTTTTCCCAATGTGGCCCAAGAAATTAAATGGGAATTTGGGGTGAGTTTTGTGGGAGTCACAGATGGCATGTAAAGGCAAAGGGAGGACACATGACCAAATACTTGACTCAGATTTTACAGTAAGGTACTGTGAACACTGCAGAAAAGAAAGGGGAAATATTCAGACTCATTCTCTTGCATGAAGGAGGGCCAAAACATTTTATGTGGATTCTGCAGATCATGGGAGCGGTGCACCC
This sequence comes from Pseudochirops cupreus, assembly GCA_028627135.1. Classification (NCBI taxonomy): domain Eukaryota; kingdom Metazoa; phylum Chordata; class Mammalia; order Diprotodontia; family Pseudocheiridae; genus Pseudochirops; species Pseudochirops cupreus. The sequence goes on along the minus strand of CM053580.1, from coordinate 188,234,616 downwards.
CTAATTCCTGTGATGCAGAAGGGATAACTGTATATCCCCAGCACTCAGCACAGTGCCTGGCACTTAGTGACTACTTAACAAATTTACTTTATTTTAGAAATTTGTGTATGTTTGTCTACATCAGATAAGAGCAAACATCCAACATCAGGCAGCAAAAACTGCACACACTTTTGTGAACAAAGATTAGTTTGATTCTTCTTATTATGTTTTACTTGCCATCCTAGACTTAGCTCCCAAAAGCCTAACCAGTAAAGCCATGTTCCAAAACAAAGAATTGTATTTCATCTACAGTGTTCATATCAAAACCCAGAAATGTAAAATGTTGGTTTGAAATTAATATGTGTTTCATATGCCTTATAACGAATTTTCATTATACTCCTAAGTGTTCCCATTGTCTCAGTCTTAAAAGTCCACTGCAGTGTAAAAGTTGTGCTGGAGGGATAAACCCTAATAATTATTTAAATAAAAAAAATTTTTTAAAGAAATTTAAAATATTTTTAAGTAATAAAGTTATACAAATTTTCATTCTAAATTAAGGTTAAGGTTTGAAATGATTAACAAAAAACACCCAAAAAACAAAAACCTTGACTTATTGACAGACATTGCTTTCGTTATTTATCAGGTTTGGGGTAAAGATGGGAAACAATCTAAAGGCTTCTGTAATACTGGCCATCTTGACCTAAGCTTTTATACCACTGATCAACAATGGTAATTTCTTGATGACTTTGGCTGTCCAAAGATATCCATCACCATCCCCAAATAAGGAGATATCAGGCAGTCTGATAGCACAGGAGATGCCATCAAATTTTCTTACCATGTCTAGTGGCTATTGCCTAAGTGACAGTTTCGGTCATGCTGCCATGATTGATAATGTAGCTAGAGCTCTCAGTACGCACATGGGGACTAATTTCTACCAGGAAAAAACAATAACTCATTTGTGGCATCTACAGAAATGAGATTTAAAAACAATCCTGAAAAAGAAGAAAAAAAAATAAACTCTTCTGTTTGGCATTTAAAACTCCTCAAAATCTGACTTCAGTAGATCTTTCTAGGCCACTTACATATTACTGTCCTTAATCACTCTATGTTCCAGTCAAATTTACCTCCTTGCTGTTCCACATGCCTGGCATCTTCCTCAATTGGTGGTGCCCTCTTCCCTGGAAACCACTTTGTATTTCATTACTATATCCCATATTTTGTTTACTTATCTGTGTACCTTTTATTCCCCTCCCCAATAGTATGTGTGCTCTCTAAAGACAAGAACAGATTTGTTTTGTCATTTATATCTCCAGTGCCTAGCATAGTGCCTAGCTAAATAAATGCTTATTGAATAAATGAATGATTTGAAATTGTAAAGTCAATCATGAGTAACTCTCCCGAGGACTGCTGCTAATGAAAAACTTTAAGGATCTAATCACATGGTATAGTGAACTCTCTATTTATTCAACAATAAACTAAAGAAAACATTCAAGAAAATAAAGTACAAAATTCTCAACAATATCGCACAACAATTTATTACTAAGGCGGCCACATAGTCTTAAATGAAACATGTCATTCAGTAAGTCCCAATCTCCTCAATCAACATAGAGTACCCAAGTCAAGTCTTCTTTCTTCTTGACTTCCAAGCATCCTTAAGCCAATCATTATTAAGGGGTAATCTTCCTTAAGGGGTAGCAGAAAGTATAAACACCATCCACCCTTGGGTTACAGTAAGTTACAATATCATCAGTCAGTACTGAGTACCCAAGCAAAGTCCTCTTTCATCTTAACTGGAGGCTGACTTCCAAACTCCATAGCTCCTCTTCCAAGAGCTAGCTGCTCCCAGCTCTTGCCTGGATTCACATATAGACAACTCTCTGATCATAAGGACTGCTCCATCCCAAGGTTTTCACAGTTTCTGTTTCTAGGAAAACAAAGCTTAGTAGGGCTACAACAATATTTACACACATTGCCGGCCCTATCATCTCAATTCACTTTCTGTCTGAGAAAACAACACGGATCAACAGACAGAGTGCTTCTGTCTGACAAAGTAACACTAACACAGAACAACAGACAGAGTGCTGACATCACAAACATTCTCTCTCTCAGTTCTGCTTGGTCCCAGTTCATGCTCTGTTCTGCTCCTTCTTCTTCCACCCTTCCTGTTCTGCTCTTTGAGCAAGCTCCTCCCACCGTGGCCTCCATGTGAGGACATTAGGCCTATTAAGGGCAACACAATGTATCCTGTTTCCAAAAAAGACTTGACACAATCAAAGACAAGGCTCAAAGGTACTTGAATAGCTGAAACAAGCAGCAAAGTACTACTTTGCTTGCCATTACAGAAATCTAAAATATGGAAGTTTTAGTCCAATCCCTGACCTCAACAAGGCACATCCTAACAGCAGAGAACAGAGAGCAATCCAAAAAATAAAAAATTGTTTCCTGAAGTGTCCTATCTAATGAAACATCCTCATCTTTTTGAAATTTGTTTTCATAAAAGTTTTATAACATGCATAACTATTGCTATAGTTTATTTATAATTTACATTTTGATTTAATAATATATTCTATAATATAGTATATTTAATAATGTATTATATAAGATATATTATGTTATATATTTGTATAAAACTATAATTTAATTAAAAGTCAACATAAGAAATTGGGAGCATACGTTTAAGTGTTTTTTAATGATGAAGTAGATAATGAAAAAAAGTTGGATGCCACCGACCTAAGAGGAACCGTTGAATATTGGAAGTTCCTTTTTGAGGCTAATCCACCAGGAACTTGTCTGGATAGGTAGGAGGTTTTTCCACACACTACAATATATTGGTTAGTTGTGATTTGAATTAAGCCAGATGTGGGTGAATCCTTCCCCTGTGAATAGTTCTGGAGCCTCTAGTCTAGGTTATATTTGGGCAGATAGAAGAGTGTCAAGGCCTCAGTCCTAGTCATAGCCACAGACACAGACATGGGTCCAGCTACAACTGCAAACCACCCTTTTGCCACCACACAGAGGCAGGCTGTTGCTACAGAACCAGCAGGCCATCCAGACAACAAAATGTGAGGCCATACAAACAAGAAGACCCGAGGAATTTTTCAAGAACCACAATTATAATCATAACTCATATTTGTATTATGCTTTTCTCCACTAAAGTCCTACCAAGAAACAAAAGAACGAAGGAGAGAGGAAGGGAAGAACAAAGCAATGAAGAAGGAAGGGAGGGAGTACTTTCCTCACAACAACCCAGTAGGGTTGGTAGCAAAAGTATTATTATTATTCCCATTATACACATGAGAAAACTGAGACACGGGGAGCACAACCACATCTTAACAGTAAGGAGGCTATGATGGCTTCGCCACTTCTTGAAATGAAACTGATCTCTTATCCTGGGAGGGAGCTATTTAACTCACTGTTTCTATCCCTTCCTTTTCACATCCATCCATTTATCCACTGGGGCCACATTACCATCTGACTGTCATGACTGACCTGCTGCTCTTTGCGGGACCAGGACTACCCACACCAGACCTATTACCTGGGCCTCCAAAGCAGTTCTTCCTGAATTAAGCCCCTGTCCCTGGAAAATTAAGTGGCACATGGGATAGAGTGCTGAACCTGAAGTCGGAGAGTCATCTTCCTGAATTCAAATCTGGTCTCAGACACTCACTAGTTGTGTGCCCCTGGGTAAGGCATTTAACCTTATTTGCTTCAGTTTCCTCATCTGCAAAATGAGTTGGAGAATGAAAGGGCAAACAAAACACAGCAGTGTCTCTGCCAAGAAAACCCAAATGGTCATGAAGAGTCAGACACAATTGAAAATGACTGAGCAACACCCCTGGCAAGGTTTATCATCTTTGGAGTTTCCATCCTAAGGTCCATTGGTGACTGAATATGTTCAAACTAGATCACTCTATCCACTCACCGCCCTAGACATTAGAACGTGTATCAATTTCTTATCCTATCCAGTCATCGACACAGGTCATTTTACTATTCACCAGGCACTATCTCAAATAGCTCTGTTAAGGGTCTAATAGCCAATCAAATTGGTTTGGTAAGTGTTTGATAGTCAATCAAATAGATTTCCTAAGGGCCTGATATCCAACTGAGTAGGCTTAATAAGGGTCAAAAGTCAGTCAAATAGTTCTTGTCTACTAAGGGTTGCATAGCCAAACAAACAACTCTGATAAGGGTTTGATATATGAAATTGGGCAGTGAGGTAGTTCAGTGGATAGCCTTGGGCCTGGAATCAGGAAAGCCTGAGTTCAAACCTGACCTCAGATACCTACTAGATGTGTGACCCTGGACAAGCCACTTAACCCTGTTTGGCTCAGTTTCCTCATCTACAAAATGAGCTGGAGAAGAAAATGGCAAACCACTCCAGTATCTTTGACAAGAAAACCCCAAGTGGGATCAGGAAAAGTCAGACATGACTGAAACAGCTGGAAAACTACAACAAGAAGAACATACGATATTAACACAAATATAAAACACCCACCCCAGGAGCACAATCATACTTAAGAAGTGGTCCCAATTACAGAAGCTCTTTTTGTGCTGGCCAAGAACTGGAACTTGATGTGATGCCCATCAGTTGGGGAATGGCTGAAGAAGTTGTGGTACATAAATGCAATGGAATACTATTGTGGTATGAGAAATGATAGAGACGGACTTCAGAAAACCCTGGAAAGATAGTGAGTGAAGTGAGCAGAACCAGGAGAACACTGATCACAGAAACAGCCACAGCGTGTGATGACAGAAATGCAAGGACCCAAAACAATTCCAAAGGACACATGATAAATGCCATCCACATCCAGAGAGAGAACTATGGAGTCAGAATGTAGAGCAAAGCAGACTATTTTCTTTTTTTTGTTTGTTTTATTTTGTTTTTTCTTTCTTGTGGTCTCTCTCATTCATTATAATTATTCTATGCAAGATGACCAATGTAAAAAATGTATTTTATAGGAATGTATTGTAGAGTCATATCATATTGCATGTCATCTTGGGGGAAGGGGGAAGGGAGGGGGAGAAAATTTAAAACTTATGGAAGTGAATGCTGAAAACCAAAAATAAATAAATTAATAATTTTTAAAAATAATAATAAATTATTTAAAATAATAATAAATTATCCCTATCATTAAAGAGCTTAAATTTATTCATTCTTTCAACAAGCATTTTTGATTGTCTGTAATACGTCCAGCAAAGAGCTAGAGTCTACAGAGCAACAGACAAAGCAGCAGGAGGAGTTCTCTCTCTTATTAGGAAAAACTTGTTTTTTAATTGGAACACATATATTAGGAACAATGAGAACAATCTCAAGCCAGAAAGAAGGAAACCAACAATATGGTGGATAATGTGTTAGCTTAAGTGGTGAGAGACCTTGGAGTAAGAAGTCATCAGTGGAAGATAATAGTGATCAGGCAAGTTTTTCTTAGAGGACAGGAACCTGGAACTGTCCTGCAGTCAAAACCTTGAGGTGTTGGAAGAAGCAGATATGGAAGAAAAAAGTGATCTCATCTTCCTGAAATTAGCCAACATTCCAATGGCCCAACGTTGACCAGTGAATTCTTCAGGCTGCATGTTGTGGGAGCTTTAAACTAGAAAATGAAAATATGCATTTTCAAAATGTCTATGCTTGTGGCAGGAGAGGGAAATAGTATAATAGGTGCTCCAGAATTAACTTAGGAATAAAATGTTCTTCATTCTTTCCCATACGAAAGGAAACTCCTGAATTCTTTTGTACTCTAACTCCAAGGCCAACTAATTACTTTTTCCTCTTCTCATATATATTTTGGAAATTTTATGTGAATATATACATACATGTATATGTATAAAAAGACAAAGAAGAGAGTGACATGGAAAGAGAAAAAGAAAGAGAATGGAAAGGAAGGAAGGAAGGAAAGAAGGAAGGAAGGAAGGAAGGAAGGAAGAGATAGAGGGAGGGAGGAAGACAAGGCAGGAGGGAGGAAGGAAGGAAAGAAGGAAGAGAGGGAGGGAAAGAGGGAGGAAAGAAGGAAGGAAGGAAAGAAGAAGGGAGGGTGGTAAGAAGGAAGGAAGAGAGAGAGGAAGGAAAGAAGGAAGGAATGGAGAGAGGAGGGAGAGAGGAAGGAAAGAAGGAAGGAAGCGAGGGAGGGAGGAAGAAAGAAGAAAGGAAAGGAGGGAGGGAGGAAGGGAGGAAGGTAAGATAGAAGGAAGGAAGAAACTAGGAAGCGAATAAGGAGAGGAGAGAGAAAAAATATATCTTAGCTCATTTTCTCTACTTGTCCCTAAGTATAACTGGTCAGTTTTTTTGTTTTCTGTCCCCAAATGTTGAATAACAAAATTCCCAGCCAGCAAGGTAGTGCTTTCTGGTCTCATCTGGCCCTGGGTGGATTTGTTTTTCTAAGAATTTTATGGTCCTTTACAGAAAATGACTACAATGCCTGCAGATGTTGCAAGCCTCTGCTACCAGATGTTCATGACTGTAAAAATCTCAGGGAAATAATACCGCAGCAATTTCAGACAATGTACAGAAACCTAGTACAAGGTCAGTGTTCATTTGTTGTCTTACCCAGTTGCAACAGGCTGCTACTTAACATGAGTTGCAAAGAAACTAGTGTGTGCATCTCCAGAGTGCCATGTAATATTAAGTCTGGAAGGCATCACAACTTCTCTGGGTGATTGCAGATAGGATAAGATGGTTTCTGAAGTAGGGAGAATATGGAAGGTAAAGAAAGCTTCCCCTCAGCCACTTCGTTGTCCATATCCCTTTTCTAGCACCTCTCCTACAGGGCTGCTACTACTAGGCAGCTAGGTGGCAAAATGGATAGAGTCCCGGATCCGAAATCAGGAAATCCTGAGTTCAAATCCTCAAACACATATTTGCTGTGTGAGCCTGGGCAAGTCACTTAACCTCCATCTGACTCAATTTCCTCATCCTTAAAATGGGGATGATAATAACACCTACCTCACTGGGTTACTGTGAGGATAAAATGAGGTGATATTTGTAAAAAGTTTTGCAAACCTTAAAATGCTGTATACATGTTACTTGTTATCATTCTTCCCCTTGCAAGGGAATCCATGTGGTTGGGAAATGGCCCCTGCCATTGGAAGTTCACAGAATGCTTGAGGTGTGCCCCAAGAGGTGGGTAATGTATCAGCAGAGGGTGTTCACCATATTTAATCCCACCTACTGGTCGATGATTAGATAAATTAATTAGATTAAATTAAATAATAATTAGAGTCTTAGTAGAATCCAGTAAAATGTCTCAGTTAGAGTGCCTGGTACATGGTAGGTACTTAATAAATGCTTATTTACTGATCAAGTCTCTTAGCCTCTTGGAGCCTCAGTTTCCTCATCTGTAAACAAGGTTATTTTAAGGATCGAATAAAATATTGTATGTAAAGTGCTTTACTTATAGCAATGTATAAATATTCAGCTACAATTATTAGCTGGCTCTGGAGTAAGGAGGACCTGAGTTCAACCTGAGCCTCAGGCACCTGACATTTACTAGTTATGTGACCTTGAACAAGTCACTTAACTCTGATTGCCCTGCCTTCCTCCCTCCAAAAAACTCCAAAAAAAGTTACAGTGTAACAGAAAGTCAATTTTAGTTAAGAGGCTTAGGTTCAAAATTGGACTCATTATCTACTCAGTAGCTTTGTAGAGATTCCTTAGCTATAAAATCAGAATAATATTTGCACTACCTCCCTTATAAGTTTATTTTTATATCTCATGATATTATTCATTAATACAATAATATATAATGTATTATTATTCACCTGAAATTTACATAGCATTTCAAACATTTTCAAAGCAAATACTTTCTAATACATTATTGGTTCAATTATCCTATGAGAAAGAGGGCAGTTATCATATCTCCTGAGGAAATTGAAAAGTAAATGACTTACATGAAAAATTGGTAACAAAACTAGGACAAGAACCTAGATTTCTTAACTTAATATTTTGTCTTTGTGTAGTGTGGTTTTATCTGGGGACTCTGTGAGTGTTTGGTAACCACAATTTTTTTTTTAAAAAATAAATTAATTTATTTACTTTTAGTTTACAACATTCAGTTCCACAAGTTTTAGAGTTCCAAATTTTCTCCGCCTTCCTCACCTGCCCCCTTCCCCCCAAAATGGCATGCAATTCAATATAGGTTCTACATATACCTTCACATTAAACATATTTTCACTTTAGTCATGTTGTAAAGAAGAATTATGGCTAATGGAATGAACCACAAGAAAGAAGAAACAAAACAAAAAAAGAATAGAGTGTAAATAGTTTGTTTCAATCTATATTCAGGATCTGTAATTCTTTCTCTGGATGTGGATAACTTTTTCCAACATGAGTCTTTTGGAGTTGTCTAGGAATCTTGTATTGTTGAGAGGAGCCAAGTCTATCAAAATAGATATAATGCATCTGTAACTAGGTGCAATAATCTGGTTCTGCTCCTCTCGCTCAGCATCAGTTCATAGAAATCTTTCCAGGTTATTCTGAAATCCATCTGCTCCTCATTTCTTATAGCACAATACTATTCCATTATGTTCACATAGCACAACTTGTTCAGCCATTCCCCAATTGATGGGCATCCCCTCAATTTCCAGTTCTTGGCCACAACCTAGCTGCTATAAATATTTTTGTGAATCCTTTTTGCAACCACAGTCTTAAGGGCAAGCAACACTCAAGATACATTTTTATCTTTTCCTCCAAGTTAGACCGAAATAATCCTAGGATAACCTGATCATTTGTTTGAAAAAAAAGATTTGGTGATATATTGGCCACACCTCTATTTCTCGCCTAAGCTCATTCTCCCCACATTACTAGCAGTAGGAACAAGAGTGGTGTCCCCAGAAAAAATGGAATGAAAAGAAGCCTTCCTGGCTTTTCTTTGCCTCTCACATTTTTTTCCAGTTAGGGAAGGCTTTGAAGAGAAAGCAGGTGCCATTCAAAGGCTGACAATCTGGGCCTCGTATTCTTTCATGAAAAAATGTTGACACTGGGCTTGATTTCTAAGGTTCTAAGTTCCATTTTAGACCTAATATTCATGGTTTGAAACCTTCCTTCCTCCTCTGTCTCTCCCTCTTCATTGGGAAGTGTCCTTCTCTGATTTTAAGCATATTTCCAGGTCTTCATGAATGCAGATTCCTAATGACATCCAATGCCAACTCATAAATTGTAGACTCATAAAATTACTGTTTGAGGCAACTCCAGGCAGGGTCCAATTTTCCTTAGCCCAATAGACTGGATAGACTGAACTGGAATCAGAGTATTCTGAAACACACTAAAGGAAACAAACATACTGAGAGAATGGAACTTCCTGAAATGTGTCAAGTTCATTTTCTAAAAAGCAAATAAATAAGCACTTTAGGGCTGAACTCAGCTCAAACCCTGAAGGCAAGGCCTATCTTAAGTCCATTGGTGGCAACAGGCTAAGACCCAGCTTCCCTTCTTTTATCTAAACTGGTTTGTCCATTTCCAACCTAAATGAATGTGGAGTTTGTTTTTAAAAGTCATTGCCAAGGGCGTCTCTCTCACCATCTGACTCATTGAGTGGCTGAGGTTGTCTGCTAGAGTGTAGTGTGTGCCTAAGTGAAATGGTGGAACACCCAGGCATTCACAGAGTCCTATTTCTTATCTAGGGGTTTCCAAAAAGAAGCCTGGCTTCTCTGCGGTGACCAGATGGTTGAAAAAGATTCAGACTATCAGTGATGAAACCAACAAAGTAATTACATCCAATAAGATATCACAAGGACAATCACACTCTTCTCCATGGAAGAAGAGTATCCCTATGCTTTAGTCTCTTTCTAGAGCCTCAACCAGCTTCATGGCTTGGTTTGTAAAAGTTGTTCATCAGAGAAACTTGAGTTGGCTTAGATTTTTGAAACCACTGTTCTTTATGGAGAATGTAGACAGGTACAATAGCACCTTGTAAGTAGAACAAAGCCAACAGCTGATAAGGTCTCAAAGTCTGAGGCTGTCACATGACAACTCGGGGTATCCTATGGGATGAATTTCAGAATTTGGGTTGTGTTTGACTAGGATCCTTGGTAAGATGGGTTGTCAGAGGAACCATTACTTTTTGCTGGTATAGAAGAGAGCAGCCTGACCTCCATCCTCCCTGTTTTTGTCTTTGCTCTGGGATAGAGAAAGGGGAGAGCCTAAGGATGCACAAAGTGTCTCCTACCACTCCCTATATCCTTGTGCCTGGCAACCACTAATGGCTTCCTTGGGGCAGAAACCCATCGGCATGACATGTGTTTACCTACAGCTTTCTCATCTATGTGATCCTAAGATCTAGGATTCTGGCCAGAGAAGCCAGCTTTCTTGGGCAGCATTAGCTTTGGAATCTACCTTTTAAGTAGCCTCACGTTTGAAAACTGAGGAATCTCTAGAGAGGGAAACCATCTTTCAATTAGCTGATCCCTATAAGAATGGGTTTCTTCTATAAATACTCAAATTGACTATAAAGAACATAGGAAGAAAAATGTTGTCTGCAACCAGAGAAAGAACTGATAAATAGAAGCATGTATAGAATAATTTTACATATATATGTATGTATATATATATGTATATTTTTGTGTCTAATGGTAGTCATCTCTAGGACAGGGAAGAGGGAAGGAAAAAAGGAAATTTGCATGCTAATTTTGTTGTATATTTGAAAGGAATAGCAAGTTGTGCAGAGCAGATTTGCAGTTTTATCCGCGATCATCTTTTTTATTGTACTGTTATGGAAATTCTTGCTTTATTCCACAAATTAAAAAAAAATAGAGAATGTGCTTCTTTCACACACTTGCCTCCTAGAAGCCCTGGCTTTCAAGTGCTATCTTCTGCATGAAACCTTTTCTGACTTGGCACTTTGTGCCTATTTATCTTTGTACGTGTGTCCCCTCATAAAGGAAATTTATATCCCCAATACCTGACATAGGGCCTATAATTTAGTACTTGTTAATTGGTTGAGTATGGATTGAAAGCTTGATCTTTGAAGTCCAATATTGTACTACGATGACACTGCTATCTGCTTTAAACCATTCTGGCCTATTTTAGTGCCCCACTATCACACCGGTCATGCCAATGGTCATGGAGAACTTCTATATACCACTCATTAGATAGTTATCGCATTATTATAAACCTTTGTTACAAGTCTTACATCTTCCAGAAACTTTGAAGAGACTATATCTTATGACTCTATAGGAAGAGGCCTCCAGAACTTTGGTTGACCTCCTGTAGTGAATTTATAAGAGGACAATGGAAAAAAGTTACATGGGATAGGCAAGTACTGATAGGTTGCTATCAGTATCATAGGGAGTATGAGAGGAAGAACTTCCAAGTCAATGATATCACAAGTCCATTTGAATATTTGAGCATTCCTAAATCCTTAGAGCAGCTGCCTTGCACAGAGGAAGTGATTAAATATTTGCAATTGCAATTGGTAGTAATAAAGCTAATTGGATGAGCACAAATATAAAATTTGTGACCCACAGCTCCCCATGTCCTGGGCTCACATTACCAACTCTAATCTTGAAGATTGACCTGAGAAGGTCATTTTCTTTTTGGCTCATATGCCCCAACATAGAGTTATTTTGTGAAATCTCCTAGAGTACAGCTTTACTCTGGGAAATTTCTAAATATAGATAGCTTGGGTTTTGGGGGTGGAGTGAAGATGGCAACGTAGAAACAGAAGAACTCCGCGAGCTCCCCCCAATACCACTTCAAATACCTATAAAATATGACTCTAAACAAATTTTAGAGCTCTAGACTCCACAAAAATGATGAAATAACAAAGCTTCCACAGAAGGCAGCCTGGCAGGTGGTCATCACAGCATGCTGGAAGCAGAGCCCAGCCCCATGTGGTTTCAGCCCCAGGGCATCCGGCTGTAGCATTCAGGAGAGCAGATCATCAGCAGCTGTGGGGATTTCCAGAATCACCAACCCACAAGAGCCAAGGACAAAGGGAAAAGGTCAGTGGAACTAGGCTAAATTTGGGGGAGAGGATCCAGGAAAACTGCCTCCAGAGCAAGAAGCAGTCTGAAGCGGCAGCCCTGTAGCTGCCTCCACATGGCTGCTTCAGAAGCTCCTGGCTTGCAGATTGCAGGAGGGCCAAGCAATCATTCAGAGGCTAAGTGCTCTTGCCTTGAGCCACCTCGCTCGGTTGGAGGTGGTGGTCCTGAGGTGCATTTTCAGTGAGCCAAAGCTGGTGGGGGCTGCAAAAAATGGCAGCCTCCTAATAGTTCTGGCAGCTGCAAAAACCCCAGCAATTTGGGACAGAGCTCTCCCCTCTGAAAGCAGAGTTTTACTACTGAGCCCAAAAGCCAAGTAATTGACTGGCAATATGAGCAGGCAAAGGAAGCAAAGCAAGCCCAACAATCCAACTTTAGATTCCTTTTTTGGGGACAAAAAGGACCAAAGCATGGAACGGGAGGAAGACAACACAGTCAGAGCTCCCACACCAAAAGCTTCCAAGAAAAATATGAAGTGGATAGAGGCCATAGAGGAGCTTAAAAAGGATTTTAAAAAACAAATAAGAGAAGTGGAGGAAAAATTGGGGAGAGAAATGAGAATGATGTAAGAAAATCATGATAAGAGAGTCAACAACCTGACTGAAGAAAATAACACCTTAAAAGACTAACTCAAATGGCAAAGGAGGCCCAAAAAGTCAATGAGGAGAAAAATGCCTTAAAAAGTTGAATTTGCCGGATGGAAAAAGAATCTCAAAAGCTTTTTGAAGAGTATAATTCCTTCAGAATTAGAGTGGAGCAAATGGAAGCAAATGACTTTATGAGAAATCAAGATACTATTAAACAGAT
>CM053580.1:188190311-188221357 GCA_028627135.1 Pseudochirops cupreus | reverse complement strand
ATGAATATTTATAAATATGTCAATGTTTAGTGTCATAGAGATAAAGTCTCTAGGGGTCACATTTGTCTTCTTTTTATCATTATTTGGTGCTGTGTAGACAGGCTATTGGATGGCAAGGAGGCTAAGGCTGATGCTGGAGAGAGAGCAGCACTTCTCCACTTGGACTTGTACCTGCCTCTGAGGTCATCAATGGCAAGATTATTTCGTCTGGTATGTGAGGCAGCCTTGAGGACTCAATGGGCACTTTCCAGTGGAACCATGAAGTCATGTTCTCCTCCTCCTTTAAGTAGGCTATGTGATAGAAGTCCAAAGGACTAAGTGATTCGTACTTAAAGATCCCACATCAACTCTCTCAAACATCCCTTGCTGCTAAAAAACTTTACTGAAAATCAGGAACTGAGAACAAGGGGTTAGATTCATTTTTACATTCAATCCAAACTTGGTAGTATAATAATTCGTATTTCTATGACACTTCAAGTTTCTTTTTAAATTAAATTTTATTTTTTTAATTAGGAGATCTATTTTCTCTTTCTCCCGCCCCCACCCATTCATTTTTTTTTAAAGTAGAAAAACAAAGCCTTAGGGGCAGCTAGGCGGCAGCAGCTCTGGAGTCAGGAGGACCTGAGTTCAAATCCAGCCTCAGCCACTTAACACAAAAAACTAGCCATGTGACCTTGGGAAAGTCACTTAACCCCAACTGCCCTCCAAAAAAAGCAAAAAAAGAAAAAGAAAAAAAAGTCTTGGTAACAAATTTGCACAGTCAAGCAAATTCGGCATTGGTCATGTCCAAACAATTTTGTCTTTGCACATTAAGCCTATCATCTGTCAGCAGATCAATGGCACACTTGATCATTGGTCCTCTGGAATCATGGGTGTTCATGGCACTGATCAGAGCTCTTACAACTTTCCAAGTGGCTTTTTTATTTTGCAGTGTTGTTGCTATTGTATAAGTTGTTCTCCTGGTTCTGCTTATTTCATTTTTCATCAGTTCATGTGTCTTCAAAATTATCAGCTTTTATAATTTCTATGTTAGAGTATAAGTTGTTCTAATTTTGCTCACTTCGTTCTGTATCAACTCATACAAGTCTTTCTATATTTCTATGGAACCATTATTTCCTCCTGGTATTCCGTTATGTTCATGTGTCATAATTCACTCAGTCATACCCCAATTGCTGGGCATCCCCTTGTTTCCAGAAATCTAAAATTTATAGTCACATAAAAAATACACCAAGTCACTGATGATTAGAAAAATGTAAACTGAAGTAATTCTGAAGTCACACCTCACACTCATCAAATTGGTAAATATGACAAAAGAAGACAATGACAACTGTTGGAGAGTATGTGGGAAAACAGACACATTGATATCCTGGTGGAGCTATGAAAGAGTAAAACCATCCTGGAAAGTAATTTAGAATTATGCCCAAAAATAATTAAACGGTATATGACCTTTGACCTAGTTATATCCCTTCTAGGATTATAGAGATCAAAGAAAGAGGGAAAGGTCTTATACATACAACAATATCTCCAGCTGCTCTTTTTGTGGTGGTATGCTTTCCTGGAGCTGCCCAATGAGGACAGGAATGACCCTTGAGGAATGACACAAGGAAGAGCAGAAGCCTCACTAGAAACCACTACAGTTGCAGGTCACTGGTGGACATGCAAGTCTTCTCTCCTTACAATACTTCTGTGCAGGTATTAAAATTATTATTGTTCCTATTTGATAAAGAAAAAAACAGAATCAAAGAGATGAAGTTCTAGGTTGCTAGACTACTGAATCTCAGAACCAGGATTCAAATCTGAGCCTTTCTGTCTCCCACTCCAACCTTCTTTTCATCATACCATAATGCCTCTCAGCAGTGGACCAGGCAACACTGCTCTGACACCAATCACCATTGAGTCTCACAGTTTCTGGACAAAACTGAGAGATGTTTCTACAGTTGAAAAACAGAATGGAGTCCATTCCAAAGTAATAAAATTATTACTTTAATAAGCAAGAACATTGCATATTTAAGAAGTAAATCAGTCAAATTGCAGGCAATGTAGCTATAAAAACCAAATTTAAAAGACTGGAAATGTAGGAAATCTCATTTTACAATATAAACCACAAAAAGCATAGATTTTTAACCAAGTCCTGGCTTGACCAATTTCTCCTACTTTAGGTCACACACTGGGGAATGGAGAGATGTTACTGCTCACAGCCCACAGTAGTTTGTTGAGATGGACTATTAAAGAGACCACCATCAGATAAATAGAAGCTCCCACAAAGAAATAAGAACAAAAGAAGGAACTGCAAAGTCAATGCTAACAGAGCTCAAAGAGGCTAGATTCAAAGCCTGGTATAGTGATGCACTGTTAAAGACTTAGTTGTATCACCTAATGGTCATGGTAGCTGAGGATGTGCCAGAAGATGGGTCTGTGAGCTGCCCAAGAGATCACACAGCCAGTAGAAGTCAGAGCCAAATTTGAATCCAATTCCTGACACTAAGGATGCTGAACCTTATTTTCTGTTGTTCATTTCTCCTTATATGCATTCATATTTCCCAGGGGACTCAGGCTTTCTGAAATTTTGAGTAAGAGTTCTAAATAATCTCAGTAATAATTTTAAAACACTACAGTTTCCGTAAAAACTGCTCATTAGCAACCTGGGATAATTAGTCTTTTGGCCTTCTTGGCTGCTATAAAAATAAGTAAATTCAGACTCCCAAGAACCAAAGCTAATCTTTAGATGCCATATCATATAACTAAAGGCCAAGTCAGTGATGTAGACAATTTAGGTACATTCTGTATAAATCCTAAGCATTTATATAATTGTCTGGAAGTAGTCCACCAATATCCTTGATATTTCATAGCCCAGGACATATTCTCCAGAGGAATAAATTCCAACATTTTTAGTCTAGGACTCATTCCAATTGATTTAAAATTCATTAGATATTATTGTGAGTCTTTCCTCATTCTCTCTCACATCCTACAAGTATCTACAGATATAAACCTACGTTCTTATTGTTACTGTTGTTGGTTGTCCTTCATTCTCAAAGAGGACCAATGACATCATGAGGCAATGTCTTGACTTGGGAATGAATTGGATTTAAATGAGGCAGAGCTGCATAAAGTGGTCAGCCTCACTCTCTTCTCCAGTCATCGATGTCCAGTGGCAAGACAAAAATCAAAACAACTGGCAAAGGCCCAAGATGCTGTCAATGACCTTGGTCTTTCTAAATTGAGGTTCTTCCCAGGTCTCCATTTGTCTGAGGTTACGCTCATTCAATGACAAAGGCCTAAGTAAGAGCTGAGACAAAAAATGGTCCCATTTATCATCACAAAGATATCAGTCTGGAAGGGGAAGATCCTTAGAGTTTCTGGCTAGAACAGAAAACAATTGCAACTTACTCAGAAACTGTTGTTATATTTTGTTGTTGTTGTCTTTCATTCTAGAAGAAGACCAACAACATCAGGAAGGTGATGCCGGACTTGCAAGTAAATTGGATTTAAGTGAGGCAAGGCTGAGCAAAAGTTACCAGCCTCATTCTCTCCTCCATAGTCATCTGGGTCCAGTGGCAGGATATAGATCAGGACAACTGGAGACGCTCCAGATGCTGTGGGAGACCTTGGCCTTTTTAAGCTAAGGTCTTTCCCATTCAGAAACTTACAAAGTGACAAATTAGTATATTCTTGCAAGAATCTCCTCACCCACCTCCCTTCGACCCTCTCCTATCCTTCTCTACCCCAAATATCTTCTGAAGTGTTAAGACGGTTATTTCTAGGTGTGAATGAGAAGTAGGGAGACAGTTCTACCCTCATTCCTCCCTGACCCTCTGGGTAGGGAGGACCAACTAGAAAGAACACTGATTTGGAAGTCCCTAGACACTGGTTCAAATTCCCACCCCTGATGCTTATCACCTGGGTGACCTTGGTCAGGTTATTTACCTTTTGTGGCCCTCCCTCGGTTTCCTCACCTATAAAATGAGAAGGCTAAACCTGATAATGATAGTTAGCATTTATGGAGACCTTCAAGGCTTGCAAAACGCTTTAAAATATTATTTTATCTACACCACAATCTGGGAGGTAGGCACTATGCTATTTCCATTTTACAGATGCAGAAACTGAGACTGAGAGATGTAAAGTGACATACCCAAAGGTCCCATGGGTCAGGACTCAACTCAGCTCTTCCTCATGCCAAGGGCGCATTTTACAGATGGAGGAACTAGGCAGACAGAGGTTAAATTCTTAACCTTATCTGTGTGTCAAGGTTCCTTTGGCAGTCAGGTAAAGCCCACAATCATTGTCTCAGAGTAATGTTTTTAAATGCATAAAATACATAGATTTATATTTGATTTTATTATATTTGGAATATATTAACAAACAAACATATAAATAAGAATAAATATATAAATGAGCTAAATAAATAAGAAATAAAACTATATTTGAAATATAGTTATAAAAATTTTTTTTCACAGATCTCAGGTTAAAGTTAAGAACCCCTGGACTAGATGTCTTGAAGCAGCCCCTTTTGGCTCTCCATCTATAATTCCCTGACTGCCCTGATTCTGCTCCCTCAATAGCAAAATGACAAGAGGGGATAATAGTACAATAACCAGAGCAGAAGGAAGTTCAAGGAGAGAGAAGGGATTATTTCTCAGGTTGAAATTTTCTGCAGTTTCTGTGTAAACTAAAAACGTCAAAAGTCGTCAAATGATACAAAAATAATACAAATCCCTATAGAAAGTAGATGCCAACAATTGTTTTGAATCGGACTCACAGCAACAGTGCCTCTTGAAGGTCAGGAGAACCCACCCAGGCTTCAAGTTGTTCTTCAGGCTTAATGCACTCATGACTACAGACACAAGGAACTCAGCAGCCCCCAGGGTGGGGCAGCAAAGGCATTTAAGGTCTTAGGTTCCTCCAGTGACTCAGACCTGTGCCCCACTTCAAAAATCTCTTTGTAGTTCCTCTCTCCAAACTAATTTTGCCAGTGCTGCATATCCCTTGCCAAGAAACAATGTTTTTATGATGTTGTCCAATGAGCTAAGGAACAAATAATAGCCCTTTAGGAATGACCTCAGAAAAATAGAAATCTCACTAGAAACTTGTAAAATTACAGGCCAACGGTGAATATCCAAGGCTCCTTTTTTCTTTTTTTTCTTTACAAGAAATATTCATTCATGAAATCCATGTCAACACAAAGGAAATCAGGGCCTTTATCTAGGCCACCCCTGTCCCCTTCTCCATCATAGCAAAAAGGGGAAATTCCAGGTTAATATCATAAACTTTGATCTTAAAAAAGAGTGGCCACTTGTATCTCTACATCCTAAGCCTTTGTCTCATCATATAAACTCTCTGATCATAGCTAGATCTTTGTCATTGAATGGGTGTGGCCTCAGATAAACTGAGACCTGGGAAAGACCTTAACTTCGAAAGGTCAAGATTACCCACTACATCTGAGGCCATTGCAGGTCCTCTTGACCTTTGTCTTGCCATTTGACTCTGATGACTGGAAAAAGAGAGTGAGGCTGATGACTTTGCCTAGATCTGCTTCACCCAAATCCAATTCACTCAAAAGTCAAGACATCACCCGCGTGATGGTCCTCTTTGAAAACAAAGGATGAGCAACTACAACAACCCTGAAGCATCTGGGTGACAGTGGTCACTACCATTGAAAAAGTGAAGACATAAAGAGTAGCTACTCTTTCTAGTTGGGCAGTGTAGTGGGAAAACAGAAAAGAATGAAGGCACTGGAAGACCTGGTGAGGATGAGGTTGAGATTTAAGAAAGAAG
This sequence comes from Pseudochirops cupreus, assembly GCA_028627135.1. Taxonomy (NCBI): domain Eukaryota; kingdom Metazoa; phylum Chordata; class Mammalia; order Diprotodontia; family Pseudocheiridae; genus Pseudochirops; species Pseudochirops cupreus. Next base: position 188,215,585 of record CM053580.1, on the reverse strand, counting down.
AAACAGAGGAAGCAATGAAGACTTAATTTTTGCATGTTTTAATTCATTTTTAACTAAGTTTTTATTGATATCTTCCGTTTCTTACATGATCATAGGTATCCCAAGTATTCCTCTCCCTTCTCTTCCACTTCCTAGAGGGCCTTTCCATATAACAAATAGTATTTTTTAGAGAGAGAAAACATTGGCACAACTGATCAATACATTTAAAAAAAAAAAGCACGTGCAATGTGTAAAACCTATGGACTTTTCACCTTTGTGAAGGGGTGGGTTGGGGTACCTGCTCATATCTCTTCAATTGGGTCCGGATTGATCTTTATAATTTTGTTAAATTTACTTTTGTTATTTTGGTATGAAGCTCTTTTCATTCACATTTTTGTAGTCACTATATACTGTGTATATTCTTCATGTCCCTGCTTACTTCACTCTGTATCAGTTCACTGTAGGTCTTTCTATGCTTCTCCGTATTCACCACACATTTCTTATAACACAGTAATATTCCATTACATTAATGTACAAATCATGAATTTTTTAGCCGTTCTCTAATTGATGGACATCTACTTTGTTTTCAATTCTTAGCTGTCCTAAAAAGTGCTGCCATAAAAATTTGGGGGTATTTAGGGATCTTCTTCTTATCAATGGGCTCCTTGAATATAAACCGAGTAACGGGGTTTCTGGTTCAAAGGGTATGAACATTTCAGTTACTTTATCTGCATAATTCCATATCGCTTTTCAAAACGGTCCTATCATTTCATAGCTCCACCAGCGATATATTACTGCAGCTTTCATTTCACGACTTCTCCAACATTGACCATTGCCATTTTTTTGGTCATTTTTGTCAACGTTCAGGTAGTAAAGTGAAACCTTGGGGTTGTTTTGGTTTGTATTTCTCTTAATAATTTGGGGCACTTTTTCATGTGACTGCGAGTGCTTTTCAGTTCTTCTTTTGAGAACTGTTTGTTCATATCCTTTGACCACTTATTGGAGAATGGTGTTTGTGTGTGTTTTTATACACATAAACACACATGTATGATGTGTGTGACTGTGTGTGTGTGTGTGTGTGTGTGTGTATGGGCAACTAGGTGGCACAGTGGATAGAGTGCCAGGTCTGGAGTCAGGAAGACTAATTTTCCTTAGTTCAAAACTAGCTTAAGACACTTGGGAGCTATTTAACCCAGGCATGTCACTTAACCCTGTTTGCCTCAGTTCCTCATCTATAAAATGAGCTAGAGAAGGAAATAGCAAACTACCCCAGTATCTTTGGCAAGAAAACCCCCAATGGAGTCACGGAGAGTCAGACACGACTGAATAACAATGACATGTGTGTGTGTGTGATTTATATATTTTAAGATACCAAACCCTAGAAATTTTATACCAAGTTTTTTCATTTGTTTTCCCCATTTGACCACCCTTTTTATCTTGGGTCCATTAATTTTGTTTATGTAAAAGCTTTTCAATTTCAAGTTATCAATTTTACCTCCTGTAATTGCATCTGTCTCTTGTTTGGTTAAGAATACTTCTCCTACCCATACCTGTGAGAGGTATATGATCTGATTCTCCTCTAATTTTTTAATAGTATGATCTTTAACATTAAGGTCATGTTTCTATTTAGAATGTATTATATCATATGGTATAAGGTATTGTTCTAAGTCTAATTTCTGCCTGATTGCTTTCAAAGTTCCCCCAGAAATTTTTTTTATCAAATAAGGATTCTTTCCCAAGTAATTTATGTTTTCTACTTTATCAAACACTGGATTATTGAGTTCTATTATTTCTGATTCTTCCCTTGTCTGGTCTGTTCCATTAATCTCTCTGTTCTTTAACCAATACCAGATGGCTTTTACAACTGCTGCTTTAAAATATATTTTGAGGTCTGGAAGTGCTATTATCCCTTCATCTCTACTTTTTTCATCATTTCCCTTGATATTCTAGACTTTTATTTTTCTAAATGAATTTTGTTAAGGATAGGGTTTTTTAAATCAAAAAGGAAAATTTAGAATTTGAGATCCATAGCTATGGATTGCACTGAAATCTAAAACATGACTATCTGAGTAGTTAAAGAGTGAAGACATAGGTCATTAGAGTACAGAAAGCTGATGAACTAGTAGACCATGTTGGTCAAAGGGATATCAAAATATATACTAAAGTCTCTTAACTATGGGGACATTCACAGAGTTGAAGAGAGCTATGAGCCAGGTGCTGAACTCTTTCTAAAATGAGGGACAATAAGATACACAATGTAGCATATTCCTATAATTTCTGGTTCTAGGAGAGGCTGATGTTGGTGGATTTGATTTGAGTTTGGGAGTTCTGAGCTATAGTAGGGCTAAAGCCGATCAGATGGCAAACCAGCCTAGGTTGGAAATAGAGCAGGTCAAAGTTTCTCTGCCGATCAACAGTTGAGTTGAGTCCATGAGTACTTCCAGCCTAGACAAGATAGTGAGACCCAGTCTTGAACAAAGGGAAGGGGGAAGAAAGAATGAGCCTCCTAACTGGTGTTTCACAGAAAGAATCTGGATGGTTGATATAGTTGGATGGAACAAACCTCATTGGAAGTAAAGTTGCACAGTGATGGTAAAAGAGGGGAGTTTTGGGAGTAGTCATAGGCATCTAGAAATAGGCTTATTTCTTCTCCCCATGCAAGGTATCAGAGGGCATAAAAGAAGGCTCAAATAGCAGTAGAGAATGTGACCATCCATGCAGTGTTTTCTGGAGAGTCAAGTTTCCATGATTGCCAGAAGAATATGAGATGAAGAAACTGAGAATGAAGGGAAATTTTTAAATGAAGTGGAAATTCCTGGAGGCATATTGGTCAAAGCATATGATTTCTTGAGGGATAAGGCTAAAATGGAAAGGAATGATAATATGGGAGGAAGTAATAGGGGAAAAGGAATTTTGTCTCAACACCTCAATCACAAGGGCAGTAGCCATAACATGGGGAATGAATCAGCTGATCAGGGCCCTATGCTCCTAGGTCCTTTAATGACTGAAAAGTGGTATGGGAGGTGGTGGCTGCCATGGTTTGTCACTTCAATCACTAGGGATATGTGTACAGGCCATGAATATAGGAAGCAGGGAGTACTGGCTGGATATCTGGGTCAGTAAATACCTGATGATAGGGTTCGCTGAACCAGACTGAATTCATAATTGGCACCAGCTCATCCCCAAATGACAAGGCAATGCTTGACACACACCAAACATTAAGGAAGTATTTGTTTTCCCAAAGTCCTTGCAAATTCAAGACAATACACAGCTCAGGATCTGTGATGGATGTGAAGAGTCTTTGGTGCAGCCCTCTCCTGAAACAGCAGTTGATAAGGAATGGGAGGGAATTAAGTCACAATTGAGAAGATAGACAAGAAGAATAGGGAAGGGTCAAAGAATTGATGGTGCTAGTTAGTGATAAATAGGTTCAGAAGGAGTGTGTGGAAAAGGCACAAGGGATAGGAGGGTATGGTCAAAGTAGAAAATTTCAGAGTTCACTACCTGGAGGTAGTTTCATAAGACTGTCTGACTACCCTTGTTGAACTGAAAGTGACAGCAAGTGAGACCTTTCATAGTTTTAAGTGGAGTTTAATAAGCTGGTGACTGCAAGGGGTGAACACAACCCAAATCAAACAGCCCCAAGGAATGTATGCTTGGGGTTTATAAAGACAAAACTCACAAAACGTCAATTGCTATGCAAGCGGGAAAATACGGAAGCCAACGATAGCAATTAGTTTGTTGCCCAGCACTCATTGCCCAGCGCTCATTGCCCAGCACTCAGTTTGTTACCCAACTGGAAAGTTCCCAAGTCTATTATGAGGGCTAAACAAAAGGGGGGTGGGGGAGCAATGGGTTCCAGGTGGCAGGTTTGGCCAGGTTTACTTAGCGACCTTACCCACTTTGTCTTTGTTGTCGGACTTTACTGTTGCTAGGCAGGATTGGGGATGGGGGATGTTAAAAAATGGAGACTACAACAGCTTTATGGGTGGATGGATTGGAATGGTGTCCCAAGGACAGTGATGTCAATTCTTCATTTAAAGCATCTTTAGTTTCCCCTGAAGTTCACCATTTCCTGCCTCTGAGGGTTCTAAGAAGTCTTGAATGTTATTCAACATATTCAATAAATAACTTGGGTGTTTCAGATTAGTCTGACTCCAGAGTTAGAAGACCTGCATTCAAAACTGACCTCTGATCCTTCTTATCTATTTGACCTCAAACAAATTGTTTAACCTCTCTGGGTCTCAGCTTCTTCAGCTGTAAAATTAGAGGGTTTGATCAGATAGTCCTGAAGTCCATTCTAGTTCCAAAGCTATGACCTTAGGGTTAATTTTGAAATCCAACTGCATTTCAATCCATTCCTCAGAGAAAAAGACATCCAACTGTCTGGATTTAAGTCTGATTCTTTGAAAGAAACAGTACCCATATAATCCAATCTTGGCCAAATTATAAAAATATTTGGTGTAATATGGACACCAGCCCAAGAACCATAAAAATTACAGATGCAAAAAGTCTATCCACTCATCTCTTACAACATCTCTCCTTCTCCTTCCCCAACCTTGGTCTATTATGTTTAGCATAATTCATTTGTGGCCTGGGTTTACACCCTCTTCTGCCCAACATATCAGAGAATGTGTTGTAGGATCAATAAAACAAGTTCTGGCATGTCTTCATGCTAAAAAACAAAAAACAAACCCTCACTAATTTACAGTCCCCAATAGTGCATTTCCTTTTAGTTCTAGGGGAAAAAAACAGGAGAGAAGCAATGCTCTATTTTATGCAGTCATGGAATCACAAAATCTAAGCTCCAGAGGAAAATTTTCAAGAGCTAAACCAATTTCCTCATTTTATGGATGAGGGAACTAAGGCCTAGAAATGCTAAAAGAAGACAATGGCTAGTTTGTACACTTACCATTCAATAGGTCTCCAGTAAGATAGTGAAAACAAGAGTTGTCTTGGGGATCAATAAACCTACCTGTAACATCTGGGACAAATCATTTAAGATCACTATACCTCAGTTTATTAAAAAAAAAAAACCAGAAGAATTGGACTAGATTAGCTGTCTGGTCCTTTGTAGCTCTAAAATCCCAATTCTCAATTTAAATTATCAACAAATGCCAAGTTGTCAACTCAAGGCATGATGACTTTAATTTAGAAGTATATGAAATTGTGGATGTCTGCTCTATAACCTGATCAGAAGCTTACAGGTAGCACTTCACAGAATATTTCAGACAGAAGGGACCTCAGAAACCATCCCAGGTTTATTCAATTAGAAGTAGGTATCAACCAACCGCCAAGGAAAAAAATGGGCAGAACCACCAATGGCTATCAATAAACCCTATACGTGATAATTCTGGAGGCCAAATAACAAAGGCATGTGTATCTTTCTCCCACTCTGACCTTACCCATCTACCAATAACATGAGCAGTCATCCCATCTTTGAACAAGGACAATGATAAGGTCCCAAACAAACATGGCAAGTTCCATAGTGAGCCTTTCCTGACTTGTAAGTTCTAGGTTAACCAAACACTAAAACACATTTGCCCAATTTTCACAAGCTTAAAACCATTTGCCTTAATTTATCATAGCATTAATTACATAATATTAAAATGTATTTCTATTCTAAGTCAGATTCTCCCTCTCCATCCCTAGATCCAACTCAACCAAGAAATGCAATTCAACAAACATTTATTTTCTACTGTGGGAAGAGGATGTAACAAAACACTGGAAGAAATTAAAAGCTTAAAGTACAGTCCCTACCCTCATAGAGCTTACAGTCTAGTAGAGCCCCTTTTTCATATTACTTGCATTAAAGGCACTTTAGATTAAATACAAACCATACACAAAAAAGAAAATCACAGGGTATTTTTTTGAAGTTAATGTACATTTTTATTTCAACATAGCACCCCAGTTTAATGTATTGTGCATTTTCCAAGTCATATGTGCAACAGCATAAACTACATACTAAATGTTTTGAGCCGTGTGAAAAGAGGCAGTAAGGTTAGTCTGTGGGCCCTAGGTACAAGTCAAAATACAACTATACAGTAACTTCAGAGATTTAATTGCAAAGTCAGTGACAACAATGTTCCCAATACCATTGTGATACCAAATGATTGAGATGATGGTTAAGTAAAATGTTAACACAACTTCTTAACTCATTTTCCAGAAAGATAATGGAATAAAAGTATCAGATATATACATTTCCTTCTCAAAACTCATCACATCCAGCGGCAGCTGTGGTATAGGGGAAAGAGTATTAGAGGATCTGGATTCAAGTCCTGACTCTCTTGCTCCTTAGCCGCGTGTGATCTTGAGTGAGTTACAAACTCTCTAAGCCTCAGATGCTTCATTTGTGGAATAGGGATAATACTAACATCTCATGGGGGGCGGGTGTGAAAAGTGCGAAAACTAAACTGTTACAGAGCTATATACATTTGAACTATTATTAAAGTATGACTTTTGAAAAAATAGACATGTTTACTTTAGAGGTTAAAATAGAACATCTAATTTCTATGTCTGTTTCTTGACCCAATAGCTATGAAGACCAAAGAAGGGTCTTCTTGCTGTTGATCCATTTAATGTGCCTGAATTGTGCTAAGAGTAGTAGTTTTTAAAAAATGTTAAATCTATTTCCCAAACTCGATGCAGGGGTGGTTTTTATCAGCTGTTCTTTTCAAACTCAGGTGACCCATATCTCTGCAATGGGATATTTATTGTTACTTATTCCATTTAATACATCCCCTGAACACAGCCTCTACCTAGCTCCACCCTATACTAACTAGTGAGACATTCTTCATCCTTCATTTTCAAAGAGGATCAATGAGGGTGACGTCTTGACTTGAGAGTGAATTGGATTTAAGTGAGACAGAGTTGTGAAAAGTCACTGTCTTTGTGATATGGGTATATCATACGACAGTATTAACCGAGGAACCTTAAAGTCTCCTCATTGTTGTCCAGTAATTCCAATTCTTGCACTTCTCAATTCAGGTGTTATCTTGTCCTCAAGGTTGAAAATTAACCTTCCTAATCTTTCCAAAAAATATCCATAGTAATGAAATCAGCTAAAAAGAAAAAAAGCTGCAGGTAAATTTTCAAAGCACAAAGTAGCAAAACTCTTCAAAGGGTAGAAGATATTCCAAGTCCTTTGTAACTAGACCAAAAGTTTCTAAAACCAGGTTTCTGTAACTCTTTCACATACTTATACATGTGTATACACGTGTGTATGTGTGTATATATATATTGTGTGTATATATGTATCATATGTGTGTATCTCAAAACAGTGCCATTTTAAGCTTTCATGGTTTTTGGAAATCATGTGTGTGTGTATGTATGTATGTATGTATTCTTAAAAACATCATATATAAGCATTGTGTAATATGTATGATATATATTGCACGTATTTGTAGAGAAAACATCAAACTGGGGATAGGGAATTTACTTTACAGTCAGAAACACCAGAGTTCAGATCTTTCCTCTGACATGCTGGCTATGTGATCTTAGGTAAGTTACTTAACTGCTTCAAAGACTCTAAATTGCAGAGTAAATGTCCTTCTGCATTGGTAGAGGGGTCTGTGTTCCCAAAACCAGTGAAACCAAAGATCATGTCCCCCCCAAATACACACACACACACACACACACACACACACACACACACACCCTTCCTAAATATACATATTTTATTGAGTAGCTAATTTGTACCCACAGTAGACAGTACGTACATTCACTTGCCAAGAAGGTTTTGTTTGCTGGAAAAAGACCTCATAAACATATTTGGTGAGTGTCAAATTATGTGACAACAGTGCCTATGTTAATTCTGGATACTTGAATCCGAGTCGCCTTGGTATGAACTCGCTATCTGAGGGGACAGAAATGTAGGGGGAAGGCCAATGTTATCCAGAAAAAAACCAGTGTACAAGCCCATTTGAATAGGTTTTTCAGAGACTAAAGCTATAAGCAAGTCATCATTAATAGCAAAAGAACCAAGTTTTTGATTACTCACCTTAAAATAATGCTGAGACTTTACAGTTTAGATCCAAGAAGCCACAAATTGCTGAACAGAATTCTTACCATGGCATAGATACTGCAGAAGCTTAAAGAAGACTTTACTCTCATAAAGAATGAAGTCTATATTGAGCAACAGCTGTCTAATGCAATTTATAGATTCTCAAAACGTATGGGGCTTTTGTTCAGAAGAACATCTAGTTCTATCACTTTCTTCACTTTGAAATTTGATTTTTTTTCTTCTTCTAAACTGATCACAAATAGAAAACATTGCTGGGTCTTACCTTCCTTGAAACATCATTTCTTTTATATTTTATTAAATCTTATTATAGACCTATGATATAAGTGGCCACAGCAAAGAAAAACCAAACTACCTTTTTTATAATTTCTAAGACACCAAGTATGACCGGGAATATGGGAAGCCAGAAAGATCAGGGTTCAAATTTCCTCTCTGACGTCTCTGGGCTGACTCAACCTCTCTACACCCAAAGCATATCTCTAAGACTCTAAATTGCAGAGGAGATACATAGCCATCTGCAATAGTAAATAGTCCTCACTAGGACTGTCTATACTGATTAAATTACTTACAGGTAAATCAGATCTACTACTACATTTACTGTGGCAAATCAAAATTACATCACTATTTTTACTCAACTAAAAGAAACAAAAGAAAATTTTAGGCTATAAGCCTAGAGCTTTTCAGTCATGATGCTTCCTAGTCAAAGCCCCTTCTCCTGAAAGGAAAAGTCACAGGATGGCAGTGCAGACAGAGGAGATATCTTCAAAGACCAGGTGAGAATAGCCTTCTGCTATAACACTATTTTGGAGGCTAATGGTTTTTCCGCCTAAATGGAAAAGCCACCTTATGTCAGAGTTTCTTGGTACTTTAACAATTTAGTCTCTATAGATCTGCCTTCAATTCTACTCCCCAGAAATGTTGTAGCCAAATTCCGATGTTAATACACTCATGATGATAGAATATTAATACAATGATGGTAGCTACAGTCTCATTTCTCACTATAAACCAAAAAAAAAAATATAGGCAAAAACAAATGGGCGGTAGGCATCCTAAAATATAGTTGCATATAAATGTGCATATATGTACCTTACAGGTGCATGCACACTTAAAATAAAGGTTTTTAATATGTATGCATATATATGTATATGTATGTGCATATGTGCATCTATATACACACACACACACACACATATACAGAACAAGACAGAGAGATGCCCATTGGCTAAGTAACACTGGATAATGGGGCATTTAATGCTTACTTTAAAGACACATGATTTCCTTAGTTTGAGTATGTCCCTTACCAATGAAGATTCCAACCTTTCCAAGCCTTGGCAGAGAAGCTTTGTGAGCTAAAGTGGCCAAAATAATGTCATCATATGATGATCAACCTTCTGGGGACAAGCCTTTCTGAATCTAGTTAGGTCAGTCCTTGGGCAACTAAGTGCCAAGTCCAAAAACATCACAGCTCTTTTTAAAAATCACCTTCGGACATTTAATTAATTAGGATCATAATAAACAAGTGAAGCCAAGACAAATCTGGGACAACATGACTTCACTCTTTGAAATAATTTCAATCACTGATATTTCAATTTCTCTGTCCAGTGTGAAAAAGAAAAAACAAACAAACAAACAAAAAAACAAGAAAGGAAACTGGTCCTGGCATTGGATTATCAAATGGTCCTTTATCATGATGAGAAAATCATTTCTGCTTAAAAAAATGCAAACATTCTAATATGTATTTATTCATAGCATGAGTAGTGGAATGTGGAATGCTATCCAGAACATGTTAAAAATTGCAATGAGAAAAATACAAACATGGCTTTTTTTTCTATGTGCAGCACAAGCCATTCAAGGTCTGCAACAGATCAGATCAATTCAGGCTGAAACTATTATTCCTAAAACTTGCTGCTGCTAAAGGAAGCTTTTAAAAAGCAGATTACCTAAAACATGACCAGACAGACTCAAGGTCAGAAGAAGGATCGGCCTACTTTTTGAATAGTGCATGTGGAGAGGCAAGTGGGGAGGATGGTGGAGGGAAGAGAAGAGATTGGAAGAAGGTTAGAGGAGTAAGGAATTGAGAAGGAAAAAAAGAGAAGAGAAGTAGGAAGAACTCTGGGAATTTTTTTCTTGTTTCATGTGTGTGAGCATGCATGCATATGTATAATTGTGTGTGTGTATATGTGTGTGTGTGCATGTGTAAGTGTCACTAGGTCCTCCTTTCTAATTGATGATCAGTAGGGACATCTTAAACTGTTCCATTTTTCTTGATCTGGGCCACTCACCCCTCCTCAGGCAGCCGGGCTGGTGGCTCTCCATTCCTCGCCATTGATGCTCGACTCCGTATGACCACCCAAACCAACTTTGCCCTATTGCAGCTCAGAACTCCCAAGCTCAAGCAATCCACCAGTCTCAGCTTCCCCAGTAGTAGGGATTCCAAGCGTGCATCACTGTATCTGGCTCTGGTTTTCAAAGCATTTTCAATGCAAACAAAAATAAAAATCTTCAAATTTCACCAAATAAAATTCTTGAAATAGTCTGTGATTTCAGTTGAGTAGGGAGAAAAATTCCATCATAAAGACAATAATGGTTGGTAAACTCATGCCTGAGACTGCTTCAGACGAACGGTCTTTTTAAAAAATTTGCTGTTGTCTGAAATGCCTCACTATATTTAGATTTAAGATTCAAACTCAAATGCCACAATTTCCAATGAAATTCTAGACCCCCTGCACAACACACAAGCATACACACATATACACACATACCCAATCCATCTCAGGAATAACCAAGTAGGGTATGTTAAGCAGTAAGAGGAAGAGAAAGGTTCGTGCTATTTGCAACGGTGTGGCATTCAGCTAGACCCAACCTGGAATTGCAGCCCATTTTGAAGCAGGGCTGTTATGTAAGAAAGAGGTCAGTTAGTTCACTCTTCTAAGTGCCTTTAAACTTCATATGTCCCTGTTCCTGTGACAGGTAGAGACGAAACACTCCTCTGGTGCTGAAATCCAGAAAGTGGTTATATAAACTACTGTGGGGCTAAAATTCTGGAAGTGGAATTCAACATTTTGTATCAACTGTCTTGGCGTGTGCAGTGGATAGAGTCAGGAAGACTTAACTTGGTGAGTTCAAATCTGGCCTCAGACGTTTACTAGTTATGTGACCCTGGGCAAGTCACTCAACCCTGTTTACCTTAGTTACTCATTTATGAAATAAGATGGAGAGGGAAATGGCAAGCCACTCTGGAAACTCTGCCAAGAAAATCCTAAATAGCGTCAAGAAGAATCAGACACAAATGAAATGACTGAGTGACAAACATCAACTGTGTCTGGTACAAATGGTCTTATCCTGGCTAAACTGAATTAAATCACACTTGAAGGCCCCCACCCCCACATACCAGTATGTGCAGTGATGTGTCTGGTGTAAGCTTTGGCCTTCATCCATCCCTTCTACCCATTCAATGTAACCTAGTGGTATAGTTCAGATTAATAAAAACACAGACACAAAGAAAACAGCAACTCTATTCCAGGAATGATCAGGTTGTATTGCTATCGACCACTTCTACCTTTTTTTTTTCTAGTTTGGATGTATTATAGCTTAAGCAAAGAACTGTAAAGAGGAATTTGTCAGCCCAGACCATCTCTTGGCCTGTCCTTTAGATTTTCAGACTTGCACTTTTAGATACGCTGCATCTACATGGAACAACAATGAAGATTTGGCAACTCTTTATTTAATTTTTGTCAGGTTAGATCATAAAAAATGAATCTAGTTTGACTAACCATCCTGATGAAATGAACCAGATACATATCAAATCTCTATTTCATCTTGTGCTGGGTAATCATGGAGAACCTCTGAGCTTCGATACAAAATAAGGAATATATATTTTTAAACAGGTATGAAATATAAGTGGCACTCACTGTATCATCAATTTCTTGGCAAATGAGAGTGGTGGGCATAGCTTCAGCTGAAATTTGTTACCACTCTTAGATTTATTTACTTATAATATTATGCCCTAAGACAAGCCTATTGGAATCACATACCGAGGATACCAAAATTAGTACATATGAATTATAAATGCACATATAAAACAAGCATCCTGATAGCAAGTAACAAGATTCCATACAAATCAGGAATTCCTTAAATAAATAATGCACTGAATTTATTAAAGGGCTAGGTAACTGGATTAATTTTTGGTGATGAATCCCATCCCTGAAGAAGTATTTGGGAATGGACTAACGTGAGACAAATTCCACTCTCAAGCCACAATCTCAAGTTTGACCACTGGCTGAAGGACTTTTCCACCTGCATACAGAAACGTAGGGATGGCAAGTGGGGAGGAACAGGATACACACATTGCATTCCACTTCTCCCTGCTTTTGACTCCGTCAGATATCTCTTCCCAGAGGATGTGCTCCAACAGTGAAAAGGGAAGACCTCAGCACCGAGGTCAGCTACTCCCACTCCTCTCCAAAGGTCACAAGACTGTGACTGGGCGAAGTTGTTCCAATTGGTTTTCCAAAGCAATCCGTTCTTGATGAACTTCCTAAATCATCCAAAACAAAAAGAAACAAACAAAAATTTATAAAGAGGATATTTCTAGCTAGGGGTTCATCCCTGCTCCTACAACTACTATGAAAAAGAAATATTTCTAGGAAGATAGATATATATATGGTTCACACTTAATTCAGATGTGTGGATTAGAAAGCAATAGAGCCGGTGATGGTGAAGAAATCCATCTATCAGTAAGCATTTATAATTAGGCAGTTAGGTGTAAGACTGGAGAGAATGCTGGATTTGGATTTCCATGCTCTATATGCTCCTACTAGACGAAGTTCCATGAGGGCAGGGGCTGTGGTTAATCCAGTCTTTGGTACCTCTTCTAGCATCTAGCACAATGTAGGTACTTAATAAATGCTAGCTGAATTGAAATCAAGATTCAGTTGAATTCTTTGTTGCTACCACCCAAAGGTAAAAAAGACAAATTTTTTTCCCCCAAAAATCCAGGCTCAGACATTTAATAGTCAGCTGACCTGGAGCAAGTCACTTAACCATCATCTGCCTCAGGTTCCTCATCCGTAAAACGAGGATATAATGTCATCTACATCAATTGCCAGTCAAGATGAAAAGAGGTATTTTTAAAGGACTTTGCAAACCTGATCATGTGTTCCCAGGTTTGGAGACCAGAGAGTCCAATTCCTGTTTTAAAACTGAGAGACTTATGACTCATCCAAGGTCACATGACTAATGTGTATCTGAGGCAGCATTTAAAAAACCAGGCCATTCTGACCCCAAATCTAGAGCCCTAACACAATACCATGACCTCTGGGTAAAGTTCAGAATTCACTGTTTGGGCATTTAGCAGGGGCTCCTCTAAAACACCTTGTTTATAACCCACGTGCCCAGTAGTTGGGGGATGGCTGGGAGACTTCAGTGCATTGAAGAATGTACTGCAAAGAATACACACACACACACGTTAAATATATACTTATATGATACAGTAAATAATGTTTCATATGGTATGCCTTTATATTTACTATGTTATATACATATATACACACACATATTAAATACATATTTATATAATACAGTAAACAATATATTTGATATGGCGTTCCTTTATATTTATTATATTATACACATATAATAAATGTTATACACATATGAAATAAGTATATTATATATGTATAATGTAATAAATATACCATATCGAATGTGTGCATGAATAAAAGAACTGATTGAATTTGCCAATTCTGTTGATATTAATTCAAAAATTTAACCATTTCTTAACTAACATACTTTTAGATATTATGTTTCATGGTCCAAGCCAGCCAGTAAGCACGCAAGCGAACACGCGCGCGCACCCCCCCACATACACACATGCGCTCGCGCACCCATACACACACACCACACCCACACACACCCACCCACACCCACACCCACCACACACCCACACCCACACCCACACACACACACACACACAAAGTGAGCACTGGAGCTGGAATTAGGGTCCAAGTCCTCTGACTTCCAGGCTCAACATTCTCTCCACCAGTGTTTCATACAGTGCCTGGGCCAGAGGAAGCATTGGTAAATTTTTATTGACCGACACATTAGATTGCCTTTTATACACGAGGGAGTTGGATCTGAGACTGGAATTGAAATTTGAAGGACGGTTAAAATTCAGAAAGGAGGAGGAAAAGGAGAGAAAGGACAGTCATAAAGTCAGAGAATTGCATTTAATCTAAACTAGAAGAAACTCCTGAAGTCATCTAGTCTAGGTATTCTTAACCTAGGGTCCATGAAATAAATGTGTGTGCACACATGTGTATTCATACATACATATATACATACATTTATGCTTATGTGTTGAGTGTGTGCATATATACTATATAAACTATCACACATACCACATACACACACAATATACATGTGTATATATAGTGGGTGTGTGCATATATATATACACACACATATATATCAATTTATTATTATATATGTGCATATATATCATACATTACATTGTGTGTACACATATATACATGCTATATAAACTATTTCATCATATCAACTATATAAACTATCTCACACAAACCCCTATATATACATACATCTACATATAAGTATTTAATATATATGTATATATAGAGTGGGGATCGATATACATCTATGTAATACATATTTATATCTTATATATATAAATATTTGATATATAATGTACAAAGTCAAGGTAGGAAGCATGTCTAGAACTCACTAAACATTCATATCTAGCTAAGTAGTAGCACTGGTTAGAATCTTTAAAGACATACATGTTCCTCAATTGATAAATGGTCAAAGGACATGAACAGGCAGTTTTCTGGGAAAGAAATAGAAGCTATCTATAGTCATATGAAAAAATGCTCTAAATCATTATTCATTAGAGAAATACAGATCAAAGCAATTCTGAGGTACCACATCATACTTTTCAGATTGGCTAACATGACAAAAGAGGAACATGATAAATGTTGGAGAGGAAGTGTGAAAACTGGAACACTACTGCATTGTTGGTAGAGTTGTGAATTGATCCAAACATTATGGAGAGCAATTTGGAACTATGCCCAAAGCGCTATAAAATGTCCATACCCTCTATCCTAGCAATACCACTTCAAGGTCTGTATCCTAAAGACATCACAAAAATGGGAAAAGAACACACAAGTACAAAAGTATTTATAGCAGCTCTTTTTGTGGTAGCAAAGAATTGGAAATTAAGAGGGATGCCCATCAATTGAGGAATGGATGAACAAGTTGTGCTATGTGAATGTAATGGAATATTATTGTGCTATAAGAAATGATGAGCAGACAGATTTCAGAAAAACCTGGAAGGACTTAAATGAACTGATACTGAGTAAAATGAGCAGAACCAGGAGAACACTGTACATAGTAATAGCCACATTGTGCAATGACTGCCTTTATAGACTTAGCTCTTCTCAGCAATGCAAGGATCTAAGGCAATTCCAAAAAAACTCATGACAGAAAATGCCATTCACATTCAGAGAAAGAACTTTGGAGTCTAAATGCAGATGGAAGCACACTATTTGTTCTCTTTTTCTTTTGTTTCGTTTCTTCTTTCTCATTGTTCCTTCCTTTGGTTCTAATTTGTCTCAGCAATTTTTGGGTCTCCCTCATCCACAATAAGAAGTTCCAAGTAAAAATTGGAAGTTCATTTGCTTGAAATACTGTGGTAGAGATGTCCTTTTCTGGTATGGCTTAGACTAGATGGCCACCAAAGTCTATTTTCCAACTCTGATATTCTTTGACATTGTGAGTCCACAAACAAAGCTGCCACGCTCATCCATAAGAGAGGGATCAGCTATGTGGGCACTGGTGGAAAAATACCTGGATGCTTCACATCTAATGACCCAATTTCCAATGCATCTCCTCACCTTGAGCTGCTGCTGGAGCTCGCTATTCAGCCTGGCTAGCACCGCATTGGCTTCTTTGTTCTTCCGAATTGCCGTCTGGATTGCTTTCTTCTGCTTAGAAGACTGTCTGCCAGGAAGAGAAGTAGAAAATCATTTAGTCAAAAAGGACATTGAGATTTACTGACCCCAGAACTTGAAGATGAAGACAAGGAGCCCACCCTCCCTGCAAAAATCTATTTTTAAAAAAATGAACCAAATGGCACTACAGGGTTAATAACAACTAAAAGAAATCCATTTCTTTTACATTTATAGAATATAAATACATTTGAGTTGCATATTTCATGACCTGAAGAAGAGCTATGATTTGGGTCCATTCAAATACTTGGTCTTCCATGTATTCCAAGATATTTTAGGAAAAAATGTCCTCCTGACAAACTAGATGAGCTGAAATGCTCCTTGTGTATTAAGTATCAATGGCATTTAAAGAGCTTGCACTTTGGGCAAGTCTTAAAAACTGAAGCATGTTCTATGAAGAAGCAATTCTATAGCACACAGAAAAGCCTGAGTTATGTAGCTTTCTTTGTTACCAGAGCCAACAGCATGAAAATGGTATGGGGGGGGGAGAAGGAGAAGGGAGGAGGGAGAAGGGGGAGGGAGAAAAGGGGGAGGAGAGGAAGGGGAGGAGGAGGAGAAGCTTGCCCTGGCCCCAGCCATGATGTTCACTTTCTTCACCCCAGCTTAGCTCAGGAAAGTCCTGACTGTCAGGGTGGCAAGAGTCATACAAATCACAGGGCTGGCTTTCCTATAGATAATCATCCAGAAATCCAATCTCAGTGACATGGTTTCTGGACAGTAGGCCTTACCCTGACTGGAATAGGCTGTGGCAACTCAATTCATTTTGTGAAGAATGTTCTGATGCTATAACTGAATGTTTTCAAAGCATGTGCAGTATGCCACCCACTGTACTGGATGTCAAGAGAGATATAATCCCAAGTCCAGTAGATTCAGAACTTGAGATGTAGATCTGGTAGGGGAACACGAAATATATGCTTAGAAAATGTGGAGGTCATAACTAGATGTTACATTATGTCCTACAGTGCTCCAAACAACCACCAAATGAAACTGTACTGTGATTGATTCATTCACTGATTCACTGATTGTCAGAGCACTGAATGTGAGGGATAACCTAAGACACGGGCCTAAAGAAGAATAGCCCTAGGGGATAAAATGAATCTAAGAAATCCTGGGACTGTTGCACAGATTAGGTTTTCTCTAGAGATTCAAGTTATAATTCAAATACCTGGGCTTTCCACAGTATAGATCTCTCTGGTCTCTTTCTCCTCTAAATTCTCAGTTTCTATGGTCTGTTCTGCCTAGAGCTTTCCCAAGACTCTTTCAAACTATAGACAGACTGGCATTCTGGCTGTATCTCCCAGGTCTGGTTCTGATAAGAACAAACTCAGTAAGGAATTTTCTAGTTCTTTTTTCCCATTGTTCACTCATTGGTTACAACCCTTCTATACAACCAGACTTGTACAATGTGAAAGTATTTGCAGATCCTATACATGATTGCACGACACCATGGGGGGCGGGGAGAAGGGAGGGGAGAAAATCTGAAACTCAAGGAATTGTGGAACTGAATCTTGTAAACTAAAAGTATATAAACAAGTCATTGAAAAAAAAAGATATAGTAACACCCCTCCCCAAAAAGGAAGTTTCTAGTTCTAATTCATGATCCTTGGTTGGGACAAGATTTGTCTGATCTCTGAGAAGCAATAGGAGAGAGAAAAAGAAGTATAGAAAAGCAAATTCATTGGAAGTCTTCAACTCCATCACGATCAGCACCGTATACAAAGAATACCAAAAAATTCAGCATTTATATTATGTGTGGGATCATAGAGGAAAATCTTCTTGGCCTGTTTCCTTATCCTTCCTCCAGTTCCCCACATGAAAATCAGACCATCTCCAAGCACTGAGGTTCTCTTTGCTCCTTTTTTCTTTACTTGGAAATAAGTTTTCATTAGGGGTACTAATCATCTTCCCTACACACACATTCAAGGTGAAAGCCTAGTCCAGTCCAGTGGGTCATGGGGAAGAATTCTGGGTTTAAAGTCAGAGGACCTGAGTTCAAATTACAGATCTGTCACTTACCATGTGACTTTGGACAAGTCACTTAACTTCTGGACCTCAGTTTCCTCATCTGTAAAATGAAGGAGCTAGAAAAGATGGTCTTAAATAAGGTTTATTCCATCTCTAAATCTGTGATCGGTATTCAATCCCTTCAAGCTTTAAATCTAAGAACCTATAAATAAAATAAAATTATTATAGGTAGAACTCTCTACCACACGGTGGATGCCATAGTGCACACTGCACTGGGCTGACAGGAATACCTGAGTTCAAAACATCCTCAGGCATTTAAAATCTGTTTGCCTTACTTTTTTTCGTCTGTAAAATGGGGATAATAGTAGCGTCCACTTCCCAGGGTTGTTGCAAGAATCACATCAGATAATAATTGTGATGTATTTAGCCCAGTGCCCAGCACATAGCCCAGTGCCATAGAAATGTTAGTGCTTGTTGATGTTGGCTAACCAACCAACATTATTCCATTTCCTTCCCATGGACCCTGAGATAAATAAATGAAGGATGTCCCCTTGGGTCACATGGAAAGCAGAGCCTCTCAAGTCCTGCCTGTGGCTCCAGCAGCCATGGTGGTTCCCATCTCCTACCTCCAACAGTATAAATAGTTTTGTTCTCACAAATATATCCTTAGCACCCACAAAAATAACATAGAAAACATAGAGAAGACAAGCCTAATTGCTTCTAAGCAAAACTCGGTTTGTGTCCCTTTGAGAGGGGTCAGCAGCTCATTACTGGCGATGTTATTGGAACTTTACCTGTTGCTGAAAACCCAGGGTCCAGTATTCCCCACTGGAACAAAGCCCATCGACTCCACTGCTCTTAATGGAATGGACAGCGGTGATCTTTGGAGCTGAACCTGGCAGCTCTGATGGTATTTCTCCAAAGATTTAATCATTTCTTAACTAATCTACTTTTGGCTAATTTTGTTCCATGGCCTAGACTGACCAATATGTACAGATTTAAATTACTGTTCTGAGGATGTCCCAAAGCCTAGATAAAGTAGTACTGCTACCAGTTCAGGTGGCTGCACGAGGCTTCTGTGCCACTGCGAGTCAGGCAGAAGAGAGTGCATGGACACTGGTTTGGGAAGTGACTGGCCATGGGCTTCTACAGCTGCCCTGAGAACCTAGACTAGTCTGATGACTTAGCTGACTCTGTGCCAGGCACATTATGGTTATTATCTCATGTGATCCTCATGACAACCTTGAGAGGTAGGAGTTATTATCCCCATTTTACAGATGAGGAAACCAAGGCCAACAGAGGCTAAGTGACTTGTCCAGGTTCACCCGGCTAGTAAGTATCTGAGATCAGACATGAGCTAAAGTCTTCCTGACTCCAGTTCCAGAGCCCTATCCAGGGAACCACCCAGCTGAGTCGAAATCCTCATTCTTACTGGCTATAGGACCCTGGGCATGTCATTTAACCATTATTTTCCCCAGTTTCCTAATCTGTAAAGAGGAGATAATAAAAGCACCTATCAGGGTTGTAGTGAGGATCAAGTGGGATAATAATTGTAAAGAGCTTAGCCCAGTATCTGACACATCATAAATGCTATATTATATTTGCTCAGATTATTACGACTAATGACCCTGGGCAAGTCACTTAACAGAATTCTATTTGCTTCAGTTTCCTCATCTATAAAATCCCTTCTAGCATTGTAGTAAGGATCAAATGACAACACAAGTGTTAAGCACTTAGCAAACCTTGAAACATTATATAAATGCTAGCCCATCTGAAACAAGGGTTTGACATTCATGAAGATAGCTACAGCACATAATCCAGGCAAGTTGTGAAGAATGCTAACTGCCTTTATTTTCACCCTGTACTAGAAATGCCGAATGGCATATTGATGTCCTAGGTTCAAGTGCCACTTCCAATATGTACTAGTTGAATAGTCTTGGGCAATGAGTCGCTCAATTTCTCAGGGTCCCCAAGGCAAGTTTCTAATTCTATCGGTTGTTGCAAAGAAGATACTGATCCGTATTGACAAAAGGAGTTTTCTCATTGGGAGCTCCCTACACTGGCAAAATTACAGGTCTAGACCAAAAAGGATTAGTGGCCGGCCCACTTAATTCAATGGGTTAGGGCAGTGGATCTCAACCTTCCTTAATGCCGCTACCCTTTAATACTCGTATGTGGGCGTATCTGTATGTGGGCAGACCCGCCTGGAGACGGATAGAGGAGCGTTGTCTCAGTTCCTAAAACCATCGGAAATGTGTGTTGAGAACCGCTGGGTTAGGGGGAAAAGAAAGGAGCAATATTAAAAGTTTCTAAAACTACCATTTCTTTTACTGATTTATTCTATTTACTTTTGGACTGGTGCATGAGGCTTCACAGTTGGCATGGTAGATGTCCCACTCACAGAAGAAGGAGGCTCTTGGTTCTCCATTATTTGATTTTCAGGTCGTAATTTTCGACGAATAGGCTTTGATGGCGGCAGGTCCTGGGAAGAACAAACACAATGACCACCATCACTGCAATACCCCTCAATTTCCAGTTTCCCACATATGTCTACATACACATACCAGGCTGGCAATGTGATAAGGAAAGGCACCTATGAAAATCAGAGTGATCAAAGAGAATTTGGCTTCAGACCAAGCATGACATAATGGATATCTTCTCAAACGTGGAATGAGGAAGACCCAGATTCACATCCCACCACAGACACTTATATTGCCTCATTTGTGGGGATTTTTGTGAGAGTTGCAATAAAAAGTTGAAGGATGTTATATTGGGGTGATTGGGCTCAAGATCTGCCTCAGACATAGACTGGTCACGTGATCCCAGGCAAGTGACTTACCCTATCAATGTCTCAGCCTCGTCATCTACAAATGAGAGGCTTGGATTCTACAATAATAAAGTCCTTCTGACTCCAAGTCTATTAAATGATGTTGTCTCTGTTTGAAACAGCCTATTGAATTTCACCAACATTTACTTAATGGATGAGCTATCAGGATTTTATTGAACTCAGAAAATACTTGACCTCTGTCCCATGTGGTGATGGGTTTTGTTTTGTTTTTGTTTTGGAAGCCCAGTTATGTTGTTGTTCAGTCATTTTCAGTAGTGTCTGACTCTGTAACCCCATTTGGGGTTTTCTTGGCAAAGATACTGGAGTGGTTTGACATTTTCTTCTCTAGCTCATTTTACAGATAAAGAAACAGAGGTAAACAAGGTTAAGTGACTTGCCCAGGGTCACACAGAAAGTGTCCGAGGCCAGATTTGAACACGGGAAGATGAGTCTTCCTAACTCCAGGTCTGGCATCCTATTCACTGTGACACTTAGTGCCCAGTTATAAACATCATAAACTCTATCATATATACTTTTGGCTTTATATCTGTATATTCTTCATTGTTCTACCTCAATTATTAAGTTAAGGCATGCTTAAGGACCACAGTGCTATCTAGAAGCAGATATCTGGAACATTTCCAGGGAATCTGGGTGACCTCCACAATGGCTTAAATCCCCCTGACTCAGTGTTATGGGAATCTGAAGATCTTCCCTGCCCCGAGGCTCTTTGATAGGATTAAGTGACTCTGAGAACCTTTTATTTGAAAGTATACTCTGCCCTCTAATAGGCTGAATGTGGTCACATGGAGCCTATGGCAGGGGGCTTGTTCTTCAGGAATGCCCACACCTTATTACTTTGTGATTGGGCAGTGGGTCAAGAGGGCTGTGACATTCTCAGATCCAGGAGAAGGCTATATACACCCTGATGTGAGTTTTTGCTTTGGGGCTCACTTTGGAAAGAGTTATGTGATTTGGCCAGATGAGACTCTGGGCAGCTGTTGAGGGTACCCCTTCTCCCCCCGGGGTTTGAAAACCCAGATGTTGATGCTTCCCTCTCTGGTAACTAACTAGGTATGGATGTAATGGTCAGACGACTGGAAGCCCGTCTGTTGATCTGTTTCTTTGTCTACTGGTAATTTCTCCTTTGTAACTTCTGTTTGTATCCTCTGAAGTTAGGGTGCTGACTTTTCCCCCCTGAACGAGGTAAATGATATATGTTTGATTGATTAAAGTAAGATTGTTAACCCATTTTGAGTTGTTTTCCTTTAGAAAAGCAGATCTAAGAACCTGTGCTAGCAATCACCCTGGGTATATTAGGGTTCTTGCTGATACACTCAGCACTAGGACGAATAGACAATTAGCTACTTTGAGTTAAAAAGGAAAGGGAAAGATAATGAGAGTAACTTAAAGGCAAGTCAAAAACTGATTCTATGGCCTAAAAGGACAGAATGGAGTCTGTCATACTATTGAATAAGGGCAGAGAAATAAATGGGAGAAAAATATCTAGGGGGCGCACTGGGAGTCCTGGACACAAGAAAGCAAAAACCGCTGAATCTGCTCAAACCCAATTACCAGGCTATCCCCTGAGCCTCAGAAAGGAAGGGTCATTGGCAAGGTGGCCAGTAGTCACTGTACAACAGAGGTCTATGCCCAGCTTGTTGCTAAGATCCTAACCGCTCCAAACAGGATATTTGTGGCTATAGAACATGATACCACTTTGGTGGGTTGACAGAGGTAAGGTACAGGAGTATCTCATGACAATAACATTAAGCACTCTGGCATTACCTTCTTCACGGGACTTCCACTCTCCTCTGTCTGGGAAGGAGTTCTGGTCAATTGAGGATGTAATTCAATCTCCGATACTTGGTCTGTCTAAAAGAATAAAGCAGACATTATAACATACATACAAAAGCACAAGGGATCAAAATGTTCTCAAACTTTGGTCACAAAGGGAAAAAAATGAATTTATACTCCCAAAGATTCTCAAAAGTAGAGAACTGAAAATGAGTTTTGAAATTATATATGAGCTGGAAAAGAGTTTTAAAATTATGCAGACATGTGCATGTGCGCACACACACACATACACACACACACACACACACACACACACACACACACACACACACACACACACACACTCTGTTAAGGAATATTAAGGGGTCCCTTGAATTTGTCTTTTTGAGTTGCCATCTTTTCCAGAAACACTGGACCCATAGCATACAGGAGACTCTGAATGTGTCAAAGATGAAACACCCCACAACCCCCAAGGTGAGAAATTGCTTGTGTAGCTGACACCTGTAGACAAGTAGACCATCCTATCTTCACAGTCCAGAGTTTCCCAAGAGAAAAGAATGTGACTTCTTCTGTCACCTCACTCCTCCCCTTCAGGAGAGGTTTTGCCCCTTTCCCCTCTTTACTGCCCCTTTCCCCTTCCATGCCATGCCCCTTTAGATAGAGATTCTGGTATCTCCCCCTCCCTTTGTCCTGCTGTTATAAAAAGGCAAACGTTTATCTGGATTATGAACTCTTTGTGTTCCACATGTATGTTCGTTTCCCTTGTATAAAATCTGGTTTTCACGTAAGTTTCATGAACTTGTGACTGCCCATTGACAACATATATTATACAGAGAGAGAGATAACAAATCACCCACATATAATAATTATACCCGTAATATATAATCTATATATTATGCACATGTGCACATACACACATATACATATATGAAACAGGTGAGGAAACTGATATAAGATGTAAAGAAACATCCCCAAAGCCAAAAAGTAATGAAAACTGTGGGCGAAGGAGAGACCCCTTGATCAATTTTTCTTTTTCCCTTTTATTTTTGTTCTGGAACCATGATTTCATTGGTGTAGAGAACTTCTAGAGCAGAAACTTTTGTCACCGATGAAAGCAGGCACCTAGTCTACACCTTAAAGACCTATAAAGTTGCCAGGGATTCTGAGAGATTGTTAAATTACTTGTTTAGAGTCACATAGCCAGTGTATGTCAGAGCCAGGATTTGAACCCAAGTCCTCTTAACTCTACAGGGTTACTATTTTATCCAGTATAAGATGTTGACTCTCATCTTTCTATTAGGATGCTAAAAACCAAAACAAAACAAACAAAAAAACCAACCCTAGAATGAGGAAATGGTCAGATCAAACCTACAGTGTTATACCTACATCAAATATCAAGAGACTTGCCTTCAACCTCAGAGATACTCCATTTCCTGCTTACAGTTTTGATTCCTTTAAATTACACAGACATAATCAAATTGAAAACAAATGAACAAAAAAAAATCCAGACACAACAAGGATCACAGAAGATCAAAGATATGTGGCTGCTTTTTCTCTCAGAGAAATAAAAAAAAAGCATTCGTGAAAATTGTTTAGGGAAAAATGCAGCTGAAGGCCCTGCACAGAAGCAGAAGCAGAATATTTATATATCCATCTCCCTTAATACTCTAGGTATTCAAGCTGAATGAGTAACGTACCAGTGAGTCCACACTGACCAAAGAGGGAACAGAGCACTCAGCATACTCTCTGTTGGCACTCTGTGATCCAGACTGTTTGGTTTGCAGACCCAGAGCCTACAGAGAGAAGGTGGCACTTGCTTTCTGCCCATATAAAAGAATGTTCCCACAGAAGCCTTGACACATCACACTGGGTGTGTGAGGGTGTGAAGCTTCTTATTTCACTTAGCACTCACTAATGATACATTTACCGTAGAACCCCTTCTAACATGGCACAAATACAGTTAAGATACTCTGATAATTTATACCTAGTTAGTGATACAGGAATCCATCTTCAGAGTTAGGAAGACCCAGATTTAAGATGTATCCCTCTTCTTTTACTACTACTACTACCACAACCACCACCACCACATGTAATGCCAAGCAAAGGCAACTTCCAAGGTTCAGATTACTAGCATAGTAAACCCCATTTATTCAGCAAACATTCACAGAACAGAGAAAGTCAAAATACAGTGTAACTTGTTCCTTTAGCAAGCAAGTTCTCAATTCAATCCAGGTACTACTCCACCCCTAGTACATTCATTTAGTCAGTCAATGTCTCTTCTCAAATGGAGATTAGTCTCCAATCTTAAACAAAGATTGGTCAATCACAGAGCACAAAGAAAACTCAAAGGCTTCCCACCCCTGAATCTCAAAAGGGGCAGGAGAGCACAAAAGGCCATCCACCCTTAAGTTACAACAAGGTTAAGCTCAGCAGTGAATACCCAAGGAAAGGGCCTTCTTTCATCTTCACTCAAGGCAAGCCCTCAGCAATCTCAGTTCCTGGAGAGACAAGGCTCAACAAAGCCATAGCCAGTGTCCTCATTAAGTCACTCTCTGCCTGTAGAACAGTCCCAGAACCCCTGAAAACATCAGCAAGGCCCTCTTCCAGGATTTCTGTGCAGGTACCACAAGAAAATCCTCCTTCAGAGCTTCTGAACCAACAGCCA
>CM053580.1:188129694-188189811 GCA_028627135.1 Pseudochirops cupreus | reverse complement strand
CTATATGACCAAACTATTGTAGAAAGTGAAAGTATTTGCAGATCCTATACATGATTGCACGCCACCATGGGGGGGTGGGGAAGGGAGGGGAGAAAATCTGAAACTCAAGTGATTGTGGAACAGAATCTTGTAAATTAAAAGTAAATGAGTAAATAAAAAAAAAAAGAAAAAAAAAGAAAAAGAAAAAAAAAGGCCTCATGTTATTAGCCTTTTCAATTAATGCATACAGGAAAGAGTATGTCAAGCAGCATAATATATCACTAGAGAATCTAGAAGTCAGGAAACTTGGTTGAGGACCTGATTCTCATATACATTAGTTGTATCACAACTGGCAGTCACTGAGCCATTGGGTGCAAAAAGAAACTTTCTAAAGCAGAATAGCAGAAGAATTGCAAATATGCATGGATGGGAGAATTTCTGAAATAGAAGTTTCTTTCATTAACAAAATTCAAAAATCCCAAAATTCTTTGCCACCAAAAAAAAGAGCTACTATAAATATTTTTATACGTATAGGACTTTTTCCTCTTTCTTTGTTCTCTTTGGTGTATAGACCAAGCTATAGTATCTCGGGATGAAAGGGTATACACAATTTAATCATTTTGGGAGCACAGTTCTAAACTATTTTCCAGAATGGCTGAACTTGTTCACAATTCCATCAATAGTGCATCAATGTATCTGTTTTCCCCAAAGCCCTTCTAGCATTTGTCACTTTCCATTTTTATCAGCTTTGCCAAACACCCCCCCCCCCCCCGCAAAAAGTAAAACCACACAGAAAATAATGGGAAAAATGCCATGATCAGCGGGATTTCCCTATCCAAAAAGATGTCATGTCTATGTTGAAGTTAAATGTTTGAATTTGGGACAACCAAATATTAGAATTGCTATTAATATTTTAATACAATAATACCTTCCCACCAGTTTTATTCATGACAAATGCGCCTGCCAGTTTGTGGCATGCTAAGAAAACATACTTTTAGGAAAAGTTTATTATAGCTGAAAGTGTGCTTTCATTAAAAAAAAAAATTAAACAAATTGGAAAATGACACACTCTCTCCTCCCTCTTCTATGCCTTGAATGAATTTTCCTTTCAACACTACAACAAAAAGTCTGGATCAATTAGTAGTTCTCAACGTGGTTAAAAATGGGTAGTACGGGCTACATGGATAAGGACAACAGAGCTTAGCAAGTTCCTAAAGATGGCAGAGCCACGAGCTCTATGCTGAGTGAGCTTCTTTAACAGCCACTTCTCTTAATGAGCATCAGTGGAGGGGCAGCCCCAAGCAATGTTGAGCACTGGACTTTTATCATACAGGGAAAAGGTTGAACTGAAAGGTTAGCAACTAACTGATGACGGCAATGTGGTAGAGAAAGTAAAATGCTGGATTTGGAATTGGAGTTTAAGAAGAATTGGGTTTAAGAAGTCATCCAGGCATTGCCCACAATTTACCCTGTATCTTATTTGTACACAGTTATACACATGCTGTGTTTTCTCTTCAGAGTATGAGTTTTTTGAGAGCTATTTCCTTTTTTTAATCCCTAGTACTTAGCTTAGCAGAGTGCCTGTCTCACATAGTAGGCACTTAATAAATGTCAATTGATTGACTGCTGGATGAGGGAGAACTCATTGCTTCTAGGGGGAGCTTATAGGATCATTTTTCCATTTTGTTTTTAATTAATTTTTTTAATCAATGAAAATCCATCTTCTCACCCTCTTATTTCCCCCTACCTTTGAGAAAGAAAAACAAATCCCCCATTACAACTATAATAGTTAAGAAAATCCTTACATTGACCCTATTGCAAAACAAACAAACATATGTGTCTGTCTGAATCTCAAGAATTCGGTATCATGCTACATCCTGAGTCCTCTGGAACTGTAGTCGGTCATCATGTGGATCAGAGTTCCTAGGTCTTTCAAAGCCATGTATCATTACAATATTGTGTTATTATATAAATTGTTCTCTTCATTCTTCTCACTTCAATCTTTATCAGTTCATCCATTTCTTTCCAAGTTTCTCCGTATCTATCCCCTTCATCATTTCTTACAACATAATATTATGTATCTTTGGTCTATGGACCTTAGTTGTAGTATATCTGGGTCAAAGGGTATACACAATTTAATAATTTTTTGGACATAGTTCTAAACTACTTTCCAGAATGTCTGGACTTGTTTATAATTCAATCAATAGTGCATCAATGTATTTGTTTTACCTGCAGCCCTTCTAGTATTTGTCATTTTCCATTTTTATCAGTTTTGCCAAGTGATGGGCAGAAGTTCACGGGTTTATAAAATCACCAATTTAGAGCTAAAAGCTACCTTGGACTCCATCTGGTCCAACCCCTTATTTTAAAATTGATAAAGATGAAGTACAAAGAATTGAGGTAATTTCCTTGAGGTCACACAGGTGGTAAATGGAAGAGCAATGATTGGAATTCAGGTCCCAAGACTCAGTAAAATCTTGTGGCTTCTTATCACTTCAAAGCAAATTTAAAATCCTCTGTTTAGTATTCAATGGTCTTTACAACCTGCCCCACCATATATAACCTGCCACACATACACACATTCTGCAGTCCCATGACATCGGCCTCCTGGATGCTCCTTGAAGAAGATGCTGCATCTCCTGACTCCGGGCATTTTCACATGCATCAATTGAATGCTCTCCCTCTTGACTTCCCTGGCTTCCTTCAAATTCCGCCTAAAGTCTCATCTTTCACAGGAAGCCTTCGCCACCCCATCTCAATTCTAGTGCCTTCTTTCTGTTGCTCATTTTCAGTTTATCCTCTACATAGCTTGTTTGTATAACACGGCTTACATGTTGTCTCTCCCACTGGCCTGTAAGCTCCTTGAGAGCAGGGGCTGCCTTTATGTTTCTTTGTACCCCCACTGCTTAGCACAGTGCCTAGCATCCAGTAGGTGCTTAAGAACTACTTACTGGCTAAATGACAGACTCAAAATTCTTCCCATTGTACCCACTGCTAGTATCTTCCCTCTAAGATTATCTTAAATACATCTAGTTTTTACAAATTGTCTCTCTATTAGAAAATGAGCTCCTTGAGGGTTCAGACCGTGTTTTTGCCTTTTTGCATATCCTCAGTGCTCAGCACAGTGCCTATGCATAGTAAGTACTTAACGAATGCCTGCTGATTGACATATTGCACTACCCTGCCTCCTTTGATAGAGCTTTGAAATATAATGCTGTGAAACATAATCTGACAACTAGTCTAAACTGACCACTTAGCAAGAGGAAAGATGTCATTCTCAAGCCCTAGAGACTCGACCGGGTAAAACCTCATCTGCATTTGCCCAGAGATTACCAGGAGCAAGAGGTAAAATATTTTACCTAAATGTTAAATGCTATGTCCCATCACTTTAGGCTCCTTCTCTTAACCAGTAACATTGATGAGGTGTAAGCCCTGGAACCCCCTTGAGCTCTCCTTGAATCTTTGAGGTACAGGCTCTGGGAAAACCCTTGAAGTCTGATTGAATCTTCCCACTTGATGAGGCATTTGCAGAGGCCATAAGTATTTCATTGTGGCTGGGCCCAAACCTTTGTTACTAGCCTGGCCCTCCATTGTCCATCGGCTTCCCACCCTTGAGCCTATAAAAATATCAATCCACTCTTGCATTGACCTCATTAACTCCTCCTGAAGACCCTCCCCAAACTCCTCCTCTAGACCACTCCTAGATTCCTCTGTATATAAGACTCCATCTTCCCTGCATGTGCTGTGAGTGCGCCATAGAATAGCTTAGCACAGACTTGCTCTGTGAGAGTGCCACAGAATGCCCTAGCACAGACTTATTCTGTGACAGACTTACTCTGTCCTGCTTGCCCAATGCAAGCATCACAGATACTTAGGCTCCTTAAGAGTCTACCCAATATGGCAAACTATTAATAAACTTTACTTTTCTTTGGCTGAGAAGACTTGAGTCAAATTCTTTCAGCAGGACCCGGTGTGTTGGTATTTCGGGGTCTCAGGCAACCCTAACCCTCTTGTGGGTACCCTCTTCAACATGATTCCATTACTCCTAAGGTAGAGTGTTTGGTTCAGCAACAGTCGTACAGAGTTTGGATTCTGCTTCAGACTGTGACATTTAAAAGGTTCGAGAAACATAATTTCTGAGTAATTCAACCATTTTATTAATAACAATTTTAATAAAATGATGGTCATTTGGCTGCCTTTCTCTCAGACAAAGACAATAATGGCAGCTGACTCATAGCTTAAATGTTCTTTTGGAAGAGGAGTATTCAAAAGCTTGGCAATCAACTCTGATTGGTTAACAATTAATGAGAGAATGAATATTACAATGAGGGGCTGAATGGGAAGCCTTTAAAGTTGAGATTCTCCAAAGGCAGTATTAGAATGTAAATTGGAACTTTTGTTTAGAGTGAGCTAGAAGTGGACCAGGCTCATTTGACTGCCGGGACGAAAACGGAGACTTTTTGTTGGGGGAAGCAGAACCGGCTAGGGGTGGGGGCAGGAATCCCAGGAGAGTTGCTTGTCTACGTAAAGACTGTGCGCCCTTACCTTTTGCGCAAGGTGAGTGGGACAGAGTGGGGGAAATCTTTCTTTGTTTAAATTCGCGCCGAAACGGGACTCCGCCCCTCCTCCAATGAGAAGTCAGAGACCCTCTGACTTTACCTGCGTGGAATTCATACCCTCTCTCTCTTCCAATAGAACTTAAAAGAATGTACTTTTTATGACTTTTTATGACTCTCAGGGTTTTTTAAAAAAGGGCACCTGGAGGTGCTCTCTCTCTTGCTCTCTCCTTCTTCGGACATGTGGCAGGGAGAGGTCTCTCCCCACCCCAGGGTATGTATTTTTTGAAAGAATAAAACTCCTGTCTGCTCAAAATTCTCTTCTACATTCCTTTGATTTGGGTAAGTGAGGTTTCTCACCCACACAGGGGCTAAGACCTGAATTTTGATTATGTCATTTACTACTTAAGTTAGCCCCAATGGGCAATCTATTCAAAGAATTTACTCCCCTTCAAACCTGAATGGAAGGGCTGCCCCACCTGGGTGGGGTCTGGATAGAGGAGAAGATTAGTTAGCTCAACCTTCAGAGACTGAGGTCTTACAAATGAGGACAAAAAGGGGGAAATCAGAATCTCCCCAAATCACTGTCTATTAATAACAATTTTTCTCAAGACACAGCCACAAGCCAAAGAGGGCCCAGCTAGCTGCCCAATACCATAGTTGCTACCATGGGGAAGAGGTGGAAAAGCAGAGCGAGAACAAATGTCTAGAGACGCCTCTCTATGGTTTGGTAAAATGTTTCATCCAGTGGGAAAGTAGGATCTTTCCTTTCTGCACCTGCTGCTACTGTCAACCTTTTTCCTACATTTATTTGCTTACTGGGCTCTTTGAAAAGCCCTTGGGCACAAACATAATAAACTATCTCATTCTAGCATTTAAATCAGGCAACTGCAGTAGCAATAATAAATTTTTTTTCTCAAAAAAAAGTCTGCCCATCAATTGGGGAATGGCTAAACAAGCTGTGGTATATGAATGTAATGGAACACCATTGTGCTATAAGAAATGGGGAGGAGCCGGTCTTCATATTCGCCTGGAGAGGCTTATACAAACTGATGCTAAGTGAGAAGAGCAGATCCAGGAGAAATCTGTGCACAGCACAGACACATCGCATGTGTGACGGCCAACCTTGATAAACTGGACTCTTCTCAGCAATGCAAGATTATAAGACAACTCTACAGGTCTCAGGATGGAAGGAGATGTCTACATTCAGAGAAAGATCTAGAAAGAACAGAGTTTAAATGGAGACTGAAGCAATCTACACGCTATTGCTCTTTTTCATGTTTGGTTTTGTTTCTTCTTTCCCATTGTTCACTCCATGGGTTACAACTCTTCTTTACAACCAGACTAACGTCCAATGTGGAAGTATTTGCAGATCCTATACTTGATTGCACGCCACCATGGGGGGTGAGGGGAAGGGAGGGGAGAAAATTTGAAATTCAAGGGATTGTGGAACTGAATCTTGTAAACTAAAAGTAAGTAAACAAGTCAATGAAAATGTTTTTAAAAAATCCGTACAAAGTGTTTATGTTATATAACATAATACATATAAATAACTATATATACATATGCATATATATTTATTTTTATAAATTTATAAATTATAAACTTATATAATATATTTAAATAAATTTTATAGAAATATAAGTATATTAATGTAAAATACAATAACTATATATAATATATGTAAATAACATGGGAGAGACAGCAGTGTTAGGAGATGACTTGTTAAAAAGATAAACAACTATTTGCCTAATTGCCAAGAGCTATCCCTTGTGAAGGCAAATACTGATCATTTCAACCAAAAAATGAGGTTGGTATATTCTGCCTGGCCGTTCCTAACCTGGAGAACAGAAATCCAACACAAGATAAAAAAACAAAAACTCACATTTCTCTATATTCTATAGTATTTTACCTTTTACAAAGTGCTAAATCTGAGGCAAGTTATTATTTTTTTAAAGGCTCCACTGCTATCAAGTCAACTCAGGGCCTCATCACCTCAGGTCTGAACCTCAGACAAAGGTCAAATGCCACAAAGGATAGAGTATTGAACTTGGAGGCAGGACGTCCCAAGTTAGAATCTTACCTCAGACATTTTAGCAATTCTGTGACCCTGGGCAAGTCACTTAATTTCTCCGCTTATCAGTGTTCTCAGTAAAACAAAAGGGTTGAACTTAACAATCTAAAAAGTCCCTTTCAGCTCTAACCCTATGATCCTGTGATCCTTCTAACTCCTCTCCCAGTTTCTAGTATCTCCCACTTCCAATCAAATGGAAACTATAGCCAGATTAATTTTATTCTCCTACTCAAAACCTTTCAATGGCTCCCCCAGTGCCTACAATCTAAAATTGATACTATCTTAGCCAAACATTCAAGATTCCAAACTTTCTCTTAACTATCATTTCACTCCACATTGATCATTTGTCCCAACAAACCATGTTCATCCTTGCCCCCTCAATATTCCCAGTATTTATTCCCAATTCAGATTCTAAACATCCTTTAAGACCTACCCCAAATCCCACTTCTCCCACAAAGCTTTCCTAATGACTACAGCCCCAAACTCTTTTCTAATTTCTCTATACTTCCAAAGCACTTGTCCAGATTACTCCTTTTGGCACTAATATACAGTGTCTTTTCTGTTTTATATGTTTATATATATCGTCCCCCCAAGTGTAACTGTAAATTACTGGAGGGTAACTACATAGTGTTATATTGTTGACTGAATGAACATTAGAAACTAGGTAAAAGGGACAAATTGTGCAGCAGTGCCATAGAATGCTGTTTTCTGTCAATATGAATGTAGACAAATATCCGCCCTTAGGCAAAGTAACGCTACTGATTGTCTTGCTTGAAAAATCCCATGTGAAGCATACCTTAATAATACATTCCATTGACAAAGAAGTAGATAAATTGTAAGGTAAGAGATTACAACAGTCCTGATTCACACATGGGAAAAGAACACATCAAGTCTCAAACATTATTCAGAATTCTATGGAGTCATCCAGATAGTGACCATAATAGTAAAGGGTAAATAAATCCTCTGCTATGGTCTCTGGTTATTTTCTCATGATAACCATCTTATTTTTCAAATCTTCATCTAAACCACCAAGCAAGATCAAACTGGTTATCGTTAGTTCTTTTTTTTTTAATCATTCCTAGAAACTGTTTGGAACTTGTCCTTTGCTTAGATCTGGGGTTTGTTTCCTGATGTTTTTATTTTATTTTTCGTAATCTATTAAACTGCATTGGCAAGATCAACTGAAAAGGAGAAATAAAGCAAAGCATTCATCAGCATATTTATGATAACAAATACTGCATTGTGTTTATGAATGGCTTCACAAAAATGCTGAACTTCAAAGGGTAATAAAATCGAACCTGGAGAGAGTCTGCAGAATGTAATTCTCTAGAAGGAGTTTTTGTTTAAAATCACTCCTCAAGTCATTCTCAGAAGGAAACTATCCTGAGGGAGGCAGCTATGGACTTACTGTCAAGAAACCTGATTTCAAATCTACCCCAAGAAACCTACTGACTGTGCAACAATGGGGTTTGCCTCATCTATGAGGTGGGAATAGTAGTTCTAGCTCCAAACTTCCTGAGAGGAAGCACTTAGTAAATCTTAGAGACAGATATAAGTGTGAGTCATCACGAATATGCCTTGGAAAGTAGTTGGTTTTCTCTTGCAAGAAAGAAGTCTCTAAGGGAAAGCTAAAATAATTCTTGAAGAAGGGACTCTTCATTAGGTACAGGTGGAAGAGATTGCTTCTGAGGATCTTCTCAACTCATGCAATTCTGTGATGGTGTTGTTTTGAGAAGCATTAAATAAAAGCAACTTCACAACAATACCTGTCAATGTCTTTCCTGAGTTTGGAGATGAGGATAATAATAATAGAAAGCAAAGTCGAGAGATGACTTCCACAAAAAGATATTTGAACAACTGTTTGCCTAAGCGCCAGCAATCATCACTTGTGAAGGGAAGTACTCATCATTTGAGTCAAAAATGAGGCTGGTGAGTGACAGATGCTGGACAGGATGTGGAAAAATTGGAACACTAATGCATTGTTGGTGGAGCTGTGAACTGATCCAGCCATTCTGGAGAGCGATCTGGAACTATGCCCAAAGGGCTATAAATAAGTGCATACCCTTTGACCCAGTAATACCACTTCTGGGGTTGTATCCCAAAGAGATCATAGAAGTGGGAAAAGGACCCATATGTACAAAAATATTTATTGCAGCTCTCTTTGTGGTGGCAAAAAACTGGAAATTAAGGGGATGCCCATCCATTGGGGAATGGCCAAACAAGTTGTGGTATATGAATGTGATGGAATACTATTGTGCTATAAGAAATGAGGAAGAGATGGACTCCATATTTACTTGGAGAGGCTTATACAAACTGATGCTAAGTGAGAAGAGCAGAACCAGGAAAAATTTGTACACAATCACAGATACAGACAACTTTGATAAACTGGACTCTTCTCAGCAACGCACAGCTATAAGACAACTCTACAAGTCTCAGGATGGAAGGTGATATCTACATTCAGAGAAAGATCTAGAAAGAACAGAGTTTAAATGGAGACTGAAGCAAACTATATGCTATCGTTCTTTTCCATGTTTGGTTTTGTTTCTTCTTTCCCATTGTTTACTCCATCGATTACAACCCTTCTATACAACCAGACTAATGTCTAGTGTGAAAGTATTTGCAGATCCTATACTTGATTGAATGCTGCCATGCGGGGGAGGGAGAAGAAGGAGGGGAGAAAATTTGAAATTCAAGGGATTGTGGAACTGAATCTTGTAAACTAAAAGTAAATAAACAAATTGATTTTTAAAAAATGAGGCTGGTATCTTGCCTATCCTCTATCCAACTGGAGAACAGAAATTCAACACAAGCTAAAAAGACAAAAATTTGCATTTTTCTACGTTCTATAGTACCTTACCTTTTACAAAGTGCTTTAGCCTCACAACACTTCTTAGTTATATAACCATGGGCAAATGGGCATTGTGGTGGCATGGGTGAATAGAGTACTGGACCAGAATCTGGAAGACCTAAGTTCAAATCAGACCTCAGACACGAACTATGTGACCTTGGGCAAGTCACCTAACCCAGTTTGTCTCAGTTTCCTCATCTGTAAAATGAGTTGGAGATAGAAATGGCAAAGCACTCCAGTATCTTTGCCAAGATAAACCTTAAATGGGGTCACCAAGAGTCAAACACAATTGAAAATGACTGAACAAACCATGGCTAAATTACCCAATATTTATAAGCCTCAGCTTCCCAAAGTGGCACTAATGCTACTTGCCTATGGTCACATAGCTAGTAAGTGATAGAGCTGGAATTAAAAATCAGGTCTTTTCCATATGACATGGAAAATGATCATTGGTTTAATACTGGAAGGGACTTAGAGGTCATTTAATCCAATCACCAATTTATAAGTAATAAAAAAAAAGACCCAGAGTGATGAAGTTATAGTGATCAAGGTCATTCAGGCACCAAGGAGCATAGCTAGGAACCCTCTGCATCTGATGAGTCACAAATTTCTATGAAATTTCTCTGGCAGTCAAGTCTTCCTCTCCATTCCCACTGCAACCTCTCTAATTCAGGTTCTCATCTCTTCTCATTTAACTATTATAGGAACCTCCTCAAGAATCCTACTCCTTCCAATCTATCCCTTCTCCAATTGATTCTCTCTGATGCTACCCATCATCATAAAAAAAAATAAACAACTAAGAGAGGTGCAAGAATCCAGAAAAAGGTGGTCAATCATGTTAAATGCTACAGAGACTTCAAGGAGGCTGAGGACTGAAAGAAGGCCATTTGATTGGGCAATTATGAAATCAACGGAGAGAGCTGTTTCATGTAGATGATAAGGTCAGAAACCAGAATGCAAGGGGCTGAAAAGTAAGTAAAAGGAAAGGAATTGAGTGAACAAGTCTAGTCTTATTGATGAGTTAGCAGAGAAAATGAAGAGTTACAGGAGATATAACTTCAGGGGATGACAGGGTCAAGTTACAGGTCAAGTTACTTGAGGATGGAGGAGATATAGAAAGATTGGATGACTGTGAGGGCAATCTGCCAGAGGAGAAGGGAAGAAATGCTATCAAGAGTATAAGATGAGTTAGCATTGGAGAGGAGTCAAGTCTTTGTGGACTATTTTCTTTTTAATTTATAGAATAAAACAAGCATTTCCATAACATAGTATAACAAAAAAAGACCAAATATGAAACTACAAATCTATTGTGTACAACCTGCTATTCCTTTTAAATACAGAGTTATCATGTAATTTTTGTCTTTTTTTTTCTTCCCTCAGAACCAAAGGAACCTTGTATATGGTAACAGCAATATTGTTTTAAGAGCCACTTCTTCATCAGAGACTGTAATAGAGGGAGAGAAAATGGAAATAAGGAAATTAAAAAGGAGAAAACATGTTATGTACAATATAGGCACTCAGGAATTACTATCTAAAACTGACTAAATATTATTCTATTTAACCCAACAAATATTTTTTAGTTTCTTCTAACTGCAATTACTAGAGATACAGAAACAAAAATGAAACCATCCTTGCCCACAAGAAGCCTCATTCTATTAGGGAGAAATTATTTGTGCACAGAAAAGTAAATACAAGATAATTTAAGAAGAAAGCGAGCACTAACATGGAGGGATTGGTGAGGACTTTACAGAGGAGGGAATAGCAACTGGACCTTGAAGAAAAATAAGAACCATTGAGAATCAGAGCCGAGGAGGGAGTATGTCCCAGGCACAGGAGAGGGAATATGTTCCAGGCATGTGGGATGATTTACATAAAAAGTTAAATAATTCCACCATCAAAGCAGTAAAAATTATAAAAGATGGAAACATTTAGTATTGGGAGAGTTGG
The DNA here is from genome assembly GCA_028627135.1 of Pseudochirops cupreus. Taxonomy (NCBI): domain Eukaryota; kingdom Metazoa; phylum Chordata; class Mammalia; order Diprotodontia; family Pseudocheiridae; genus Pseudochirops; species Pseudochirops cupreus. The sequence goes on along the minus strand of CM053580.1, from coordinate 188,178,407 downwards.
GAAGACAGGAAGACATTACTACATTGCTGGTAGAGCTATGAAATGACATGACTGCTCTGGGAAACACTTTAGAAGTATGTAAGAAAAGACACCAACCTGCTCATACCCTTTGACTAGAAGATCAAAATATCTGTTTTGCTGTTTTGGATGGCAACAAAAAACGGGAAACAAAGTGAGTACCTATCACTTGAGGAAAGGATGAACAGATTTTGAAAATAGCAGAATATTATTGTGATGAGAGAAGTAATAAACAGAAATATTTCAGAGAAACTTAAGGAGATTGGTATGATTTAGGGTGAAGTAAACAGAACTTTGGTGGTACAGTGGAAAGAGCACTAGGCCTGAACTCATGAAGACATGAGTTCGAATCTAGACAGGCATTTATGGATTGTGCAACTCTGGTTAAATCACTTAACCCCTATTTGCCTCAGGTTTCTCATCTGTAAAATCAGGATAATCACAGCACTTACCTCCCAGGGTTGTTAGCAGAGTGCCAGACACACAGTAGGAGCTATATGAATGTTAGCTATTATCAGTAACACACTTGACGACTACAGCGGTGTGACCAAAACACCAAAAGAGTACCAAATTCTGATAAACTTCAATGACTAATATCAACCCAAGAGAACGGATGATAAAATATGTCTCTGTCCCGTCACTGGACAAGTGGGGGCCCAGAGTTAAAGCAGGCTGAGTAATGTACCCTTCCAGGTGTGGTGAGTGTGTAGGAGGCTTTCATAGAGCTATTTTTCTTTGTTAAAAGGGAAGATACAATGGTGATACAGTGTGTGTGTGTGTGTGTGTGTGTGTGTGTGTGTGTGTGTGTTGGGGGAGAATCCACTGGGAAATGATTGATAGGAAAAGAAAAGGCATCAATAAACTGTCCTCTTAAAAATAACATCATGTAAAAAAAAAATAAAGGTCACCTAAGAGGATCAAATCAATACAACTTATTGAGTACTTATAGTGGGCAAAGTCCTGCTACACCAAAGGACTTTAGATGTCCTCTGTGTGTGTCACATTTAAAAATAATTTTTATCTTAGAGGTAACAAGCAAGCAAGCATTCATTGTGGCTGTTGTTCTAAGCTGTTGTTTTTCAAGCACATCCCGCTCTCTGTGACCTCATTTGGGGTTTTCTTGGCAGAGACACCAGAGTGGTTTGCCATTTCCTTCCCTAGCTCATTTTACAGATGAGGAAACTGAGGCAAACAGGGTTAAGTGACTTGCCCAGGGTCACAGAGTTAGGAGTGTCTGAGACCAGTTCTGAACTCAGGAAGAGGAGTCTTCATGACTCCAGGCCTGGGACTCTACAACACACCACTTAACTGCCCTTAGCCCCAAGGCACTGTGCTTTGAAGAATAATGGAGAACACAAGAGATGTCACTGGGCTAAACTGATGACAACAACAGCAATGATAGCATATGTATATGACTCCAACTATGCACCAGGCCTTATGCTAAACACTTGACAAATATTATCTCACTTAATGTTCTCAATAACCTTTAGAGATAGGTGCTAATATTATCCCCATTCTGCAAATGGAAAAGTGAGGCTGAGAGAGACTAGGTGACTTTCCCAGGGTCATACAGCCCATAAGTAAACTCAGGTCTTCCTGATTCCAAGCCCAGCACGCTACCCCCTCTACCACCTGGCCTCAGACAAACACAGACAGTTTAGATTAATTTCAAAATCAGCCCAAATATTAGAGTAAATTATTAAAGGAGAGGTTTAAGAACTCAGAGAGTGAATGAGTGATCATTAGGAGCCAGAGTACGCTGGTTAAAAACAAGCTGAGCCAGAATAACTCAATTTCTCATTTTGTCAAGATTACTAATATAGTAATTTTGGGGCAGCGAGCTGGCACAGTGCATAGAGTGCCAGACCTGGTGTCTGACAGACTCATCCTCTCTGAGTTCAGATCTGGCCTTAGACACTTACTAGCTGTGTGACCCTGGGCAAGTCACTTAACCTTATTTGCCTCAGTTTCCTCATCTGTAAAATGAAGTGGAGGAGGAAATGGTGAACCACTCCAGTATCTTTGCCAAGAAAACCCCAAATGGGTTCACGAAGAGTTGGGCATGACTGAAACAACTGAACAGCATAACAACAACTAATATGGTAGGTTAGGGAAATGATATCTCCAATGTATATCTGAACTTCAGTTAAGCCTCTGACAGAATCTCTCATAAGGCAGGAGGGTACAGTGAGAAGAGGGCTTGGGGCAGGGAGAGCGGGAAGTGGAGCCAAGATAGCAGAGTAAAAGCAGGAACTTTGCTTAAGCTCCCTTACCAACCACTTCCAGTACCTGTAAAATATGACTCTAAAAAAATTTTAGAGCTACAGAACCCACAAAGTGACAGAGAGAAACAAATCTCCCACTGACAGCATCATGGCAGGTCAACAGGAAAGGTCTATAGCACGAGGCTTGGAGCCAAGGACATGAGCCGCGCAGGCCCAGACCCTGGGTGGCCTCAACCAGCAGCACAGACTGGCCAGAGAACACTTCAGGAGAGTGAATCACCAGCAGCTGTGGCAGTTTCCAGACTTCTCAACCCATAAATACCAAAGAGAAAGTAAAAGGTCAGTGGGGAACCCTGTTGATCCAGGGTGAAAGAAGAGCACGATCTGGTCCCTGTCCCTGGGGTGAGAGGTGCGCAGTGGCTGCAACTGCTTCCACGTGGCTGCCTCTGGAGCTCCTAGACTGCTCATCGTAGGGGGACCAAGCGACCATTCAGAGGTTAATCACTCTTGCTTTGACCTGCTTGGATTTGGGGCGAAGTTCTGGGCTGAGGAATGCTAGTGTGCCACAGCTTGTGGGGCAACCTCCTCATAGCTCTGACAACATTGTGAAAATCCCAGCAGTTTGGGACACAGCTCTCTCCACTCTGAAAGCAGACTTCTACCATGGCAAAGACCTTTAAAGTCAAGTAATTGTCTAGCAAGATGAGCAAACAGAGGAAGTGCAAACAGACCATAGAATCTTTTGGGGGACAAAAAGGATCAAAATATAGAACCAGAAGAAGACAACAAAATCAAAACTCCTACATCAAAAGCTTCCAAGAAAAATATGAAGTGGTTGTAGGCCGTGGAGGAGTTCAAGAAGGATTTTGAAAATCAAGTAAGAGAAGTAGAGGAAAACTTGGAAAGAGAAATGAGAATGATGCATGAAAATCATGAAAAGTGAATCAACAGGCTGACTGAAGAAAATAACACTTTAAAAAATAGACTAACTCAAACGGCCCAAAGAGGCCCAAAAAGCCAGTGAGGAGAAGAATGCCTTAAAAAGCCTAATTGGCCAGATGGAAAAGGAATTTCCAAAACTCACTGAAGAGAATAATTCCTTCAAAATTAGACTGGAGCAAATGGAAGCTAATGACTTTATGAGAAATTGAGAAGAGGGCATGGATTCAAATCCTACTGCTGGTCCATAGGTCAGTTAATCTTTTTTAGCCTCATCTGTAAATTGGGGATAATAATGCCTCTGGCATCTTATCTCATAGTGTTGTAAAAGGAAAATGAGATTAAGTATGTGAAGTGATTTATAAACATCAAAACGCCATATACATGTCAACTATTATAATACCTACTGAACAAGAAACAGATGAATGAGGACTTGATGACAACACTTTTAAATGTTTTACTCTCCACTTTGCACCTACTGCCCTGCCCAATTTCCATACCACAGAACAAGATGACCCTCCTAGAATAAGTTCATCACTTCTAAACTCACCGCCATGATGCTAACTCAAGCCCTGATTGACACCACCTCCCTAAGCCTCCTCTCCCTTCTGATTGGCTGGAGTGCAGAGAAGCAAACTTCTCCCAATGCCATACTTTATAGAGGAAAGAAATCGATACCCCCTGATAGCCTCCTTTTTTTCTTGCCTCCTTTTGTGTGTTGTTTAGTCATTTCAGTCTGACTCTTCACGACTCCATTTGGGGTTTTTGTGGCAATGATACTGGCGTGGTTTGCCACTTCCTTCTCCAGCTTATTTTACAAATGAGGAAATTGAGATAAAAAGGGTTAAGTGACTTGCCCAGGGTCACACATCTAGTAAGTGTCTGAAGCCAAATTTGAACTCAGGAAGATGAGTCTTCTTGATTTCAGAACTGGCCCTATATCTACTGCCCTCCTTTTGTGTGGAGTCTTTCTTTTTAGACTGCAAAGCTCTTTGAGGGCAGAGACTGTTTTTCTTCCTATTAATTATATTCTCAACACTTAGTAGAGTCTCTGGCAAATACTCAGCACTTAATAAGTGTTTATTGCCTTAGATTATATTGGAGGTGGAGGCTGAACTGACTGTGATCAAATTCAAGAATCCCCCTGGAGAGGGACCCCACTAGGGGTCTATCCTTAGCAGTTCTGTTCATTTTTATTGTTGATTTGGATGAAGACAGAGATAGCATGTTTATGAAAATGTCTGAATGACAAATCTGGAAAAGATGGTTAATATATTGGATGACAGGATCTGAATCCCAAAAGATCTGAATAAGCTGAACCAACAGGCTAAATCTAATAAGATGAAATTTAATAAGAGTGAGTGGAATGTCCTGAACTCTGCATTAAAAATAACTGACTGGGGGTGGCTAGGTGGCACAGTGAATAGAGCACCAGCTCTGGAGTCAGGAGGATCTGAGTTCAAATCCAGCCTCAGACACTCAACACTTACTAGCTGTGTGTGACCTTGGGCAAGTCACTTAACCCCAACCGCTCCCCAAAAAGCAAAAAAAAACAAAACACCTGACTGTTCAAGTACAGTATGGGGTGTGTGTGTGTGTGTGTGTGTGTGTGTGTGTGTGTGTGTGTGTGATGGGGAGACTGTAGTGCAGTTCATGTGAAAAACATGGAATTTTAGTGGATCAATAAGTTAGTGGTGTGACAAAGTAACCCCCCTCCCCCAAAGCTAATGTGATACTAAGCCGCTCTAATAGAAATACAGTAAACAAAACATGGGATTTTATGTTCCCACTATACTCTGTCCTGGTTAAATCACACTTATGTGTTGTTTCCAATTCTAGGTGCTATATTATTGAAAAGAAATGAAGAACGAATTGATCAACAAGTATTTATTAAGTGCTTACTATTTGCCAGGCACTGTAATATAAGCACTGGAAATACAAATGAGGAAATACAAAAAAAAAAAGAAAAAGAAAAAACCAATCATGCCCTCAATATTTAACAGGATGTAGGGCAAAAGACTGCTGTAGAAGGGGGCACTTGATTCTTAAAGGAAACATGGGATTCCAAGAGGAGAAATGAAGGGGGAATATCCTCAGGGGACAGGGCTGAGAAGGGGGTGTCTAGTGGGAAGGCATAGGGATGGGAGGGATGAGGTAGGAAGGGAGAATTGGAAATAGGGCAAAACACTTGGATCATAGAGAAGGTCCACAAATCTCTCTGTAAAAGGCTTCTTCAAACTAGATTTTTGAGACAGTGGTTTTTCTGATAACTTCAAATTTGTACACCTTTTTGCTTTAGGATATATTACTACATGATCTTTAGTCTTTTTTTTCAGATAAAGTAATTTTTTTCTGTTAAGCAGCATTCAAGCATGTGTTAAGGGAGTGATAGAGCATTGGGTTTGGACTCAGGAAGATTCATTTTCCTGAGTTCAAGTCTAGCTTCAGACACTGCTTAGCTGTGTGACCTTGGGCAAGTCACTTAACCCAGTTTGCCTCAGTTTTCTCATCTGTAAGATGAGCTGGAAAAGGAAATGGCAAACCACTCTAGTATTTTTGCCAAGAAAACCCCAAGGGGGGGAGGGTCACGAAGAGTCAAACAACTGAAAAAAAATGTCAGCATATAGAAAAACCAGTGCCTATAAGACAAAAACAGAGGAGGTGGAAGGCAGCATCAGAGAGGAAGGCACTAGCAGCAAGGAGACCTGGACATCTCCAGGAGACGGGGTTTGAGCCAAGGCTTGACGGAAAGTAAGGATTAGATAGAGATTAGGAGGAACTTGGAGCACGTCCAAACAATAGTGACTAGGATGGCATGGGGGCTCAAACTCAAGGCATCTCAGGATGTGCTGAAAGAAGTTGATAAAGTTTAGCCAGAAGAAGAGAAGATTTAGTCTGTCTTTTATCATCTTCACTAGTTGAAGCCATGCAATGAAGCATTTTTTTAAAATTACATAGATGAGAGGAGAAGAAAGTTCAGAGAGACAAACAGGGTAATGCTGATATTACGACATTAAATTTAAAGAGTCGGTGCAGTTCGTTTTAACCATATACATACATACATATATACATACATATTTTTAATGTATGTAATAGATTAATGATTTCATGTAAAATCATCTTTTTCTGGCCTCTGTACATGGAAGTATTTGTGCTTGCTGATGATTTTTTAGTCTGTAATAAAAATATTTTAAAAAAATAACTGAAGATATTGATTACTTAAAAAAAGGATGAGACTTGCTCACTTCTTTGCAGAAGGCAGAAAAAGGACTGGGGGGGGGGGGGTTTGAAAATAACTTTCAGTACCCTTTGAGGAAAATCTTTCTACCATTCAGAGCTCAAGTGGAATGGGATGCCTTGGGAGATGAGTATCCTGACCAAGGGGTAAGATGAGTAGGTTAATTCTAGGACAAAAGAACTCAAACCTAGAAAGTACCTGGGCCAGCAGCTCATTTTAAAAATAAAGTAAAGGGCTGAATATCCCCCACCTCCTGATAGAGACAGGAGTTTTGGACGTGGTCACTATGTAGATTCATCTTTCATAGTCACTCCAAGAAGAGCTTTCCTCCCCCCATCTCTCTCAACCTCAGCCTCTCCTGAAGAGAAGATTATGGGCGAGTGCCACCAGGCCCCACCAAAAACCTTGAAGTCAGATCATTTAAAAGACTTAAACTTTTGTTTTCAGACATGCAAATAGGTTAGAGAATTGCTCTCATGTATTCTGCCTCTTTTCCCCCTCCAGCTAAAACTATATTTGACATGGAATGACTTCTTGGAGCTATAAATCTCCTTCTATCCCCCATAATTTATCCAGTAAGATGGTTCATGTATATATAAAGCAGAAAAAGGCTTTGCACAGCCCTAGTGGCGATAGGCTAACCTAAGGATCAACACAGCAGTGGACCAGGTATCAGTGGTGAAATCTAGAGGTAATCTGAGGAAATAACCCCCACAAAGGAAGATGGATCAGACAATCCCCTTAGGTAAATAGTATAGTGGGAAAAGCATTAGATTTCAAATTGGAGGAGGATTTGGGTTCAAATTCCAATTCTACTTATTATGCATGTGACCATCAGTTCTCTCATCTATAAAATAAGGAAGTTAAACTATCAGGGGTCGGCAAACTCCAAGATTATGGATTTGGTCGAGTTGTACTTTGCCCTGGACTAAAGTCCCTTCCCATGTTCAAATCTTAAGGTCCATTTCTTCTAGGAGCCCCTACTTCTAACTTGTCTCTGGCTTCAAGTCTAGATGAGACGTTGAATGAGATATGTAGTGCTTGGCCTAACGGCAGAGACCCCACCATTCCTCTGGTCAATAGCATACTCCTCTTTAGTGGATCAGGCACTCTCTGGAGCCAAAGCAAGAGAGTTGGCTTAGTAAGATCTATTTATGTTCCTGTCTCCTACCTTCCCTGTCTTCTCAATAGATACATTAGCATATCTAAACCCCATATTTACATTGTATACTTTCATCCAGTCGGCAAGTTATAACAATTGATATGGAATCACATCAAGTACTTATTGAAACCTTATTATGGGCAAAGTTTGGAGAGCTTTGGACCTAGAATGTGACAGGGAAGGGAAGGGAAAAGGGAGGGAGAGGGAGAGATAGAGGAAGAGGCAGAAGAGGGAGGACAAGCATTTATATAGGGCCTACTATGGGCCAGGATATTTGTAAAAAATATCTTATTTCATCCCCTCAACCCCTAGAAGGTGAGTACTATTATGATCCTCATTTTACAGCTGAGGAAACTAAGGCAGATCGATGTTTAAGTGACTTTCCCAGGGTCACAAAGCTAGTAAGTATCTGAGGCTGGATTTGAACTCAGGTCTTCTAGAGTTCAGGCCCAGGGCTCTTTCTAGACACTCCACCACCTAACTGCCTCCAACCAATGAAGACCCAGGTTTGAGCCCTAGTTCCACTGCCCCGTTTCACAGCATGGAACAATGGAAAGAACACCGGTTTTAAGCTTTGTAACATAGGAAAAGCCACTGAACCCTTTTAAGCCTCAGTTTCCCCATTTCCCCATTTCCCATAGGAATGTAAAATGGGTCCTGCTACATCCAGCTCACAAAGTTGTGAGGAAACCTTAAAGCACTATGGAAACATGACCCATTATTAGTAATTCACTGTCTGACCTTGGGCAATTCCTTCGGCCTCTAGGCCTCAGTTTCCTCATATTTTAAATGACAGAGTTGGACTAGGTGATCTTCCATCATTTAGCAATGGCCTTGGCACATAGTAGGAACCTAATAAATGTTTATTGGCTGACTATAGGGAGGGGAGCGTTTTCCTAACCTTAACCCATTAAACAAAGACTCAGAGATGCGTGCTTGAAGCTGAACTTATTTAGGAATTATTACAAGGTAGGGAGGGCAGCTAGATGAAGCAGTGGATAGAGTGCCTGGCCTGGAGTCAGGAAGACATGAGTTGAAATCCAGCCTTAGATACTTCCTAGCTGTGGAACCTTGAGCAAGTCACTTAACCCTGCTTGCCCCAGCTTCCTCTTCTATAAAATGAGCTAGAGACAAAAATGACAAACTGCTCCAGTATCTTCGCCAAGAAAACCCTCGAATGGGGTCATGAAGAGTGAGACATGATTGAAATGACCAAACAATAAAAACCTGGGTTCAAAACTTGCCTTTGACACTGACCAGTGGCGTGTCCATGGGTAGGTCATTTAACCTCCTCAACCTAAGACTATACAAGTTATGGACTATATAAGACTATATAAGTTATGGACTATATAAGTTATATATATAAGATTGTGATCTGCTTGGAGGAAGATCCCATACCAACACAATGCCCTTGGCACACTGACACAGAATTCTCAATAATTAGAATACACAATCCCTGCCTTTGAGAAGCATGTAATCTTGGTGAGAAAAAACAGGTGTGTTAAAGAATGGGTCAAAGATGAACTCACCAGGAAACACATGGCAGCTAAGACAACTGTAAGAAACAACCTTCTCAAAGGTTTTACTTCATACTTAGCTGTGGGCATGTTTTATTTCCCTCATAGTAAAGCATAAGTTTCTTGCAGGCAGAAACTTTATTGCTTTGCCTCGGTAAAGCTCAGTATCCACCTGAGTGCCTTGCATGCTGTCAACACCCATTGTTTCTTAAATTGATTTAAATAGAGTACTCAGAACCAACTAGGGTTAGTCTGAAAGGTCCCGTGTTGCCATGGTATTCCAAGAACCACCATCTCCATGGAAATGAAAGTCCTTCAGCCTAACCAACTGAGAAGATCCCAATGCCATGGTAGCTATAAATAGCTGGCAAATATGATCTGAAAAGCCAAGGCGGAATGGAGGTTGACCATATACCTCTGCATCATTTCCAGCACTACACACAGTTACTACTTTTACCATCCTCATACCTAAACGTATATCTTCAAAGGCATGCGGCCATACGGCTCTTAAAATCCAGATGTGGGCCTGGTCGAAGGCCCTGATGGTCTAATTGTCACAGTGATTCTTGATAATAATGCCAGAGGATTATATTTATTCCTGTCTTTTTGTGTTTAAAAATGCTTTGTAAGTTCTGGAATTAAATTATAGAGCATTTTTAAAATGCTGTGCCTCACACAGTAATTTTTTTTAAAAATTCTTTTCCCTCCCTTCCCCCTCTCTATCTTCATTGCCTGTAACTGAAGATGATAAGAGACAAGATGACAACTTTTCCTTACATATGACACCTGGATTGTGATAAATGTCACTCCTCAGGTTGGCTCAGCTCTTCCTGCATGAAAGATCATGTTCATTAATGAAAGATGGACTATAAAAATGGGAACAGCTGGTTAGGGAGGTCAGCTGTAGAAATAAATAAATAAAACCATTTCAGGTTCAAAGGCTTCCCAAGAAATAAATGCTAGCCAACTAATTTCCTGTAATGTCCTTAAAGTGCCACCTAGTGGCATTAGCTGAACTTAAATTTGAGAAAGAGGCTTTTTTTCCCCCCTCAGTTTCAAAAACACATCCCCATCCCAAATAATACAAACCGGACTTGGACTGGTATATTAATATAAAATCAACTTAGTATGTCTTTGTTTCAGAACCTGAAGAGGCCTTAGAGATCATTGCTCCTAATCTCCTTTTGAAAATTTTATTTTATTCTGAACTTAAGAAATAAAATAAACATCCCAATTAAATTACCTTTTATAGACGAAGAAATCGACTTTGCTTACTAACAATAGTTAGTGGCATATAGAGGACTAGAACCCAAATCTCTTGATTCCAAACCCATTGGTTTTTCCCATGATAACATGCCGCCTCCAGAGTGACCTTGAATTTATTCGCTAGAGATGACTGCTTACCATACATACCGGATAGAAATAGCTCTCGCTGAGATCGCTTGGACTAGAAAGAGGGACAACCAGAGGATGAAGTACGTTACATATACCAGTTTACTACTTGGGAGGTAAGGTTGATGGTGATACGGAACAGAAGGGCCTAGTTAGGGGAGATCTGGGAGGGAAGAAAATTCTTTCTGTTATTCTCTCCAGAAAAGCTGTCTCCATTTTCTTCACCTTCAGGCTAGACTGCTGTGGCGAGGCCTCAGGATTTATCTTGGAATTCACCAGAGGCCATAGTCTGATTTCTTCTGATTATGTTCGAGACACAGAGGGTTAGTGGAGCCCACCCACGCTGGGCTGCTGCAGCTGCCAGTTGGCAAAAGGATTTAGTACTTGAGGTCTCACCACCCAAGTATAAGAGACCCAAGAAGATCTTGGTCAGAGGTTCCTAAAGCAAGAGTTCAAGTCTCGAAGAAAGCCAAAGAGACCTACCCCCTAAATCCACAATGCCCTGAACAGAGCTGAGATGGTTGGTCACAAGGTCAATGGGAAAGGCCTTCTTCTCCACTCTCCACCCAGAAAAAGAAGGTGACCAGACTGGATTGGAAATGAAAGTAGAAGCTTAAATTGTATGAATATACTGAGTTTACAATGATAAGCTAAAGACCATTTACATCAAAGACTAGGTGCATGACATGTCAGAAGCTAAAGAAATGGAATTTGTCTCCTCTTTTTCAGTAAAATACACAAGAGAGACTGGAGTTTAAAGGAAAAGGATGCAGGCAGTAGTTAGGTTCAGGTAAAGTTTCAAGGAGCTTGAAACAAAAAAATTTGTTGGAAAACAAATGAAAGCTGTTATTATTCTTAATAATGTCTTACTGCTTTAAGAACTATCTCCAGATTCAGAAAAACCAACACTGAAAACTCTCAAAAAGCAAAGGTTCTTAACCTGAGGCTTCAAAAATATTTTGATAATTGTATTTCAACATAATTGGGCTCATTTGTATTCCTATACATTCTGCTTTATTCATTTAAAAACATTATTCTGAGTAGGGGCCCACAAGCTTCACCAGACTACCCAAGGGGTCCCTGCTCTCAAGAATCACCCTATCTCAAGTTTCCAAATAAAGAATGAGAGAATCATCCTGGCCCTGAAACAGGACATCCTGAACCAGAATTATTTCAGTTCAGAGAGATTGCAGAGCAGTATCTCTCAGTTCCTTTGAGATCAAAACATCTTGATTGTTTAATGTGTTGTCTGTCAGTTGGTAAGCATTTGCTTTTAATACCACTTCTAGGTCTGTGTCCTAAAGAGATCATACAAATGGGAAAAGGACCCACATGTACAAAAACATTTATACCAGCTCTTTTTGTGGGGGCAAAGAATTGGAAATTAAGGGGATGCCCATAAATTGGGGAACAGCTAAACAAGTTGTGGTATATGAATGTAATGGAATACTATTGCACTGTAAGAAATGAGGAGCAGACAGACTTCATAATAACCTGGAAAGACTTATATAAACTGATACTGAGTGAGAAGAACAGAACCAGGAGAAGTTTGAACATAATTATAGACACAATATATGTGTGAAGACTAATTGATAGAATGGGCTCCTCTCAGCAATGTAAGATTATAAGACAACCCCAAAAGACTCATGATGGAGAGGGATATCCACATGAAGACTGAAGCAAACTACTTGCTCTCTTTCTTTTCCTCATTTTGTTTTGTTTCCTCTTTCCCACTGACCATTCCATCAGTTCTAATCCTTCTTTACAACCTGTTTAACATGAAGGTATTTGTAGATCCTATATTTGATTGCATGCTGCCACGGTTGGGAGGGGAAGAGGTGAGGGAGGGAGAGAAAATTTGAAACTCAGAGGACTGTGGAACTCAACGTTGTAAACTAAAAGTAAATAAACAAATTAATTTTTAAAAAAGAAATGAGGAGCAGGCAGACTTCAGAAAAACCTGGAAAGACTTATATGAACTGATGCTGAGTGAGGGGAGCAAAACCAGGAGAACATTATACACAGTTACAGCCACATTGTGCAATGACTAACTTTGATAGACTTGGCTTTTCTTTTCTTTTTTTTTAAAACTCAATAAATTTTTTTATTAAATTCTCACCATGCATCAAACAATAAAATAGGCAATGGAAAGAAATAAAGATTAAAGGTATCTTTCCTTCTTGGAACTAACAATGTAGTAAGATTCCAAGATCATTCCGAGGTCACATAGCTAGGAATTGGTAGAGCCATCTCTATTGCATCTCTCCCTGCATTGTTCTTTTTCTTTTATTTGAGTTCCAAATTTTTTCTCCTTCCTTGTTTTCCCCTCTCCACGCCCCCCCCCCCCCCCATGGCAGCATGCAATCCAATTTTTTTTGGATTTTTTTTACAAAATTTTTTTTTTACAAATACCTTCACATTAAGCATTTAAACTTGACTTTTCTCAGTAATGCAAAGTGCTAAGACAACTCCAAGAAGTTCATGATGGAAAATACTATCCACAACCAAAGAATTACAGAGTCTGAATGCAGATTGAAGCATACTATTTGCTCTCTCTCTCTTTTGCTTTGTTTTGTTTTGTTTCTTTTTTCTTGTGGTTCATTCCATTGGTTTAAAAAAAAGGGGGGGGGGCAGCTAGGTGGTGCAGTGAGTGAATAGAGCACCAGCCCTGGAGTCAGGAAGACCTGAGTTCAAATCCGGCCTCAGACACTTGACACACTTACTAGCTGTGTGACCTTGGGCAAGTCACTTAACCCCAATTACCCTGCCCTCTCCAAAAAGAAAAAAAAAGATAAAAAAAAAACCATGACTAATGTGAAAATATGTTTAATGTGAATGTATATGTACAGCCTATATCAGATTGCATGCCATCTTAGGGAGAGGGGATGGGGGATGGTGAGAAAATTTAAAACTCAAAAGCTTTTGGAGCAGAATGTTGTAAACTAAAAATAAATTTAAAATGGTGTTTTTTTAAAGTAAGCATTTGCTTTAAAAATGGGGAGGAATGGAGAAAAGTGCCTAGACGTGACTACTAAACCAATTCCCATAGCAAGCAAGTATGGCAGAAAGGATAGTCTTCCCTCCCACATCTCCCCTCACCAGGCCCTTCTGTTCCATATCACCATCAATCTTACCTCCCAAGTAGTAGTATGTAGCCTACTTCACCCTCTGGCTCTCCCTCTTTCTAGTCTAAGCAAGCTCAGCAAGAGCTATACTATCCATTATGTATGGTGAACAGTAATCTCTAGCAAATAAGTTTTTTGTCATTCAGTCCTTTCAGTCACGTCCAACTCTTCTCCATTTGGGCTTCTTCTTGGCAAAGATACTGGAGTGATTTGCCATTTCCTTCTCCAGTTCATTTTACAGATCAGCAAGTGAGGCAAATGGGGTTAAGTGACTTGCTCAGGGTCACACAGCTACGAAGTGTGTAAGGCCAGATTTGAATTCAGGTCTTCTTGACTCTAGGCCTGCCAGTCTAGCCCCTGTACCACCTAGCTTCCCAATATAACCACAGGTAACATTCTAAAAACACTTTATATACATTATCTCATTTGATCCACAAGGCAACACTACGAAGAAGGATTTTATAGATGGGGAAACTGAGACTCAGAAAGATTAAGTGATTTTCTTGTCATCATATTGCTAGTAGATGTTAAGTAACTTTAAGGAAGGGACCATCTTTTGCCTCTTTTGCCTCCCAGCACTTAGCACAGTGCCTGGAACATAGTAGGCGATTACTAAATGTTTGTTCACCGACTGATTGAGATTTTGAAGAAAGAAGGAGAAACCAGGTCTCTCTTGTTCCCAAGTCCCAAACTCTTGCCATGGCCACCACACTGCTAAGTTCCTTTTTTAAGTTACATTTTTTTTCCAATAATGAAAAATCTGTCTTCCTTCTCTTCTAAATCCCTCCCACACACCCACACACCCTCATCCCTGATGAGAAAGAGAGAACAACAAAAAGCATATATACAAACATATATCGTCAAGCAAAACAAACTCCCCAATGGTCCTTTCTACAAAAAAAAGAATGGGGGCAGAGCCAAGGGAGACTGAGAAGAAGCAATCGGATCTAGCCCTCCCCCAGCACTTTCTTGACAAAGATCTAGAGAATGCACCTAACTAATTTCTCATCAGAAAAGCCGAGAAGTCAGAGTGAATCATTCTTCCAGTCCAGAGTGGTTTAGGGAGATGGGCAGAAAGGTCTGCATATACTAGCAGGGGGAGAGATGGAGGAGATTGGGGGAACAGAGAATGAGGTCTGGCCAGGCAGAAAGCATTCCAGCATCCAGGAACTGACATAGGACCGAGACAGGACATCAGAAAGAGATCCCAGGGGATCCCTGGGCAAGCACTGGGTCCAGGAAGGGGGCAGGGGGCACCTCTATTGTCTGCCACCCAGTGCTGGATCACAGATCTAGGGCAGAGAGGAATGGTCACCCATGCTAGTGTTCAATTATAGGAACAACTTCCAGGAAGCAAACAGCAGCTGTATGGCTCTGGTCGCTGGAGCAAAGGGTAAGGTCCTAGACCAAAGGGGAGTTCAGATGCTCTGAACAAGGACCAAACAGAACTCTGCTAAAACTCCCAACCAGAAGCAAGCTGACAGACCCCAACTTGGGCCAGGAACTTGCAGAACTGAGACCAGGGAGCAGTAAATAGACCTGTCCCTGGAACACAACACTTTGGAGGCACAGAAAACTTGGAGGTATTCAGGGGGCGCTATGAAAGCAGCCATTTATACAAGTTTTTCCTTTCACCATTTTCTTACAGTACAATATTCCATGACATTCATATACCAAAACTTGTTCAGCCCTTCCTCAAATGATGGGCAACCCCTCAGTTTCTAAATCTTTGCTACCACAAAGAGCTGCTATGAGCATTTTTGTAAATATGGACCCATTCCTTCTTTCTTTTTTGTCTTTTTGGGGTATAGACTTCATATTGGTATTGCTGGGCCAAAGAGTATTCATATGCTCCTAGATTCTTGGCTTGCCTCACTTTCACTTTGGTTCATCGAAAACCAGAAGTGACAAGGAGGTCATCCAGCCCCCTCCTTTCATTTTACAGACTGTTAAATTGAGGCCAGTTAAGGACAGAGGTAGGACTACACCAGGTCCACTGCTCTTTCTAAAACTATTTCGAAATAATGCCAGTGGTGGCATGAAGCACTTTGCTGCTGCTGTGGTTCTTGGGATTGTTTTGTCATTCAGTTGTGCCCAACTATTTGTGACCCTGTGGACCATACTGTCCATGGGGTTTTCTTGGTAAAGATTATGGAGTGGTTTGTCCTTTCCTTTTCCAGTGAATTATCACTTATTAAGCACTTTTACTGAACTGAATTCATAGTTAACATTATTGTCACTGTAGTGATTTTTCTGTCACTAGTCTTTTTTATATCACCAAAACAGCCTTTTTCCCTTTTCTACTATTCCTTGGTTCAGATTAGAGTTTTCACTTGCCCTCCTTCACCTTTATCCCCTCCTTTCAGAAACTTACCTTCAGTTTCTATTCCTATTCTTTTGTTCTCGATCTTTTCACTGCTCTATCTAGCAATAGGCAAACTTTGAAACTGTACAGCTCATTCATTTTGTTTTTAAGCCTCAAAAATTCGCTTCATACTGTAAGAATGGACTGGGGTCTGTCACTGATGACAGCATTCCCAAATTAAATGTCTTTCATGACCTATGAAAGTGGGATCATAACCAGTCCCTTCTTTTAAGAAATCCTTAAGAGACACCTCATAGAACTCCGGAGTTCAAACACAGATTACCCTAAAGCACAGTTATCCACCAGCTCATTTCACTGCTGTCTAAAATAACTGAAAGTAATAAAGATGAAAGTAAAACCATCAGAAATCTGCCATTTCTTAGCACTATGCAGACCTGGTGCTCTGATAAGCTATTTGAGTAATCTGAGAACTCATGATAAAAGTTGAGTAAAAGGCAATAAAATTTGCACAAAATGTCAAAAATGCTCACTTCAAAAATAACTATAACCCACACAGGAGCATTAATAGTCTATCCTAATGCTCTACTTAAAATGAAATCAAATTGCTATAACCTACAAGGGAGTATGAACTGGATTTACAAGCATCTGATTCTCATTTAAAGGAGAGTTTTTTGTTTTGGCCATTGGACAATGTAAACCTCACAAAATATTTTATCAAAACCTGTGTTTTCTTTACATATAAAGAAATGTTTTTAGACAAGAATTAATTGCAGCCACTTAACAAAATGCCAAGAAAGATTATAGATACTTCATTTATTTACTATTCAACAAAAATTTTGCTCCTGTGAGTATATCCTTAGGGCAGCTAGATGGTGTAGTGGATCGAGTACCGTGCCTGGAGTCAGGAAGACCCATTTTCGTGAGTTCAAATCTGGCCTTAGACACTTATGAGCTGTTGTGACCATAAGGCATTTAACCCTATTTGCCTCAGTTTCCTCTGAGTTGAAGAAAGAATAGATCAAACACTCTAGTATCTTTGCCAAGAAAACCTCAAACGGGATCACGAAGAGTCACACTATTGAAAAACTATCAAAAAATGGGTCTAATCTTTAAGATAAAATTATACCTAGACAAAGCAAAATAATCTGCCAGGCTGAAAAGCAAAATCTTTAACCTAATTGATACCTTCCTCCTCTTTTGTTCAAAATTAGAATGGCAAACCTTTTTTAAAGAAATGAAATTCTTGTTTTAATCAATGATAAGTGCAAATGAATAAAAAAAGAAATTAGTTCTGGCAGAAAAGTTGAATTTACATTAGGATGATTATGAATTAGACTCTTACCACCACAAAAGTCCTCCATTGATGCCTTATTATGTGACATAGAGATGATGTTGGGTTCTCTAAGGTTTCGCTTAGATCTGACAGGCTCTACCATGAAAGAAAGGCTCTGAGTATTGTCCTAGTGATAAAATGTGTGTAAGTGATGAATATTTGGCTATCATGACTCAGGAAACAAAGAAAAACACAAAATGACCCCCAGTTTTATGCAGTTTCCTTCGGCTTCTACAGTAGATGGTAGTAGAGAGGCAAAAACCTGCAACAGTAAGGACAACGCTTAGACTGTCTATAAATAATTTAACTCTAGGTACTCAGCATGCAAGATCCTTGTCCATCAACTAACAAAATGGCATATTGCTGGAAGAAATTTTTTCATATCAATATTGACTATTTTGCTAAAAATGAAACCAGAAGACAAAAGGAAGCTTTAACTAAATGAAAGGATGGCAGTTCTCTCCCTAGGTCCTGGCATGATAAAAGGAGACCTTTGGAAAGTGCTCTGCAAACCTGAAAGTGCTATAGAAACACTAGCTGTTAGAATTCGCTATGATTAGTAGCCACTTGGACACTTATTGAACTGAGAAAAGTATACCTTATTTTGTATACATCAAGGCATCCCTCAATTCGCTTATATTTATAGTTCCTTTCCAAAATGTTGAACAAAAAAATCTGTATTTGGGAGGGGGGGGAGGAAATAAGACAAAAAGTCTTTCTTCTCTTCTGATTCTTCCATTAGATTGTAAGCTCCTTGAGGGCAGGGATGGTCTTTTTCCTCTTTTCCTACCCCCAGAGCTTAGCACAGTTCCTGGCACATTTATTGTTGTTATTCAGTTGTGTCTGACTTTACATGACCCCATAGATTTTGTCCATGGAATTTTCTTGGCAAAGATACTGGAATGGTTTGCCATTTCCTTCTCTAGTGTGTCCCCATTTTAACAGAAGTGAAACTGGGGCAAATATGGGTTAAGTGACTTGCCCAGGGATAAATAGCTACTAAGTATCCGAAGCTAGATTTGAACTCAGATCGTCCTGACTCCAGGTCCAGTGCTTTATTTACTGCACCACCTAGGTGCCCTTACCTGGGCACCTAGTAAGTACTTAATGGCATATTAAGTACTTAAGTAAGCACTTAATGGTACATTAAGTACTTAAGTAAATGTAAGTACTTAATAAATGTTTCCTTTTTCTTTTTTTGGAGGGGAGAAGGCAGGGCAATTGGGGTTAAATGACTTGCCCAAGGTCACACAGCTAGTAAGTGTTAAGTGCCTAAGGCTGGATTTGAACTCAGGTCCTCCTGACTCCAGGGCCAGTGCTGTATTCACTGTGCCACCTACCTTCTCCAATAAATGTTTATTGATTGATCAACTGAATGTTCCTTTTCTATCTTTGCACTGTTCTCTTGCTTGGCATTCAAAATACAGGTGTTCCCCAAAAGTCAATGCTTGGTTCTCTTCTCTTCTTCCCTTACACTCATTACTGAAGCATGTCATTCACTCCTCTGGTTTTAATGACCACATCTATGTCAATACTTCTCAAATCTTAATATCCAACCTTGACCTTTTCTTGAGCTTTAGGCCTCTATCTTAAACACTTAAGAGCTGTTGTGACTGTAAGCAAGTCATTGAACTGCTTTGTGGCTATCTCTACTTACAGGGATGGAGAACGCAAGCCTCAAGGTCACATGTGGCCTCTAAGTCCTCAAGTGTGGCCCTTTGTTTTGTAAAACTTGGACTCGGTGAAAAGGCCACAGCCAAGGACCTAAAAGGCCACAAGTTCCCCTCCTCTGAAACAAAAATCAACACAACCAAAACCAGCATTTCCCCCAAAACTACTTTATCCTCCTGACTTCCATTACGCCAATCTCAAAACCTGAGAATAATCTTTAAATCCTCCTACTCCCTTGCTCCCACATCCAATCGCTTTGTAAAAACAACTGATTCTACCTCAGCAACATCTCTTACTTTTGTTAATGCCTTGCCACCCCCACTGCCACCACACTAGTTAATGCCTTCACTGCCAAAATAATCATCCTTCCATATGTATCTGGTCAGCTGGAAAAGTCATTTTCCTTAAGTGCAAAGTTGACCATGTCACCAGGCTACTGAATAAATTCCAGGTGCTTCCTATTAACTCCCAGATAAAATATTGACTCTGTTGTTTGGCCTTTAAAACCCTTCACAACCTGACTCAACCTGGTTCCAGACTCACTGTACGTTAGTTCCTTTCCTGAACTCTCTGACTCAGCTGTGTTGGTTGTCTTTCTGCTCTCCCATCTCCATGCCCTTGTCGTTGGCCATCAATCATGTCTAGAATGTGCCACTCCTCACCTCTACCTCACAGAATCCCTTGCCTCCTTCAAGATTTGGTTCAAGCATCAACTTCCACAAAGTCTCTCTGGATTCTCCCTAACCGCGGGGCCTCCTCTCCGTAACTACTCTGTATATGACTACCTCGTATTTATTCTATACCTATCTATTGTGTGTACGAACAGAGAGAGAAATCAGCAGATATATACCCTCGTCTCCCCTAACAGAAGGCAAACTTTTTGAAAGTAAAATTTTCTCATTCTTTTTTTTGTGTTTCTATTCAATCCCAATGTAATCCCAGATAAAATCTGTATCGTGTTTATATTTACACATAGCGGTCATTTCAATAAATGCTTGTTGATTGACTGAATGACTGTGGTTACCCACTACCCACCAAGGAAAGCTTAAGCCCATTTGCCTGGCTGTCAAGTCTCCCCACATCTCATTTTGCCCTACCTTTCTAGCATCATTTCACATTACCTTTCATTGGTTTTTTTACCTCCAGTCTCTCCTCCCTTTAATTCATCCTACCACACCACCTGAATCTTTCCAAAGAACAGAAAAGCTTTCAACATTTCCCCACTGGCTACTGAAGAAAGCATTAGAGGCCTTCTGTTATATAGCCTCAACCTATGTCTCTAATTTTGTCATTATATTCCTACACATACTCACTCGATTCCCTGAATGAACCCTTCATGTTTTTACCTTTATGTTCATATCCCTAGGTCCAAATGTTTCTAAACCTTTCCTGAGGTAAACAAATACCTTTCTTGGGCTCAAACTTCTGCTAATGCAGGCTATCACATCATCCTGCAGGCTCATATGGAGTTTCAGTTAATGAAAAGTCTTTCAGATCTTTTTTGCATAAATTTTTGTCTAGCTGTATCCCTTTAATCCTCTTACTGACCTATTAATGTCTTTAACTTAAGCAAAATTTATACTTCATCAATTTTAACTTGTTAGATTTCCCCCATTTTCCAACCTTTCAAAACTCTGTTTGGCTTCTGAATTCATCATTTGTCATTTTCAAATATAATCTATGTCTTTAACCAAGTCGTCAAACTCAAGAGAGTGCTTTCCAAGTTAATTTCCATCTATTAATCAGCATTTGGGGGAGAGGGAGGAATCCAGTTTTTCAACCATTTACACATTTGCCTATCATCTAGCCCACATTTCTAGGTCTATCTTAAAAGACCATCAAATACTTTACTGAAATTCCCCAATCTACCTGGTTAATAAAGCTTTAAGGGAAAAAAAGGCAAATAAGGTTAGCCTGACAAGATTTGGTTTCTTTTTTTCTCCTGAGGTGTTTCAATAATTCTTAATAATTCCTTGACCTATTTTCCAGGTCAGTTTTTAATGAGATGTTTCACATTTTCTTCTATTTTAAAAACCTTTTTACTTTGTTTTATTGTTTCCTTATATTTTATGAAGTCATTAGCTTCCACTTGGCCGATTCTAATTTTTTAAGGAGTTATTTTCTAGAGTGAGTTTTTGTGTGTCTTACCATTTGACCAGTTCTGATTTTGAAGGCGTTATTTCCGTTAGTGTTTTTTTGTATTTTTTTTTTACAAAGACATTAATAATTCTCTTCTCATAATTTTCTTGCATTACTCTCATTTCTTTTTCCATTTTTTCTCTACCACTTTTATTTTATTTTTAAAATCTTCTTTTGCTCTTTTTAAAAAGAATACATTTCTTCCTTTAGCTCTTCTAGAAATTCCTGTTGGGCTTGTGTCCAAAGTGCATTTTTCTTTGAGGCTTTGTTTGTAGCTATTTTCACACTGTTTTCTTATTGTGAGTTCATCTATTGACCTTCCCTGTTACCACAGAAATTTTTATGCTTAGGTTCTTTTTTCATTGTTTGCTCATTTTCCCAACCTGTTGCTTAAATTGGGAGTTGCTCATCTCTGGGGAGAGGTGATGGTTCTGAGTTTTAGTCTTTTATGTACTGCTATTTTCTCAACTAGGTTCGGGAGCTTTAAGTTTTCAGAGTTTCCAGACAGATCCTAGGTGTAGGATTCACTGTCTTCCTAATTTGTACTCTGGTCCCTACCTAGGTAGGGCCCCTGCTCCCTTGAGACTGCAACCATAACCACTCCTCTTTACCCTGGTACTGGGCTGCACTGCCAAATGGTACTTGATCCTGCATCTAGTGCTAACTCAATGGGTCTACCTGGAATCTCTTTCTAATCAGGTATCCAGTCTCCTTATCAACCCTGGTCATTGGGTATTGCCAGTGCTGCCTTCCCCACCACTGATGCCACTGCTGGGATGCCCAGAGCCTACGGTACTTCTGCAAGGCCTTACTCCAAACCAGATCTCACCCCAGTGTCTACAAACCCCTTTCTGTCTTTCCAAGCTGCCCTGAGTCGGAAAAATGTTTCACAGTAACTTTTTGTTGATTATCTCACTTGGAATTCAGTAGGAGATGCTTTTTAAAGTTTTGTGTAAAGGGGAGGGTTGCTGGAGCTCAGCAAAATTGTTAACTTCACTCTACCATCTTAGTTTCTACCCCTCTCTTTTTTTTCCTTTTGAAACTGTGTCTTGTTATCTTGCCCAGACTGGAAGTGTAGTAGCCTTTCATGGTCTGATCCCACTGCTGATCTGCAACACAGCTTTGACTTGCTCTGCTCCTAACAGAAGCTAGTTCATTCATCCTGAAGGAGCCTGAGAAACCTCTGTTCTCAGAGGTACCATACTGGTGCTGACACTGGATTGGCTTAGCATAATGAAGCTCAGAAATCCTAATCTCAGGCAATCCATCAGTCTCAATCTCCTCAGTAGCAGGAATAACAAGCACAAGTTACCATCCTGTCAAGACTTATTCTTAAAGAACTCATACTGACTCCTAGTAATCACTATTTCCTTTTCTAAGTACTTACACACTATTTGTCTCTCATTACTGTATGATTCTATTCTTGTGAAATTCATACATATATATCATTTGGCAACTGTTCTAAACATCTGCCTTAAAAACTGAAGCTCATCAATTTACTTTCTAGATGCAATGCATAGAGGGAAACACTTGGAGTCAGGGAAGATTCAACTTCAAATCTGGCCTCTGACATTTAAGTGTATGATCCTGGGCAAGTCACTTAACCTCTATCTGCCTCAATTTCCTCAACTATAAAATGGGAATAATAGCACCTAATTCTTAGGGTTGCTATGATTATAAAATTAGTAAATCACTTTGCAAATTTTAAAGTGTTACAGCAATTCTAGCTATTATTATTATTAGACAGCCCTGTAAGAAAGAGTACAGAAAGTTTCTGGTGGAGTAAAGCTAGTGTCTACTTTTTTTCACTTGGGCTCTTTGTAATCCTCCTTCCAGTTTGGAAGCAGATCTGCTTCTACTCAATTTATTCAAGCTTTTTCAACCAAGGGCTCCCACTCTGGTAACTTAATCCAGATGCTGACTACAGCTGTGCTTGTATATTTAGGGTTCAGTTAAATTCTTTACTGAAAACCTATACATCTTATCTCACTTAATAGTTCATTTTCACTTTGGGGGGGGTATAATGGGAAATACAAGTACCCAGATATTTGTAGAACATGCAAGTATACATGTATATGATAAGACCAGTTAGCATTTTACACAGTATTCCAAGATTTGCAGTGTTATATATATGTTATCTCATTTGATCATATCCTATATGGGCATGTAAATATGAATAGAGAGATCTGAAAACACACAAATGCATTTCTGTATCACACATACACAAATCTCTGAATGTTCATTCTGCTGCTTGGCCAAAATCTTAAAGGACGACATCTTTGAAGTGATGCCTTTTCTTCACTTAGAACACCTAAGTTGTGCTCATCCTGCATAATTCCAAAGATGAAGAACCAAGAAAATGAAATTCATAGTTGATCTGAAAACTGACATTTTTATCATTTGTGTCAGCTTCCTTCTCTACCCCCAACTATTTTCTGTGAGCTGCTAAAAAAGAAGGGAAAAAACCTGATGGCTTTAATTTCACCTGGTTTTCTTTTTTCTAACAAGGTCTACATTCTAATATAGGCAGTTCATATTCCTCTATAATAAACCGCTCCACATCAATGTTTCTTCAAAAAAAGAAAGCAAGAAAGAAAGATATCTAAGACTTGATTGATTGGCCATTTATGTCAAGGAGCACTTCATGTGTAAAAATTCCAGAGCAACAGAAGAATCTGCGTAATCCCCCGGATTTCTTTATAATGACACTAGACTGTTAAACAGTGAATGGTCCCAAAGTGATACGCTGGAAGAAGGAAAAGGAAAGGGCTTTGATGATTCACCAACTGGATAATCAGACTCCAAGAAGCAAGTTCCAGTGGAGGTAGAATTGATATTGTATTGTTGTTACTCCACAGAACACCAAACCAATGACTTTCTCATTTTTAACTGTACCAAGAGAAATGACTAGATTTTAATAGCTCTGCCCTTCCCTCTGAGAGGACCTTCAATTTACACTGTATATATCTTGTATGTACACAGTTTTTTACATGTTGTCTCCTCCATTAGAATGTAAGCCCCTTGAAGGCAGGGACTATTATGCTTTTGCCTTTCTTTGTATCCCCAGGGTTTAGCACAGTTCTGGCAGATGAGTGCTTGTTGACCAGCTGTTGGAACAACCAATTTAGAAAATAAACAAAATTTAACTAACTACAAACTTAATGAAATGAGGTGATGAAATTAATGGATTACATTTATATAATACTTTATAATTACATAACCTTATATTTATGTAATGCAGCCCAAGGGCTAACACTTAAAGGAGGCTATGGATTATTGTTCTCAAAATCTTTAAGAATGAGGTAGAATGAACCAGAGCCCTCAGGGAGGATCATACACAGATATTTGAGGATTCCTTCCAAAAGGCAATGTTATAAAATGGTATCATCTTTTTCTGCACATGACTGACTATAACACAAAAACTAATTTCATAGTACTAGATTTACATGGTACACAGTACATAGTACTAGAGTACATAATATATTACATAGCAATTTCTTCCTCAAGGAAATCAGGGAGCAAGAAAATGCTGGAGAACCCTTTGCCTCAGGCATGCTACCACTAGTCTCATGTACCCAAAAGATAATAGAGCAGTGGTTCTCAACCTGTGGGTTATGTTCAATTTAAATACATCCTGCATATCAGATATTTACATTACAATTCATAACAGTAGCAAAATTACAATTATGAAGTAGCAATGAAAATAATTTTATGGTTGAGGAACTGTATTAAAGGGTCACGGCATTAGGAAGGGTGAGAACCACTGTAATAGAGGAAAAGAACACTTAAGTGTAAAAATGTTTATAGCACCTCTTTTTGTGGTGGCAAAGAATTGGAAGTTTAGAGGTGCTCATCAATTAAGGAATGGCTGAACTAGTTATGGTAAATGAATATAATAGAACAACAATTCTTATTGTGCCATAAGAAATGGCAAAAGGGTTTAGAGAAACCTGAGAAGATTTGTATGAACTGATAAGGATTGGGAGTAAAGTGAGCAGAATCAGGAAAACAACGTATACAACAAAAATACCACTATAAAGACAACTTCAAGAGAGTCATGAAAGCTCTAATCGATGCAATGATCAACCATGGAAAGGGGGTTAGATTAGGTTGTTGTCCTTCATTCTTGAAGAGGACCAAAATGACATCACTATGTTAGAGTGTGTCAGACTGTGGCTGATCAGACCAAGATAAGCTTGGAATACTCTACCACAGATTGGGCACAAAGAAACCATGAGAACATTTGGGATGGAGACGTCTCTAAATTTGCACATCTCCTGGTTTTGGGGGCTTTTTTTGAGCTACTGCAATTCTTCTTTGCTCGTAGAGCACAGAGCCTTCTTTGGTACAGGCATGCTATGCTAGGTGGTCCTTTGCCAATATCTCCTATGTCATGAAATTAATTCCCAAGTTCAAACCCAACCACCTTCTAAAAAAGATATGATGAACTCACAGTACAGAATCAGACACACACATACAACACACACAGAGACATAAGCAACATGGGGAAATTGAGGGGATGTCCATCAATTGGGGAATGGCTGAACAAACTGTGGAATATGAATTAATGTAATAACATTGTTCCATAAGAAATGATGAGCAGGTAGATTTCAAAAAAATCTGTAAAGACTTGCATGAACTGATGCCAAGTGAAGTGAGCAGAACCAAGAAAACACTGTACATAGTAACAGTAATATTGTGCAATGATCAACTTTAATAGATGTAGCTCTTTTCAGCAATGCAAAGATCTAAGACAATTCCAAAAGACTCATGATAGAAAATGCTATCCACATCCAGAGAAGGAACACAGATTTGAACACAGATTACACATATTATTTTTCCTTTTTTTCTTTCTTGTGGCTTTTCCCTTTGGTTCTAATTCTTCTTTACATACGACAAATGTGGAAATATGTTTAATATGATTGTACATATATGACCTATATCAAATTGCACATCATCTTGGGGAGGTGGCAGGGGAATAAGGAAGGAAAAGGAGAAAATTTAAAACTCTAAATCTTATAAAAGTGAATGTAGAAAACCAAAAATAAATAAATAACATGGGAATTATTTTCTAATCTTGCATATTTGTTACAAGGATTTTTTTTGTTTTTGTTGTTATTTTTTGTTTGAGAGGAGAAAGGAGGATGAGCAAACAAATTGTTGTTAATTGAATTTTTTTTTAAAGAAAAGGCACTGGAAGAGATGGAAGAATCATCTAGGAAATCTGTGTTTGTCTTTGTTACCTACCTGCTCTGAAAGTCTGAAATCACCATAGGATGGTAGCTGGCCTGGAGGTTTGGGCTGGCTGATGGAGTCATTACTTGTGTTATGGTGTAAAACCTGCTAAACAAACAAGAAAACCCATGAAGATCTTTCCTTCTGGCTCCACAAATAAAGGTAACAAATTCTACCTCAATACAGTGATGAAAGTTTCAAGCCAAGTGATCAAAGATTTCAGATAGCAGCAGCAGAATTCAGAGCAGGGAAAAGAACACAGAAAAGTGAAGATCATCATGAATGCCTTTTTTGAGACCAGTTTTCTCTGTGTGCCTTCATTTTGGCAGAACACATTAACTACTAGTTACCAGGTTTGGATTCTAGAGAACTATCACTGAAAAAAATGGCATGTGAGAATGACTCTGAACTCTGGGATTCCATCTGGTTTAGACAGATAAAATCCCAATTTTGTATAAGGATAACACTGGAATTGGGATCTTAGAATGAAAGATTTAGAGCTGGAAGGGTCCTGAGAGACCATTTAGTCTTACAGAGGAAGAAACTGAGGGGAAGATAGGATAAATGACTTTTCCCAGAGTCAAATCTAGTAAAAATGTTTAAGGTCAAATTTGAAATCTGATCTTTCTGACAACAACTTCCATGCTCTATCGATTATGTCATGTTGCCCCTCCCCGATTTTCACTTCGTATTCTAGATCCTTGCCTAATAATGATGGCAAAACCTTTCAATCTAGAGGTAAAAAGACGGTTCTCGGGCAGCTCTAATGTGAGGGGTCAAACTTGAGGGTGGCTTACAGCAAAATTAAACTGTAACTGAGAAACATTTAGCAAAATAGATAAAAATACAATAAAACAGATACCATTAATTTATGATTTTTCTAAGTTGTCAAACCCCAAAAACATGGGGTTTAACTTCTATTTGAGTTTGACACCACTAGCCTAGAAGATAAGTATAGTGCTTAGATAGATACATAGTAGAGTGAAGACCAGTGACAGTCATCAGGAAGGTATGTTGAGACAGTAATTAAAAGGGTTTCTGGCTTGTCCTTGATTCAGGGAAGACAGACCTTTAACTAGTCTTTCCAGCTATCTTATTATCCTTCAACTGGAAACAAATACTTCAGCTTTCTGAGAGGGAAAATGGGTTAGGATTAGGTAAATGAGCTGGTCACAAAATTGCTCACCTTAATTTGAAGTCAACTATTTGTCCCAGGTAAATTAACACCTTAGAACTATGGAATGTCACATGGCAGAAATCTGGAGTCTTCCTGAAAATCTTCCTAAAAGATTCCCTAATGTTTTCCACAAAATACTCATCGACAAATGAAAATGGAATATTTCAGTGGTAGAACTGAGAATAAAACATAAGGAAGGGCATTCTTACAGAGGGGACTAAGACAACTGTCATCCCTATAAATTAATGTGGAATAAAACAATTAAAGAAACTGCCTTGTTAACATCTCTCATCAGTAGACTTGATAAAAGGGAGACCCATAATACACTCTAAAATTATTGCCCTCTTACTTCTAATCAACAGAGGAGTGGGGATTTGATGAAGAAGCATAGAGATGCATGTCAATGAGGTAGACAATTCACATACAAAATAGCCTTCCCTTCTCTGCCGCCTTGGCATTTTGTTCATAGTACACTACATAATCTTAAGACTGTACTGGGACTATACAATACCAAGATAGCGTCACGTTGATCACCATTCAATTTCAGTCAACTAGCTTCATCCCTGGTGCTTAGCCATAAGTGGAAAGATTTTAGGACAATCTGGTCCTGTTCTTCAATGTCTACGTATGCTCCAATGGAGTAGCCCAATCCTTATAGGTATGTCACATCTCCTGGCCCTGCCACCACCCTCATCCCTTTGGGGTATAATTGCAGCAATTCTGCTGGAAAGCAAAGTTGTATAGCCAGAGATTTGTCCTAAGGACAAAGTCATTGGTTTGGTGTTCTGTTGAGTAACTCACCTTTTAAGGATAATAAAAGTTGGATTCTTTTGCAGACTATATGACTTGCCATCCACATGAAAATCTGCCTGATTCATTTGTGTAAGTCAAACAACTGTGTACATAGGACTATTAGCATTATAAAACATTCATGTCAAAATTGCTGGGATCAGATTTGGTTCCTACCTGTGACACAAAAGGTCTGGGGGGAAGAGCCGGTGGTGGAGGTAACAGTCCTGGTTTAGCAGCTGAAAAAACAAACCATGATATATTATTATAATTTCATTTAAAGGGTGAAGAACTTTTGTTTTTACCAGGAATATCTGAAATGTTTTAAATGTGTAATGTAAACGTTGATCTTCTTTAAAAAAAATAAACACCTAGCATACATTATTTCTAACTATTTTCCCCCACTTTATTCTGACAGCCAAATCCAAGTATTGATTGAAGCAACTATTTTTAAAGGCTTTGAGTAGAGTATAGTAGAATGGCATCACATAGGCCATGAGAATGGAATGAAACATTTCAGGAAGTCAGCTATCATTCAGGGGTTTATTACTTACTTTGGGATAACATAGCTCCCTAGCTTTTCTGCCTTTCTCTTGGTTGTTGGTCACTGAATTGTAAATAAACCAGGAAAAACAAAACAAGTGTGACTCAAACAAGGTAGTTTTTGTTCAGCGTTTCAGTCATGTCTGACTCGTCGTGACCTCATTTGGGGTTTTCTTGGCAAAGATGCTGGAGTGGTTTGCCATTTCCTTCTCCAGCTCATTTTAAAGATGAGAAACTAAGGCAAACAGGGTTGAGTGACTTGCTCAGGGTCACACAGCTAGGCAGGAACCAAGGACAGATTTTAACTCAGGAAGATCAGGCTTCCTGACTTCGGGCCGAGCACTCTATCTATGCCACCTGGATGCCATTTCATATTATAACATAATCCTTAATATAAACAGTTATGGGGAACAAATTTAAGGGTGGGGAAAGGAGAGTTGAGACTAATTGCTAAAATGTTATTTTATGAGAAAGCTTGATGTAGTAGATGGAGAATCAGGACTTCAGGTTGGAAGGACCTGAGTTTGAATACTGCCTCTGACCCTTAATCTGTGTGAACCTGGGCAAGTCACTCTGTTTTGGTTTCTTCGTCTGTAAAATGAAGATAATAGTACTTAAGTCACAGGGTTGTTGTAAGTTTCAAATGAAATATACATGTAAAGCATTTTGCTTAAAGTGATATATAAATGTTGTCCATCATCATTTATATTTGGTGGGTTACTTATCGATTTCAGTTTCCTTTGTTAGTCCTGATGCCTATCAATATGGATAAGTTATTGAAATGGTTTTACATTAAACACATACACTATGTGTGCATATGTGTGTATACATGATATAATGAAAGCTACTTTTAGAAAAAAATTGAGTCATTAACAGCTATTTTTTAACGTTATATGGCACACTTAAATATACTTCAGCTAAGTCAGGAATAATATCTTACCTGTCACTAAATAATTGAGAAAGGATATATCTACTAGATAAATTTGATACATGAAAACTCAGTGGAATAATATAAAAGTCAATTTAGTGTTACAGAAAGTCTATTTTTATGCTGGCAAGGTAAATTATCTTATTTGCAAAACAAAGGAAAATAATTTTCTACTGATGTATAGGAGATTCACAAAACATATAGCATATCTGGTAACATATGTATGATCACCAGTGTCCTAATAGAAACTAATGCCATTTTTCCTAAATTTTTACAGATATTTCTCTAAACTGAGTCAGAACAGCTCAAGGGAATGGGGAGGGGAGGGCACAGCAGTGCACTTTCTTCATGTAACTCAGAATAATGTAATGCAGTCTTTCATTCCAAACTAGTGACCTGAGATGGTAACAAACATGTGGCCCATCCATTATTTCTCTCAATCTGTCTCTCATTAAATCCATGAAACACTTTACAAGGTCAAGCTACAGGGGTGCTGAGGCTCTGGTACAGGCATCTGTAATGAAGAATCCTTAAGTTTAAAAGTACATATCAGGTGGGGTTGATGGAAGTCACTTGGAGTTCCCCTTGAAGGGCCCCCTATCAAATACAGACTTCTGAAGCCCCAATCAACACTGTTGGATATTTCCCAAACCAATGCTTGTTCCTCTGGAAAAGTCCAAACAATTACATTTGAGTAATTTATATGTTAAAGCAGAATTTTATTCCCCCCAAAATGCTAAAGAAGTGAGAACATCACCTATTTTCACTTTCTCTCTAACTCATCAATCTTTAAAAAAAACATAACATTACAGTCATTTCAGTGGTAAAGACATCCAGGCTCAACAAGGACTGTGTGTCTTCCTTGTTTAAAATCTACTCCCTAAACCAAAAAACACACAACCATCGAGAAGAGCTGAAGCACCAAAAACAAAAGCAAAAAAAAAAAAAAAACACAAAAAAACTATTTTTAAGATAGTTAAAATATTTAGTACATCTAAAAGTAACTAAACACTGCTCTGAAGATGCAATAGACAAAATGAAAAAAAAAAATCACATTTCTTTTTAGATTGCCAACAGAAATAGACTATCATTTCTCAGTGTGCTTCCTTCTCTTCTCTGACACGGCCACCATCGCTCAGGTACAAGCCTTCATCACCTCACACTTGAACTCTTCTAGTAGCCCATTGGTTAGCTCTCTGACTCAAACCTCCTCCAATCCAGTCCATTCTCCGCTTAGCTGTCAAAGTGTTCTTCCTAAAGCATACTTCTGACCATGTTACCTCCCTTTTTAATAAACTCCGGTGGGTCCACAACCTCTTCTGGGTCAAACTCTTTACAACCTGGCCCCCTCCTACTCTTCCAGCCTTCTTACACTCTCTTCATTCCCCACATACGTGGTGATGCAATGACTTGTTTCCTTGCTGTTCTTCACATACAACACTCCGTCTCCAAACTCTGGGCATTTAGACTGGGTGTCTTTAGTAACTGGGAATTCATTCCCTCCTGATCTCTACTTCCTGGCTTCCTTCAAATCCTAGTTAAAATCCCACTTTCTCAAGAAACCTTTCCCGATCCCCCTTAATGTGAATACCTTCCCTCTGTTAATTATTTCCAATTTACCCTTTGAACATAGCTATTTGCAGTCATCTCCCTCATCAGAGTGTGTGAGCTTCTTGAAAGCAGGGACTATCTTTTGCCTTTTTGGTATCCCTAGCACTCAGCATGTAGAAGGTGCTTAATAAATGTGTCTGTTCTTATCTTCAATTCTTCATGACTCCATTTCGGGGTTTTCTTGGCAAAGATATTAGAGCTGTTTAACATTTCCTTCTCCAGTTCATTTTACAGATGAGGAACCAAGGCAAGCAGTAAGTGATTTGCCCACAGCTAGTAAGTGTCTAACACTGGATTTGAAGTCAGGAAAATGAGTCTTCCTAATCCCAAACCTGGTGCTCTGTCCACTGCACCACCTAGCTAC
Source organism: Pseudochirops cupreus (assembly GCA_028627135.1). Taxonomy (NCBI): domain Eukaryota; kingdom Metazoa; phylum Chordata; class Mammalia; order Diprotodontia; family Pseudocheiridae; genus Pseudochirops; species Pseudochirops cupreus. Next base: position 188,146,675 of record CM053580.1, on the reverse strand, counting down.
CCCTTTAATAAAGGCTTACTGGCTAACTAAAACAGAAAGAGCAAACTTTGTACTTGCACTGTCTATAATTTGAATGGGCTGATCCTGTCTACTCTGCCCCTCTCCAAAATACAACATAAATTTTAGATGTTCATCCCTCTCAGCACATTTAGAAGTTTATCTGTTTTATTTACTTTTTGATCTCTAGAGAAATTAGTGTAGGGGCAGCTAGGCGGCACAGTGAACAGAGAACTGACCCTGGCGTCAGAAGGACCTGAGTTTAAATGACGGCTCAGACACTTAATACTTATTAGCTGTGTGACCTTGGGCAAGTCACTTAACCCCAATTGCCCTGCCTTCTCCCCTCCAAAAAAAAGGACAAAAAAAGTCACATTTTTAAAGGCATTAAAATAAAGAAATTTTAAAAAAGAAATTAGTATAGCAAATTACATTAAAATAATTTTGTTCACCAGCATCTGGTCTGTGCTCTATGTGAAAATCAACAAAACTACAACCAGAAGACCACTGTGCTTTGCTTAAAACTTCTCCCAAAAAATGGGCTGAATAGGAACAATTGCAAACTTACTTTAAGTTAAGGTGGGAACAAATATCAAGGGTCTCAAAGAGATTGTTATGTACTAAACTGAAATCCAGTTGATGTAAGTAAAAAAAGTAAAAGCTTTTATGAATCAGACAGAGAAGACACATCCTGGTATGGTATTTCTTCATAGCATAGAAAGTCCTTGCTATGGTCTCAGCAAGTATTACAAAGGAAATTGATTCATTTTTTTTCCTGGTCTCGTTGTCTAAACTATTGACAAAACTTTTTCAAATACATCATTCCTAAATAAGATATGGAGCAAAAAAAATATATTTGTCCCGAATATTTTTAATTTTAAAACACAGTTACATTTCATGTTTGCAAATAACATTGCTGATGGTCGTAGCTATTGTGCTGTGTGAGTGTAACTAAACAGATAAGTGAGAAGTCTGCTGCAATTTCAGCTTTGCATCTTAGACTTGCTGCCATTTTGGCATCTTTGCTTGAGAAGACATTCTATATTACAGATTGTTGAATATCAAATGGTTGCATCTCCTAGCTATTTTCAGCAATATTACATACACTATTTTAGTTGAGTCCTTATTTTATCTGTACAGAAACCCTTAGCATGTTACAGACCACCAGACAGAACAAGGAAATAAGGAGTTCAAGAAATCAGTCGTACAGGTGGCTAGGTGGTGCAGTGAATAGAGCACGGGCCCTGGAGTCAGGAGGACCTTGGGTAAGTCACTTAACCCCTATTGCCTGGCCTTCCCCCCTCCAAAAAGCAAAAAAAAAAAAATCAGTAGTAACTCTGGCATGGCATGGAGGCATGACATAATTATGGGGACCTTTAATTACCTGAACATTTATTAGGCAGTCAAGAACATGTTAAATTTGAAAAACTGAACTTGTAGTCACACGACCTGGGCTGAACTTCCAACTCTGACACTACTTGTGTTACCTCAGACAAATCATGTAAATTCTCTGGCCTCGGCTTCTTCACCTGTAAAATGATGCTTTGAACTCAAACACCTCTAAGGCACTTCTGGTTCTAGATGTAGGATCCTATTCTATCCTATGTACTGTATTCTTATTCTCTTTCTCCTACTCTCTTGTCTGTCATTCTCTCTCTCTCTCTCTCTCTCTCTCTCTCTCTCTCTCTCTCTCTCTCTCTCTCTCCCCCTCCGTCCCTCTCTCTCTCCCTCCCTCCCTCCTTCTCTCTCTCCCTCCCTCTCTCTGTCTCCTCTCTCTCTCCCTCTCTCTCTCTCCCTCCCTCCCTCTCTCTCTCTCTCTCTCACTGTGTCTCTGTGTGTGTGTCTCTCTTTCTCTCTCTGTGTCTGTCTGTCTGTCTGTCTCTCTCTGTCTTAGCTTGCCTTAATGACGATTTCAGTCTTCAAGGTTGTATGACTTAAAGAAAACTCTTCTCCAATAGGAAACTGGTTGCTGAAATAAAAAGGAAGGGAACCTTTGCAGTGACCCCACTCTAACTTAGAATTTGTGGCCAAGGAGAGAAATGTTGTGCACAGTTTAACAGGCACCCCATATTTTGAGAGAAAATATTGCAAAGACTTTGGAGAATGAAGAGGTAGTATTCTACAACGGAAGTCATTCCAGGTCAGAGCTTTCACTCTAAAGAATAAAATTATGAATACACAAAGAGAAACAATTCTGATGAGGAGGAAAAAGATGGAGAGTTGTCTAAATAGATCTATGGGGATGTACAGGGAAATCACTAATTCAGATTTTTTTTTTGGAGGAGAGAAGGCAAGGCAATTTGGGTTAAATGACTTGCCCAAGGTCACAGTTCAGTGTCAAGTATCTGAGGCTGCATTTGAACTCAGGTCCTCCTGACTTCAGGGCCAGTACTAGATGCCCCTACTTCAGATTTTTTAAAAGAGGCATATAGAAGTTCAAAGGTAGAGTCAGTAAGGGGGATGAATATAAAAGCACAGCAAGATCCTGTAAGAATAGTATCAGGAACATTAAAAACAAGAACGTAAGCTTTGAGGGAAAGGAATTGCTTTGTGCCTTAATTTAAAGCACCTAGCACTGTGCCTGACACAAAGCGGGCATTTAATAAGTGTCTACTGTTTACTGTTGGAGAGGTCCACTGCATTCTGCTCTAGTTTAGAGCACTATATTCATATTTTTGGAAAATAATGACAAACTAGAAAAAGTCAGTTCAAAGCAAACAGGATGCTGAAGGACCTCAAGAGGTGGCCATAAAAATATAGGTTGAAGCAACTGTTTGGCCTGCAAAAGGGGCCATCTTTAAGGATCTGGAGGGCTATTATATGGAAGAAGAAATAGACAAGTTCTGTTTGGTCCTGAAAAGTAGAGCTCGGAACAATGGGTGGAAACTACAGAGGGGCTCATCTGGGCTTGATGTAAGGAAACACTTCTTAATCACCTATAAAAGTAGAATGAGCTGCCTTGGCAGATGGTTGACTTCCCATCATTAAGTACCTTCCTGCCAAGAATGGACAGTCATTTGCTGGGGATGTTGTCAAGAAAATTCTTGTTCAGGTATAGAGTGGTACTTTCTGAGTCCCCTTCAGTGCTGAGATCCTGATTTATTTTCAACGAACAAGTCGTTATTAAGTACCTTTCTTTGTATTTTGAGGGCTTACAACAGTGTTTGGTACATTATATGGGGCTTAATAAACGCTAGTTGGCTGACTACCTAATATTGGCAAAGCAATGGGGTAGACATAGTATCCTTGAAGGCAGCTAAGTGGATAAAACACTGGTCTTGGAATGAGGAAGCCCAGAGTTCAACTCTGTCCTCAGACACAAGCTATGTGACCCTGGGCAAGTCATTTAACCAATTTGCCTCAGTTTCCCCAAATGTGAAATTAGGATAATAATAGGAACTGCCTCCCGGGGTTATTGTAAGGATCTAAGGAAATAATATTGGTAAAGTCCTTAGCACAGTGTCTGGCTCATGGTAGGCACTATTTAGATGCTTGTTTCCCTCCCTTCTACCAACCCCTCAGGGTACATTCACTTCTTAAACCAAGAACCATGTTACATTTCATCCTCATGTTGCAGGGGTTTACAATTCAGGACAACCATGCATGAACAGGTAAGTTAATGGCAAAACGTAGTCCGTATAAGACACAGGCAGGTTCAAGTGCATTTAAAAACACACCTACTAGGTGCCAGGCATTTTGCTAGATGATGAAATGTCAAATAAGGGATACATGTAATTACTACTAATAATACTAATAAATAATACTAATAAATTAGTGCTAAAGATCATGTTGGTTTAGGGTAGTCAAGAAAGGGCCTAGAAGGAAGTAGGATTTAAGCTTGATTCTCAAGTGAGTAAGATTCATGTTGGTGGAAAGCACAAGTTTTCTAAGCAAAGGGAAGAGTGTGAGACAAAGTTGGCAAGTAAAAGGTATATTTAGGGGACTGTGAGTAAACCAGTTAGACCAGAGTGAAATAAAGTACAAATTCCTCTTTTCAGTATTTAAAGCCCTTCACAACCTGGCCCCAAACCTACCTCTCCAATCTCATTATATGGGGTGTCCCTAAAGTCTGGACACATGGGGAATCTCATTAACTATGAATATTTTCAAGAAAGGAAATGAATGAAATTTTCAACATTTTATTTATTCTAACATAAATGAGATTTCATAGGAAGACATAGGAGACACATAGGAAATCTCATTAATTAATGAAATTAATCTCATTAATATGGAAACTAGTCCCCAATAGCTAATGAAAGCTTTTGTTCCACATGAAATTGTCATAGCTAAAATTTATGCTAATTAAATAAAGTTTGTTGAAAATTTCATTCATTTCATTTCTTGAAAATATTCATGGTTATATGAGATTTCTTATATGTCCAGACTTTAGGAACACCCTGTCGATTACTCCCCCTCTTGTAGGTCTTCTTGCTACTATTCACCTAGGACATTAAATGATTAGATTTGTGATCTCAGTACCTAGCACACTTCTTGGCACATGCTGGGCATTAATAAATATTTGTTCATGGACTGATGAACAAAGGATTTAATTAGGCTTTATTGAATGATTCAATGTATAGGCTGATAAAGTTATATGGGGCAGAGTGGAGTACAGTGAGGATGAGTATAGTAGATGCCATGTCTTCTCCTATTAGAAATGTTCATCCTCTTCATCCTTATTTCCCAGAATCTCTAGTTTCCTCCAAAGTTCAGTTCAAATGCCACCTCCTACATGAGAAATATCCCAATCTTCTCAGCTGCTAGCATGTTTTTCTCCCTGTCCTCCCCCAAAATAAACTACAGTACATGTATATATTTATTTTGTATAGTCTTATATGTGCATATATTCCTTCTCCAATAGAATGTTAGCTCTTTTGGGCAAAAATTTTTTTTAAATTTTTTTTTGGAGGGAGGCAAGGCAGTTGGGGTTAAGTGACTTGCCCAAGGTCACACAGCTATGAAGTATGTCAAGTGTCTGCAGCTGGATTTGAACTCAGGTCTTCCTGACTCCAGGGCTGGTACCCTATTCACTGCACCACCTAGCTGCCCCTGAAATTATTTCTTTAATGTCTGTGTAATCCCAATACTTAGCACACTGTCTGGTGTACACTAGGTATTTTATAAATATTTGATGAGTGAAATATTCAATCAGACTTTAGTGAAGGAGTCACTGAAAATGCTGATAAAGCTGTGTGGGCATGTATAGGCATTCAGAAGCATCATCAGTATAAAGGAATTTCTTCTGTAGGCCATCAGAAATCACTCAAAGTTTCCAATCAGACAACCACTATTTTTTCTTTGTTCTGTCTAAGTTATTGCACTGAAAACTGTGCAGAATGAAAAGAAGTCTAAGACAAAACTCTGGTCCTTAAGGAACTTGGACAAAGTTGTGGGATAAAAGAAAAAAGCTATAAGTAGCAATTCAAATCTCACAAGGTCTTGTTTCCTTGTTGTGGTCATCCCGTTTTAGCTCGTTCTAAAATAAGTATTTGAATAGATGTTGCCTTGTCCCCTGATCCTAGACAGAAGTTCATATTCAGGCTATCCTAAATGAGGATCAAGATGGGTTTGGGGGGAAAAGGAAAGAGGGGCATTGAAAAATTGAACCTGGCCTGACCTCTCAGTTCAGTCCTAATTTAGAGGATGTTGAGAATCTGATTCAGTTTAAGGTTCATTCAAAATACCAACTCAGATGTTCCAGACCCTGAGGATCTCTGTGATCTTTTAACAGTAAGCACTTTAAAATAAGAGTTTATAGATTTTGGCATCTGTTGATTGTGACTAATATAATTCTGTTTTTTAAACCTCCAATTACCCTAAAAGGCATCACGGTGAAGTTACTTTACATCTTAGTCTTAAGTTCTGTGTAAATCTGTTTCTAAAATTCATGTTCTCGGAAACTTGCTCTTTTAACTCCAAGTTCTGTAATCAAATAAACTTTGTATATGATTGAGCAGAGTGTGTGTGTGCACATGTGTGTGCGTGCGTGCACGTGTGCACGCACGCACACACATTCTTGTTACTAAAACTAGCTACAAAAAGGGTAAAGAGCTAAAGAAAGGAAGGGAACAGGAACAGAAAAAATTATTCCTCTCTAATTGGAGGTCACCCTAGTTAATGCAGTATTATGCTACAGATCTATATATCTTCTCTTTTCTGGCTTCTCACCAAGCATGTGGAAAGAAAAAAGGAAGAGCTATGAGGACACAGGAGCTAAAACTTGGGAGGAATTATCTTTGGGGGGAAAGGATAGTGAGCAGAACTATTCCTTAAGTTAAAGTCCCCATGGATGGAGCTGAAAGGAACAGTAAAAAATGCTTTATGCTGAAGTGGTCATAGGAAAACTACAGTCAATTTATATAAATTCTATATATCAATAAGCGGTTTCATGAATGCCCATTCAGTAATATTAATGTTGTGCCAAATTCTCATCTGTTTTATACTGTATACTCTGACATTCTTATCATTGTGGGGAAGGGAAAGGGTGATCTCCTTTACTTGGACAATATTTTAAAGTACAACTATTTAACATAAGCAGCGATGTGCTGGAGTCAGCTTCAAAAGACTCGAGATAACTTAAATTTCCATCATGAGCATTTACAATTCAGAAATCAGCAGCTACTACAAATCAGGGATTGACTTATTGTTTTGCTGATTGCCTAGACTTAATGAGATGGAGAAAATGTTAATAATACAGATTAAACTTTAAAATGAGTCTTGTGCACTTTTTTCCCCCAGAGAGCCAGCTGTTAAAAATTTACCAGCACACCACTAAATGTAAGACACATTGTAATGGGAAAAGTCAATGAACTCGGTTTTTTTTACTTAAGCACCTACTATGTATCAGGCACCAGGGTAGTAGCAGTCAGGGGACCTGGGGTCTAGTCCTGGCTCTGCTTAGACCTATGTGACATGATGCAAGTCACTTAACATCTCTGGGAGTCAGCCATTTCATCTTAAAAGTGAAGGATTAAGTTAGATGGTCTCTCAAGTGATTTCCAGCATAAATATTTTATGAGTCAATGCCTCTATGGCCTAAAGCCAAGAGTATATATTCCCAATGAGGATTTTTACTTCAAGACGAATGGTTCAAGGAAAGACAAACGCTCAACTCAAGCCTATGAGGAAAAACGAGGTTAAACGTAAGAGATGTATAATAACTAAAGATCAACACCAAACTATATTTAGACATTTATTATTACTATTTTTTAAAATATTGCTGTGTATTTTTTTTAGAAGTAATTAGTAATATTGGCAAATATTAGCTGTTTTTAACCAAAAAAAGTTCTATTTTGGAGTGTTATTTTTTTTTAATAGAATTGAGTGGAGAAACTATTCTTTTTTTTTGGAGGGGGGTAAAGACAAGGCAGTTGGGGTTAAATGACTTGCCCAAGGTCACACAGCTAGTTGTGTCGAGTGTCTGAGCCCCGAGTTGAACCCAGGTCCTCCTGACTCCAGGGCCTGTATTCTATTCACTGCACCACCTAGCTGCCCCAAATATTCATTTCTTTATTTCAATCATCAAGTGATTTGGGGGAGCCAGTTTGACCCCCAACGTTATAACTGAGGTATCACTTTTCACTTCGTTATACCATGTCTTAGTTAGTAAATAGTACTAGCCTGAAAAGTTCAAATATACACTCTGGCAGTAACTTCACAGATTCCCTATTACACAAACACATGGCTGTGCACACGCACGCACACACACTCACACAAACCATAAAACACAGTAAAGTTATAAGTCATTTCAAGCTGTTCACAAAAGGTTTAAGTGCATGGCATGAATTTCATTCTCCTGTATTTTATATGACAAAAATTCAAACACTGAGTTAAGGTAGAAATCATATATATCAGACTATTTTCAAATATTTATTTAGCCAAATTCAGGTCTACTGAATCTCCAATGTACTATATGAGGGAAGGGGAGGAATAATGTATGGATCAGATCTATCAAATGGCTCAAGGTAGGTTACCTATAGTGCCAAAACGGATGAAAACATTCAATAATAGCATTATGCAATATTGTTGTCCCATGACCAGCATCTTAAAATAACTTACTACTCTGAAAAATAATATTGTGAAGAAATCTACCCTAATAGAAATCAATGGCAAAATATTGACTAAGACAAAGAAAAATGAATTCCAGTCAATAATTCAACATAGGATGGTGTTCCCTAACCCATGAACTTCATGCCAAAACTTAAGAACATTCATAATCCTCTATAGAGAAACTTCTAGGTCATCCTTCAGCTAGGGTTGGTTTTCTACATCTTATTATATCCAGCATACTCACACAAAATAAATGACTGACCACTATACAATCAAAGCAATGCTGAAAAATATTGTTGCCAAATACAATCTCTGGTTTCTAGGAAGCTTAAATGTGTTGACTATGTATATGGTAATACAATATTAATGAAAAATGCTACTTTAAGGGATTTAGGGAAGGTAGTACATGGGGAGAATATGAGGTGGTGGGACGTTAGGGTTGTAACTCACTTTGAAAGTGCTCGTTAAAAAAAGAAACCATATTTGTTTTATTTTGAATATCTTATTTTTTCTAGCTACTTGTAAAAATAATTTTAACATTCTTTTTTTAAGTTTTGAATTCCAAATTTTCTCCCTCACCTCTCCCCTCATTGAGAAGACAAGCAATTTGATATAGGCAATCATATTTGTAAGGCAAGGATTGTCAATTGACTCTGGGTCTCTTCTTGAGATCTAACAATCAGCACAGAAGAGTCATATTTTGGCACTGCTTTTTCAAATCATAAAGTTTTATAAAAACAATCAGGATATTAAAATGGAAAAGAAAAATATTAAAAACCCTAAAAACAAGATTAAAGTTTATGTGCAAATTCCAGTACTCAATCACACATTCAGGAAGTCCTTAGGATACTCTCAGACAGCTATCCAAGTTAACCAAATCTCGTCCATTCTCAGATTTGTCAATTACTACAGCGTTAGAGCAACAAATTATATATCAAGTTCCTAAAATCTCCTTTTCTTCTTATCATTTAAGCTGAAACTCTTGAACATTTTATCCACTTGTCTCATTAAACTAAGAATTTTCCAGCCCAAATAGCAAACACTTTTCACTGATGTTCACTGATGATAACTACAGATATAATGATGTTGACAGAAATTATTCTACTAATTTCTTTCATTTTTTTAGAAAGGCTCACTTTATTGCCTTAAATAAAAATCTACTCTAATCCACCATTAAAAAAAATATTGATGCCTACTTGACAACGGAATACTTTAAAGAATGAAATTGATATTTGACAATAGATCTAATTAGCTAAGGAATGATTTTTAGATACAGAAAAGGTCTCTTGCCATCTGAGTGAAGAATATTAAAAATGGAGGAAAGGGAAGGATCCAAGCTCAAAAAATTTAAAGAAGGTTTCAGTAGACTCACATATGTTACCAGTGTCTACCAAGCCAAGTATCAAATAGCACGTAAATCACATGCAAAGCTTCAATTATTCTTGAAGGCTTGTGACCTTAATGTTCCATTATAACGATCATTAGTCTTCTTGGCAGGCTTATCTAAGGAACTTCTCTTTGCAATACAAATCATCTCTTATTTCTCTTCTAGCCAATGATAGAGAATAAACAAACTAGTGGGGGGGGGGGCTGTGTGTGTTCACATGCACACAAGTGTGGTAGGTGGCACTGTGCATAGAACACTGAGTCTGAACTCAGGAAGATGTGAGTTCAAATCCAGACTTAGATACTTACCAGCTGTGTGACCCTGGGTAAGTCACTTAACCTTGTTTGCCTCAGTTTCTCATCTGTAAAATAAGCTGGAGAAGGAAATGGCAAACCCCTTCAGTATCTTTGCCAATAAAATTCCAAATGGGGTCACAAAGAGTCAGACATGACTTAAACAACTGAACAACGTAGACATGTGTATGTGTGACACACATTTAGACTTAACAGGAGTTTGAAAAAATATTCAAAGTCCGTAATACTTTTCCTCTACAAGATTTTGCTCCCTAGTGACCACAAGTAAACTCATGCCCTAGAATATATTCAATGCAAATAACCATAATCGTGGTTGTCCTTTCTGCAAAAATGTCCATCAATACCTAATTTTGAAAGCAAACAATCATTTGAATGAAAACTAAACACACTATTTATTGCCCTACTAATTGGTATTTTGTCAGTCTAGCAAAATTTTTAGGCACCTGGGTCTCATGGACAGCTTCCCCAAACTCTGCTGTTGGCTTCCTCATTCTCATCCACTTCAACTCTACCCCCACAATGCCTCAATCTGGATCTACCCACCCCTTCAACTGTGCACCCTGGAACTTTTAATCTATAATGAGCAAACTTCCTTTCAGTTTAGCCTCTTTCCTGTCTGCTTCTTCCATCTTCTGTCACTCATTGAGACCTGGCTCTCCCTGGAAAATAGAAGGTCTCAGGATATCCTTTCCAGTCCTGGTTCTGATGGGGTGCTTGGGTGCTTGTGCTTAGACCCCAATTCCAAGATCATATTTCTCCCTAGCTTCAAAACACTATCCCTTGACAGTTTTCTCCCAAGCCCAAGGACATTATGCCTAGAAATAACTCATGGGTGGACCCCAGTCAGACAAACTACCTTTCCCCACAAGTACTCATGAGCAGGCTACAGTAAAACAAACTATCCTTCCCCATCACAAAAACAAGCCAACCTTGGAAGAAATTCTCTTGTAACCACAGAATTCTCATGTATTGATTCCCAAAGTTATCATATTCAATCCAGAAGTCAAGTTATAGACATCAACTCTCAAAGCTATCTTGCTACAGACATAACAGACCAAAAATACACCCCTGAGACCCTGGTTTCCAATAGAGAATGATGCCTGTGCCCAAGATCATAAGTATCACTATAAAACTCATCAAGAGCAGATCACCTAATTAGCACATCTGCCAGATAATCCACTACTTTTTCTATATAAGCTTTACCATCATTCCTGTTAAATGGCAAGTTCCCCAGGGAGTTTTGCCCACCATATTGGCATTACAATAAACCTTTGCCACCTTGACTTAAAGAATGCTTGAGTCTGTAAATTCATTCCAGACAACCCTGTACCACGCTCAAGTCCTTGGGTCGGGGAATGGGGGGTCTCTGAACCCCCCAAATCAGATCAGTTCCACTTTTTCATATATCTTATCTATCCCCCAGTTCCCATTCTGGGAGTTGGAATACTTCTTGCTCTCCACTGCCACTTCCAAACTATCCCTTATCACAGTCACTAATCAACCTCTCCCTGCCTTTAAGATTTGTTCTTTCCAGTTTTGTCACACAATCTAGGTCCTTGTGATCTATTCTCTACAATGTGGCAACCTTGTGGCAAATTCTTCCTCTCCACCCCAATGTTCATCTTCATACTCAGGGACTTCAACATACCCGTGGATGTTTGCTTAATTACCCTAACTTCTCAATTCCTCAATCTACTCAACTTTCATAATATATCCCCTTTACTCTACCTTAATCACACACAGGGATGATCTTTTTTTATTATCCTTGACACCTTGATGTTGCCATCACTCACACTCCATGTTCAAGAAGTCTGAAATTCAGTTATCTGATCACAATCTTTTAGTATTCCATCACTCCCTATGACTTTCTTCTATATGCCCATTCTTCATCCTCACTCTATCTTCCAATGTCCTCTACCTCTGTGGCTACACTGTCCCCTCCAATTTCAACCCCCTGTAGAAACGTTTTACTGCTTTACTATTTTCTACTCTCAATCCTTGTTCCATTGTCCAATCACCATTCATGCCTTGCCAAACAGCAACTCTGTAATTATTTCCATCATCTATCTCCATCACTTCTCACATGCTATTAAAAGAGACAGAAGAAGTTAGTTATGAAACCATGCTCGACTGGATCCAGTACAAATTTCTATTATCTAATCGAACTAGTCTCTCACTACAGGAGGGCAATCCTTCTCCAGATTATGGAGAACATTATGATTCTCTATCTCACCCACCCCAAGAGTTTTCCAGACTTTCTTGTCTCTCATCAAGCACCTCTGGCACCCTTTTTCCCCATGTTCTCAGCTGAGGACCTCACCTCATATTCTACAAAAAAAAAACTCAAGGCCATTCACTTAAAATTCCCTCTTTTGCCCTCTCCTTAGCTCACATATCCCTAATACCATCCCCCACTATATCCTTTTTTGTTCTTGTCCCTGATGAAGAACTGGGTCTTCCCCTTGCCAAGGCCAACCCCTCTGGATGCACCTTTGTTTGATCTTACCCTCTCCAGTCTTCTACAGAAGAAAGCCACCAATATTATACATATGACCACTGGGTCTAATCTTCAATCTCTATCTACTATCATAAATCTCTCTCCATTCTATCCCTTCTGTGTCTACAAACATGCCCAAATCTTTAAAGTCTTTAAAGAAAAACCTCACCAGGTCCTATAGTCCACTTCTCAGCTTGACCCCTTGAAAAGTCATCTATATTTGGGGCATCCATTTCCTCTCATTTCACTCAGTCCTCAAATCTGGTTTTCAACCTCATCATTCCACTGAAATGGCTCATTCCAAAGTAAGCAGTGATCTCTTCATTCTTCATCTTTCTTGAGTTGTGTATCCCTTTGACACTGTTAGACACCTCCTCCTGGATACTTGGTCCTTCTGAGAATTTTAAGAATTGTTCTCTCCTGGTTATTCTCCCACCTGGTGTAATTGCTCCTTTTGGGTTTCTTTTGTTTATTAATTATCCATATTACACACATTAATTGTAATGTTCTTTTCCCTTTATACTTTTTTGCTTGGTCATCTCACTAATTTACATGGATTCAACCATCAATTCCACATAGATGATTCCTGATTCTAGACATTCGGTCCTACGCTTTCTTGAGCCTGAACTGCTCACTGGATATTTCAAACTGAATGCCTTGTAAACTTCTCAAATTCAATGTCTAAAACAGAATTCATTATCTTTCTCCCAACTCCACCCCTCTTCTGAACTTCCAAGAGTTCCACCATCTTTCTTATCTTCAGATTTGTAACCTGGCACATAGTAGGTACTTAACAAGTGTTGGCATCATTCTCAACTACCCATTATCACTTACCCCACACATCCAAACAGCGACCTAATCTTGTCATTTCCATCTCCACAACTCTCATATATTCCCTTCTCTCTACTTCAGTGGTTCTCAACCTGTGGGTTATGTTCAATTTGTAACAATGAAAATACATCCTGCATATCAGATATTTACACTATGATTCATAACAGTAGCAAAATTACAGTTATGAAGTAGCAACAAAAATAATTTTACGGTTGGGGGTCACCACAACATGAGGAACTGTATTAAAGGGTCGTGGCATTAGGAAGGTTGAGAACCACTGCTCCCTACTTATACAGCCACCAATGACCCTTATCAATTCTTCCCTGGAATATTGCAATAGTCTCTTCTTCATTCCTCATCCCTCTCTACTCCAAAACATCCCCTATATAGAAGTCAAAGATTTTTCTAAAGCACAATTAAGATCATAGCATCTCCCTACTGAATAAAACCTATTGGTTCTCTATTACTTCCAGTCTTTTTACATATTACTCATACATATGCAAACACACACTTTATGGACCAGCCACAGCAGCCTGTTGGATATTTTTTCGTGTATGATGTTCCAGATACTGTATCCAGTCTTTTCCATTGATCATCTCCCTTGCCTAGAATGCTTTCCCTCCTTACCAGCTTCCTTCAAGGCTTAGCACTTGATGAAGGAAACTCTCCTGATCCCAAGCTCCTTCCCCTCTACAGTAATTTTACATACGCTGTTTATATCTTTTGTGTACCCATGTTATGTGTATGCTGTCTTCCCCCATTCGAATATAAACTCTAATGGCAGGAATTATTTTCATTTTTTCTTTGGATCCCCATTGCCAGCATAATACTTAGTACATGGTAAACACAAAATAAAGCTTTGTCAATTGGTTGATTACTTATCCACAAGACTTAATGAGAGTTCTAAAATCTTATCATGGCATAAAGGAAACTGTGCATTCTCGAAGACTAAGACAGCACAGTGACAGTTTCTGTCAAGTTGGAAAGTCTCTGAGTACAGACCAGAAGACAAATTGTCTATTGCCAGGGGAGCTTTGCAAAGACTGGTTCCCAGAATGGCCACTAGGCTACAAACAGTGGCCCAAGAGTTGGTGGACAGGATACCTATATAGACAAAATCACAGCTTCTTAAATAAATGAATCTTTAATACACACATACCTTCAATATAGGAATTAATTTAATATACTGTATGCATAACGCTTACTACATAACTCTTCCAATAAAAATATTTTTCACAGGGCTATTCTCATTGTAGAAGCAGTCTAACCAAGTAGATACGGTGCTAGGTTTGGGATCAGGAAGGTCTGGGTTCAAACCTGATCTCTGTGCGAGCTGTGTGACCCTAGACAAATCACTTGTACCTCAGATGGGTCCATAGCATGCATTGATTAAGTCAGGTTTTGATCAGCATTGGCTATAAAAGGAGTTCTCTCACACTGATGAAATCACAGATTCTTCACATATTCATGACATATTACATATTTACCAAGACAATTTCACACAGATTATATTCCAATAAATATATAAAAGACTTAATATCAGAGCATGATTATCAAATTTACTATCATCAATTTAACTTAATGAGAGTTACTCTATGAATATGTAAATGAAAAATATCAGCAATAACCAGAGAAGAATGGGAATATTATTAATATTTCCATTTGCTTAAAAAGTCAAATCTGACTTTCCTACCTCCCCGAAGAATCCCAGGGAAATCGGCCAAACGTCTGGAACTGATTAGAATGATCAAGAACAAAGGGAAAAGAGGAAGCAAAGGTTTCTTAAATGTACAAAAAATCCTTTTCATTCTTTGGCACCTTATGCTTTCAGCAGACACCTATTAATTCCATTTCTCCACTGTCCAAACATTAAGCAATGCCCTGAAAAATTAAATGTTTTCTCTTACAGTATAGCTACTACAGTAATCTAATATTTATTAGAAATCAGGAAAAAAACTACTCATCTAAGATTTATGCAGATCTTTCACCATCAAAGCCCTTTGATGGTGAGCAAGATAAAATTATTCTAAGGTTTAGTTTTCTTACACGTATTTTCTTAGTTTTCTGTAGGTTTCTTACATGTATTCACGTACTTAGTGTTTGCTAATTAACCCTTCACCCACAAAAAATATATTTTTTTCCCTCTGTGTTAGCTGTCACTATACTTCTTCTTACACTCCTGAGAATTTCATTACAGCTGATTTTCACACTAATAAATGAAGAATGCAGTGGAAGAGGGAAGGGGGAAAACATGGGTTTAAAGGTACCAGTCATGTTAAAGTGAGGAAATGACGGCAGATTTTCAATGCAAGGGAGGGATACAGGGAGGAAGAAAACAAACATTGAGTGTATTCTACGTGCCAGGCAATGTGCTAAGTACTTTTACAAATATTATCTCAGTTCATCCTCACAATCACCCTGCAAGACAATAAGTTGGCTTTTACAGCTGATCAATGAGATTCCACGTTCTTTCTTCACGTTCATCCAAGATACCTCATGTATAACTTAAACTTGAAACACTAGGTTAAAATTTTATCTGGGGATATCAAGAGCTAATCCTTTCAAGTTATAAGATGACCTATAATCTTCTTTCAACCATCAGATTTCTCAAGAGTATAGTTTCCATTGGGTGCTCCATTTCTTTCCTACCCATTCATTCTTTAACCTCTCAATTCTGGGAGCTGCTCCCACTAGCCTACTGAAATGACTTTTTCAAATGTCACTCCATTGTCAAATCCAATGACCTCCTCACTGCTTTCATTCTCCTTGACTTTCTGGGTCATTTGGCTCTGATGATCACTCTATACAACAAGGTACCATGAAAAGAATTTGGAATTAAAAGACCTGGGTTTGACTCCTGTTAATTCTGTGACCTTAAGCAAAATCATCTGACCTCTTCAAATGTAAGTACTTTGCTCATGTGTAAAATGGGAATAATAACCTCACATAGGGTATTAAGAACAAAAGCATCTTGCAAAGAGTAAACCATTAAATAAATGTGACCTTATTATTATAAATCTTCTGAGACATTACACTCAGTTCCCTGGTGCTCCTTCTGCCTCTGAGAATGCACAGGGGCAAGAATGTTGAACTTGAAATTAGAAAAATTAGGTTCAAATTTTGCCTCATATACTTACTACAACCTCAGCTACAGACTAGATTTATAAGTCATTCTACTCATCAGTCTATTTATTTGTAAAATGGGGATAATAGTACCTACTTCAAAAAGGTAGGAGAACTAAATGAGATAACATAAATAGAGGACTTTGCAAACTTTCAGTGCTATAAATATTATTATCATTATTTTACTAATATAGCATGCTACGACTAATATAGTTTTGCTATAATACAACATGAGCTCCTACATCAGCCTGTCACATGAAATTACGTGATCAAAACCACAGGTCTTATGAGGAAAATATGGTTAAGAATACAACACTAAAACCTCCATCAGTGACACATTTAAAAGGAACCTAATAAAAACAGCAGCACAGCTTTATACATGTTAAATGGTTAAGACACATATAAGTCCTATGACCATAGTAGTGGCATCCATGACTCAGGTGGCCATGGCTGGCAATGTCAAGAATTGTAAGAGATAAAATACAAGAAGCATGAGAAGGTAAATATGGAAAAGAAATTATAAGGAACTTATCGAAGTTGAACTATTTACATGCCAACATGAAAAAGTGATAATTGTAACTTACAAAACTTTTCTCAGTATGAGGATAGGTGAAGGAAATAAAAATGTGTGTGTGTGTGTGTATGTATAAATACACATATGTCTATATAGGAGGGTATATATGCATATGAATACATATGTGAGTGTGTATATATATATATGTGAACATAGACAGAGGGCACAGGATCAATTAAATAGGAAGGGATGATATTTTAAAAGGTGAA
>CM053580.1:188102462-188129194 GCA_028627135.1 Pseudochirops cupreus | reverse complement strand
AGGTGAAGGAAATAAAAATGTGTGTGTGTGTGTGTATGTATAAATACACATATGTCTATATAGGAGGGTATATATGCATATGAATACATATGTGAGTGTGTATATATATATATGTGAACATAGACAGAGGGCACAGGATCAATTAAATAGGAAGGGATGATATTTTAAAAGGTGAAATTGAGAGGTGGGAGAGAAATAGAATGAGAGGAGACAGGGAGAGACAGAATGGGGTTAATCATCTCATATAGAAGAGGCAAGGGATAACTGTTACAATGGAGGGGAAGAACGGGAAGGCAAAAGGGAATGGGTCAACCTTACTCTCACTGAATTTGGCTTAGGGAAGGAATGACATAAACTCTAAATAGGGTATCTTGCCCTATAGGAGAGTAGGGGGAAAGGGGATTAGAGGGGGGATGATGGAGGGGAGGGCAGGGTGGGGGGGAGGGTTGTTAGAAGCACAGACTTCTGTAAAAGGACAGGGACAATGTAGAGAACAGAACAAGGGGAGGCAGGATAGGAAGGAGGGAAATACAGTCAGTCTTTCACAATATGTCCATTGCAGAGATGTTCTGCATAACTACACATGTACAGCCTGTATTGAATTGCTTGTCTTTCCAGTGAGGGTCGGCAATGAGGGAGGAAGGGAAAGAATCTAGAATTTAAAGTTCTATAGTCAAATGTTTAAAAATATATATATGTATATATGTTATTATTATTATTATCATCATCATCATCATTATTATTTACATGCAACTGGGAGTTAAGATATACAGGCATTGGGGTAGGGAGATCCATCTCGCCCTACTGGAAAGTCAGTGGGGTGATGGGGGAGGATATAGGAGAGAGCAGATTGGGGGAGGGGGTATACAATGGGATTGCTGTTTTGGGGTAGTGGGTAGGGGAAAGATGGGGAGAAAATTTGTAACTCAAAATCTTGTGGAAATGAATGATATAAACTAAAAATAAACAAAAGTTAATTTAAAAAAAAGAATTGTAGGAGAAAGGGCTGCCTTGGGGCCCACCATTCGGTAACAAGGGAATGGGGTGGGGCACCTTGGTGTGTGGGTTATAGACCAGCCTTCCTTTACCCACAGCTGCCACTGTACCAAAAATATGCTATAAATGTGACACTTGATTCTGCAAAAGACCTGAAGTTTGCGTGTGGAAGTGGGTATCAAAAAGGTTGCAGCTTTTGTGAGTTATGTCAAAGTGGTGCAATTTTCTGCATTCTCACCGATGAAATCTCACATAAACAAATGCGAAATTCACATTACACTCAAATTGTTCCCTAATCTATCAATCTTGTTAGAACAAATCCACATTTCTAAAACAAGTATTAAAGCAGAACTGATTGTGGTACTCAGCCTTGGACTCTCCTGGTTCCCATTTGATACTTCTGCCCTCTAAATGTGTTATGTATCTGGCCTTCTTGCCTTCTACCCCTACACTCTCTTCCTTGGTAATCTTCTGGCTTCAATTTCCAGACTTACATGAATGATTCTCTAGTTCCATCTCTGACAAACTCTAGACTCATTACTTTCAACTCTCTGTCACACACCATCTACCTGGGACATCCTGCCAGCTCCTCAAATTCAACATGTCTACCATCAAATTCATCTTCCCCAAATTATCTGTTCCTGACTTTGCAGTTTCTGTTAATCATTCATACCTTGTAATTCTATTTATCTTTGATCCCTCCTTCTCTCTTGTCCCTTACAATCAGTCACAAAAGTCATGTAGATGCTTTCTCATTGTTACCAACTTTTCATTTCCAGTGACATCTCTCCAGTGATCATGGGGTGTTTACCACTCAGCTAGCTTCTTGGAATAGATTCCCAGCTAGAATCCTAGTCTTCAGTTCCTCACCTATGTCTCCTGTTAACGCACCATGTTCCAACTAGCTTTGTCTCCTTCTGCTCCCTTAAAATTTACTCCTAGGTTTCATATAAACTGGAATAGATGCTAATACCTTTTCACTTGTTTTTAATCATGACTAAATGCACCACCTGGTAATAATGCCACCTCTCAGTCAAATTACCAGAGCCACCCTATAAGCCCTGGCATGGACGCCCATGTAGTTATACATGCCTATAACAAAGAGGGATAGCTAGGTGGTGCAGTGGATAGAGAACTAGGTCTGCAGTCAGGGAGACCTGAGTTCAAATCCAGACTCAGACACTTACTAACTGTGTGACCCTAGGCAAGTACTTCACTTAACCCCCATTTGCCTCAGTTACCTCATCTGTAAAATGATCTGGAGAAGGAAATGGCAAACTACTCCATTATCTTTGCCAAGAAAATCCCAAATGAGGTCACAAAAAATCAGACACTACTGAAACAACTTACCAACAATAATAAGAACTACTATAAATACAGTCCAAGCTGGAAGAGATATGGAATAAGGAGAGCATCCATACAATGGAGAACCATGCCACTCTAGGAAGCATTACTGTTGCTTGAACTTTGCAAACATTCATGAAGACCTGGATTCTGTAAACATGAAGTAAGACACTTGCAAGGGCAGGATAGACTCAAACAGACTGGCAAAATATAGGAAAGGGTAAAAAAAAAAAAAAGAGGATAGACTTCGCAAAAGACTACCTATTCCTACAGAAATTCCTGGCAATGAGAGGCTCATGTTTACCCTACCCGGCTGTTCCAATAACTCTGCTACATCTTCTCACATTTGCACGTGAGATAAGAGTCCTCTGGTCAACAACTTTTATTCACTAGCCATTTGCTGAGTTAGAATGGTTTGACCAAGATCAAGAGGCAACCTAAGAGCTTCTTGCTGAAGCCTGAATGTGCTCCTTCTAGGTTTGGAATCAAAAAGTCCACGATAGCCAATGAATGCAAAATCTTAGGACATGCCCTGAGCATTAATAGAAACGATGCCCTGAGCATTAATAGAAACGATGCCCTGACAAGTGAATTGGGAATAGGTCTCATCCCTTCATCAGACTGAAATTCCCAACATTTACTCTCTGAGCTAGCCTGTAGAATACTTCTAGACCAGCATATCAGAGGCAGTCATGGAAGGTCAGCACATAAGTAGCTGACCAATTTCCTTCACACAAAGAGTCTGGAGAAAAATAGTAACAGCTTGCATACTTGTGATACTTTAAACTTTTCAAAGCATTTCTTTTTTACTACAGTAGTACAAGAAAAACAGTAGGAGTATTATTCCCATTTTACAGATGGGGGAGCTGAGAGTGGTTCTCAAAGGCTGAGTGATCTGCCAAGGTCAAAGTGTTCACAAGTGTTTGAGATGGGATTCAAACCTAGGTGCCTTTGGTGCCTTGCTTGTATGAATGAGAAGTATTACACTCTCTAGAAAAAGGAGACAAATGCATCGGCCCGTGATTGCAACTCAGACATTGAGCTTTCAATGGAAAAGATTCTTTCAGTGTTTTTTCAAAATGTTGACAGAATATGACTGCCCATTTTTGGAGTGCTAAGCAGCAACAGGGAAAGAATTACCTAAATGATAAGAGGTTTCCTACTCTATCATCTAAGTCAGGAGTCTGCAAACTAATAGCCTGCTATAAGCCAGATCTGACCCATGGCCTGTTTTTGTATGGCTGTGAGCTAAAAAGGTTTTTTTTTTGTTTTTTTTTACATTTTTAAATGAAGTTTTATCATATTAAAAAGTGTAAAAAACCCTTTCACAGCTCATGAACCATACAAAAACAGATTGGGTGGAGGGGGTCATAGTTTGTTGACCCTTGAGCTAATCATGGCTAGAAATATTTAATAGTACCAAATCCACAAGAGAGTCTTATTAAAAAAAAAAAACAACTCTACCTCCCAAGTCTTTACAGAAGCCATGAGAATGATTTTCTTGATTATGACACACTTCTCACTCTATATAGGGCAGCTAGGTGGCACAATGGACAGAGCACCAGGCCTGGAGGCAAGAAGATCTGATTTCAAATCTGGCCTCAGACACTTACCGGCTATGTGACCCTGGGCAAGTGACTCAACCCCTATGTGCCTCAGTTACGCACCTGTAAAATGGGGAAATACTGGAGAAGGAAACAGCAAACTACTCCAGTATCTTTGCTGAGAAAACTCCATGGACCAATCCATGAGGTCATAACAAATCATACAGAACTGAACAAGACCCACTATATGCTCCCCAGTGAGGGCTAGAACAGTAAGACAAAGCCCTTTCTTTGGATACAACGAAATTTCAGGCAACAGATTAATCATATAAAATGTCAGTTTATAGGCTCTGGAATCAGAGCAGAGAATACGGGTATATAACAGAGGAAGCTGATTATGGCACAGAACAAAGGAGCCCGGACAGGGAATACTTATAGACATACATTTTTTTTGTAACCTAAATTTCCCACTTGTTCCTCCTTGTGCTCAGAAAAAAACAAGTGAATGAAGAACACTTATTGTTGGACAGACAACCTAGATGGCTCTTTCATTGGTATGGTCTTCTACAGGTGCAGCAAATGAGCAGCAAATGAATGTTCTTCTAAGGACCCCAAATTTTTTTCTTGAAACAAAGGCCCATCTTTTTAATACCAACACGGCTGAGAGCAATGGAAAACTACAGCTTCCAAAGAAATGATACTCAAGAGGGCCTTGGAAAGGAACACAATGGGCACGAGCAGGCCAGATTATATCACAAACTAGGAATAATGCAGGAGATGTGTAAAGAATGTTATTGAAGAAAGGGTAAAAGATGGACAGTTTGCAGGATCCACTGGCATCCTCCCAATGTTAGGAGCTTCTGAGGAAGACTTCCAGCATACTGAGGGGACCCATTGTGGGAATCACATGGAAGAAACTAAGAAAATTCTCACCGGATGAGCAGGAATGGAAGTGCTGGGATCTGCATTACTAGAAGTGATGCCTACATTGACAACCCACAATCGCTAGAGTAAAAATGTCACATTGTTCATGGTATGTAGGTATTTACTCTGTGATAATGTAATTCACATTAATTGTGATAAAGTTCACATCCTCTGCTGGGTAATAAACTGTGGAGAATCTGCAATTTTCAATTTTTACAAACAAGAGGGTTCAACTTTAAATCTCTCTTAGCCCACAGGCATGGCTATTCCCAGGGCTTTCTACTATAGTGACAATTAACTCCTGAATATTTGTATAACCTCTACATTATTAAAAAACCATAATGCAAGTGTAGGTTTAAAAGAGGTAGCCTAAGCAAGGAAAAATGAACCCTAGAATCTTTAGGGAGTCACAAGGAACCAAGGTTAAATTTTTAAATTTTTGAATAATATTATGGGACAGAAGTTAAAATCTTACAAAAATCAAAATATTGCAAAGAGCATTTTTTGCTGTTATTTAGAATTCCATCATAAAAATAGAAGTAGCTTACTTCTTTATATTTTGTAAATATAAATACTATATGTTTGTTTTTTACATGCAGCTAGGTGGTGCAGTGGATCGAGTGTTGGCTCTGAAGTCAGGAAGGTCTGAGTTCAAATCTGACCTTAGACACTTACTAGCTGTCTAATCTTGGGCAAGTCACTTAACCGTGCTTGCCTCAGTTTCCTTATTTGTAAAATGAGCTAGAGAAGGAAATAGCAAACCACTTTAGTATCTTTGCCAAGAAAACCCCAAATGAGGCCCTAAAGAGTCAGACATGACTGAAACAACTGAACAACACCACATTAATATAAATGTATTTTATATATAAACATTTTAAGGTTTGGAAAGTGTTTTACATACATCATCTCACTGTATAGAGAGACATTAGACCAATTGCCATTCCGTACTTTGTTCTCTGTAATGCAATGCCAGCTATTACCCAGAAACCCAAAGGTATCCCAGACTCCAAATGACTTGATCCTAATATTATCATAACAGATACCAAGGATCAAACCAATCATCCTATCATTTTCCAAGCTGTTCTTTTTAAAAAAAAATCACTGAATATGATATTTTAGTGGGTTTCTTTCTCTATCTCTATAAAGTTTTCAAGAAAAAAAAATGATGTTACAATATTTTAGCCAGGTCCTTACATGACCCAAAATTAAGTAGTGTATTCATTTTTTTCTTTCTTTCCAGAACCTGTCATTTACATTCTCTTTTTCCTAAATTCTTTTATTTTCCTTTTCCTTTCTCTTTTTTCATGCCTTTTTCTTCTCATTACTCTTTTTAAAATTCTCTCTCCTTTTCTTACTTACTTACTCTTCATTATTTTCTTCTGATTTTCCTTTTTCTCTGCCCACTTCTTTTAAAAAATTCTACATAATTCATTCTTCCACCTTCTTTCTGTCTAAGTTAATAGTTTTTCCTTTTTCAATTATCCATTTTTTTTGTTATTACTGCATTTTGTAGTACTGTATCACCAAGTCAATATTCACAGCACCTACGGCAACTATGAATAAGCCAGCATAGTTCTGAATCTCAAAATGTAACAGATTCTCTATGTAGAAGACGGAAGCAAAACAGTTATTCAGACACCAGAAAGCTGAATCCCAACACCAGAAAGTCAAATTCCAACACCAGAAAACCAACACCATCCCAAAGCCTTCCTCCTGCTCAGGCCTTGCCACAAACAAACACTCACAATCCTAACTGTCTGCTTGCCTGCATCCTCTCATCTTTTCCTCCCTCCATTCTAACTGTTCTGACTCATTTCCTGCTCTACTCCTTCCTTCTCCATCCATTCAGCAAACTCCTCCCACCACAGGCTCCATGTGATTACATTCAACCTATCAAGGGGCAAGGAAGATTTTCAAATCACCATTACCATCACAATTACTCTTTCCCCAATATTTCCCTTCCTTTTCATTCCTCCATTAAAAAAATCGGTATAAGTACAGTCAGATGATGCAAAACAAAAGGTTTTCCTGAGCCCCAAACAATGGGAGAAATATGGAATTGAATGCTTATCACCATGATGCCCCAAGTTGCATGTGCTAGATGAGAGTGAGCCAGGAACAGATAAGTGAAGGTGCGCAGATAGATACACATGCATAAATATGCCCAGGGGAGAGACCTCTTTGACTTTTAGGTAGACAGGCACGCCTCATTCTTCCACCACAAACGGGGATATGGAAAACCTGAGTAAGAATAGGAAAGTTTCAGAGGCTTGAAGCTGAAAAGCAACCTGAGAAATCATCTTTATCTAACCACCAATTATCTAAGGTGTGAAAGTGTCAAATGCGCAGCACGAGACCCACAACACTATCAAGTTTGGGAAAGTATTTAACAAAATTGATTTTAAAAATACAGTAAAACACAGATTAAACCATTTTAAAATTAAATCAATATGTATCCCACAAGGATCCTTATATATAGTTTAGTGACACGTCCCCCCAGTTCTATTTGAGTTAGACACCACTGATCAAGATGTATAACCACCTATTCTCTTCTAGAAAATCCATTTTTGATAGATCATTCTCAGAAAAAATCTTCTTGCAATACATTTTAGTCACGTTGATTTCCATTTATATAAATGATAAGAACTAAGTGGCTTGGATTGACATTCTAAGTCACCCATAGATGGAGGATCTTGCCCCAGCTCCAAACTATTCACCTACTGGAATCCTTCAAACATCTTAACAACTGTCAAAATGATCTGCTTGCAGGCTCCCAAATATATCTTTAAATTTTCTTTGCCCTTCACTACCCTGCCTATGCTAAAGGGTTCAGTTCAGACTTCATGCATTTTTGCCTGATCCTTCTAGCCTGAATCGATTTCTTCCTCCTCTGAACTCCTACATCACTATTTGTCCATATCCTTCACTAGTCACTCAGTTAAGTGATCAAAAAGCATTTATTAAGGATCCATTACATGCCAGGCACTTAGATGCTGGGAATATAAAGACTTTTTAAAAAACTCCCTTTCCTCAAGACTTTTACATTCTATGCTGCTTTCAGAGCATGGATTTTATTCTAGGACTTGTTTATCCCTCCCAAAGCATCCAGCAAAGTACCCCTATATATGTTTTCAGTTCTTGTTCAGTCATTTTCAGTCATGTCCAACTCCTTGTGACTCCATTTGGGGTTTTCTTGGCAAAGATACTGGAGTGGTTTGCTATTTCCTTGTCCAGCTCATTATATAGATGATAGAGTAAAGTGACTTACCCAGGGTCATACAGCTAATAAGTGTCTGAGATCCGAATTGAACTCAGAAAGATGAGTCTTCCTGATTCCAAGCCCAATGCTCTATCCATTGCAATATCTGTTGATTGATTTGTCTCCTAGTAACAGCATATTGCTAATTAATTAATCCCTTTTTATAAGGGATATACTTTTTGAGCTCCTTAACAATAATGGTCTTTCAAACAAAGGAAAATTGCCTGAAAAACTTAAAGACCACAAAAATTATGGAACAAACCTTATGGAGACAGGGACAAGGGGGCTTACAGCTGAACCAATAGAACTATACCAAAAGGAGCAAAAATAGCTTCCTCCACTCTGTAATATATATTATAATAATTATACAATACATACAATAGCTCACACCAGTGGGTGAGTTAGTCATGTCAGGGCCCAGGAGGTGATGTCATATAGCAGAGATGACACTGAAAGATGGTAGACTGGTAGGTAAACTGAGAGGTGAGTCCCTGAAAAATAGGGATCTTATTTATCATAATTGTGAAATATGTGTGACACCTAGATGCATCAACTAGAAAAAGATGAGTCAGTCACGTGACAAGAGCAAAGGGTAATTGATGTACGGCTTACAACCTCCATTTATACCCATGCAATATCACGAGAACTAGATGGACTCTTCCAGAACATCATATATAACCGCCATAATAGGGGAGGCCATGGACAAAGGCCACACAAGTAGGCCTATGCCTGGACAGACAGCAACGATTGAATCACTGGAGAGAGTGACCACACTGAGGAAAAATATAAATTGATCAACGTATGGAAGTACATTTATTTACATTTTTTGATGGCAGGGACTGTTTTGTCTTTGTCTTCCCCAATACCTAAATATACCATCTTGAATACTATAGGGGTTCAATAAATATTTGATTCAATTAAACTCTGCATTTATTGTCTGCTCTGTATCAGGTGCTAGAGATACCCCCCCCAAAAAAATTAAGGAAAAAAGAAAAGTCTCTACTCTCTCAAGAAATTTACATTTGCTGAATTGAAAAAAATTTTTTTAAAGGAGTGACCACACTGATAAGCTCACAGATCCTCTGAAGTATGGGAGTAACATCTAGAAAATGGTAGCATGGAGTAATAAAAGCTACCGAGGGCTGCAGTTTCAAGTTCCCCACTTACTGACCCAGTGTAGGATACAACCTGACTTGGGAGCTTTAGGTGGTTCATCTGTAAAATGAGGCTATTATTGGCACTACCCACCTCACAGGTCATTTGATGGCTTAAATGAGATTATTTAATATATATGACATGTATATAAAGTGTCTTAATCCTCTATGTGCTAAAGTCATGTGTGCGTGACGCTGGTGAGAAGTCAGACTTCTATCATGACGACTTCTGATCAATACATCTGTATTTTTAAAACTCTTCATTTTTGATATTTTGATTATTTTTGTGGATTTCTTAATTTTTTTTCTTTAAAATCTTTATTTGTGGCTTGCTAGGAGAAGGGAAGGACATGGAGAAGAATTTTGATACTATCAAAAAGTAAAATGATAAAAATTTATTTTTAAAGAATTATCACATGTTCCTATTGCCCTTTTAGTATCTTTCTGGTCTCTAAACTGATGGCATTTTTACATTTATCTTAGTTTAGTTCTACTTTGTAGATCATTCCTATTTATGTTTATTATAGAGCTGAACTTACTAATTTTAATATTTATCAAGATTTAGGGACAAGTTTGTATGTTAGTACGGCCTAAGAACACTGTTTAAATCCAGTTATGCCAATACCATCAGAACATATAACGAATAGATTTCTAATACCAGGCCAGAGACCAACTTATTTTAAGCAATATTTGGTATGACACAATTTCATTATAACCAAACAATTTAGGCTGTTCTCCAGAGTTTGCTGTTATGAAATCTGACATTCAAGTCATGGAGAATTTAGGCCATAAGGAAAGTTAAGTAATTTCTGCTATGATCACGCCAGATTGTTGAAATGCTTTCTATATTCATTTACGTAGGTAAATATTTGACTAATAAGAAAAAAGAAGCAGAATCTTTTAGGCATGAAATTCATCTATCCAGCATCTTCTTATTTCAAGTCTTATCCTGAACTCCTTACTGTGCAAACTACCTTGGCTATAAGCCCCTCCTTGGACCCTATTTCTCTTAGGGCAGAATTCCTAGAATCACATGTGTGCTAGAAGCCCCAGTGATTCAGGTTATGCACTTGGATGTCTCACGACTGTCAGATACCTGCTTTAGTCCTTGAAAAGTCAGATATCTCCTTTAGTCCTTGAAACAGTCTTTCATAATATCTGGATTTAAACATCTATAAACTATGCTCAGATGTGCTGGTTTCACAGCATTTTTTAAATCATCTGCAACTATTCCAAAAGAGTTAGATATTTAGAAAGACTTTTCCAGGATATTTTCCCTAGGGAGAAAAATCAGATTGTTATCTAATGACCTCATACAACCCAGAATTAAATTTCACTCAGAAAAAAACAGCTTTGGTATATAACAGATTTTTTTTTTTAATTCTATCTTCACAGTGAAGATGGTTTAATACAAGTAATGTTTAACACAAGTTTAATGTTTAATACAAGTAAAACAAGCTGGGTTCTATCCTAACCACAAAGAACAGGACTGATTCATAGGCCAAGGAGAATCTTTCCTAACTCTGGAGGGAAAAAGCAACAATCAGAAAATCACCAGTCCCTGACTAGAGCTGGCTTACCATTAAACCAACACAGGCTGACTGAGTTCCAAGAAATAATGCCGCTTGCAGTTTGCTTATATTAGTTGGAAGAAGGGACTGTTTCAAACCCAAATAGCAGTTAGAGCTATAACAAACCCTAAGTTTATAATTTTCACTAAAAGAAACGTTTGTTGCTCCCGCTTCAATGCTCCCAAGTATACCTAGAAGTCTCCCCTTGCATCTAGAATAATGACAACAACAACAGCTGACATATATATGTGTTTTATAAGTTATCTCATTTGATCTTCACAACAGCTCTATGAGATAGGCACTGTTTATTATTCCTATTTTATAAGTGAGGAAATCAGGCCTTAGAGAAGTAAAGTAAATTTGTTCAAGGTCACAGCAGTCAACGTCTGAGGCAGCATTAGAACTCAGGTCCTTCTGACTCCAACTCTAGCACTCTACCCACAGCCACAAAGAGTGGTATGCATGGAGGATACACATCTTCTACACACCCTCTACACACCCCTACTACACACACTACTCTCACAATCTGTGGCCTAAATTGAGGAGTGAGCACCTTGGGGGAAGGCAGGAAGGGACAATCCCTGAAGTCACAACAAGGAGCAATAACTGGGATCAACAGATCATTTCTTAACATTTTCTGCCCCTGTGGCAATACTACAGTGTCTACACAGCAGTCCATTCCCTCCTTCCTCCTACCAATCTTGGAAAACAAAGAAAAGAAAAGAAAAAAGAAAATCAGACTCTAGATATGGAAGTAGCAAGACAAGATAGGAAACTGGCATCTTCCTACCTAGAATAGGAACCAAAAGAAAATTGAATTTTTTGCCAACT
Source organism: Pseudochirops cupreus (assembly GCA_028627135.1). Lineage (NCBI taxonomy): Eukaryota > Metazoa > Chordata > Mammalia > Diprotodontia > Pseudocheiridae > Pseudochirops > Pseudochirops cupreus. Next base: position 188,117,571 of record CM053580.1, on the reverse strand, counting down.
TAGATATTTAGTGTAGCCTGAACCTCAAGAGTGAACTACATCTGCCTCTTAACAATGAAGCAGTGAAGGGAAAAACCAAACCAAAGCAAAGCCCTACTTGTGAGTGAAAGAATTGAAAGGACTAAAGTAGCAACCATCCATTCTGTCAGCTGCCCAATATCAAAGAATATCTAAACCTTGAGATTTGGTAATCTCACATTTCTTGACCCATACCATCTTTGGGACACCCTCCCAAGACACATCTGATACTTAAAAGTCCAGCACTGTTTTCTCCTAAATGAATACAATAGTCCTAACACAGTGGTTCTCAACCTTCCTAATGCCGCAACCTTTAATACTCATATGTGGGCGTATCTGCATGTGGGTGGACCCACCTGGAGACTGATAGAGATGTCTCAGTTCCCAAAACCATCGGAAAACACATATTTCCGAAGGTCTTAGGTGACCCCTGTGACCCCTGTGAAAGGGTCATTCGACTCCCAAAGGGGTCGCGACCCACAGTTTGAGAACCACTGGTCCTAACAGAACATGGCAAGAGGGCAAAATTACTCTTTTCATCTTTGATTTCCACTATCAAAAGCATGCCTTTATGAAATCAAAGGATGTATGCTAAGGGAAGAAAAGGGCAACTTCACCTGGAGCATTTGGCTGGAAGACTTTATTCAGATCCAAGGAGGAGGCTCTGGAATGGGATTTCTGTGGTCTCGGTGGGGGAGTGGGAGGTTCCTCGACCCTTTTCATGGCCTCTTCTAGAGATGTGTTAGAGTAAGATCTGCAGCAAAATAAGGGAATATCAAAAGGAAAAGAGCAATTGTTTCACTCTCTGGAGTTGGAATTGAGAGAGGAAAAATAATATCGCAAAGGCTCAGCCAAGCGACTTCAATGGTCTTAAAAAGCCGTTATCATGGACCGGGCAATGCTCTGTCAGACTCAACTATAAAATGAAGTCATTGGCCTGTTACAGCTTTAGAACTAAATGTCCATCCTTTGTGAAAGGAGCATGGGAGGAGGTCAACGGCATGTAAATTCAGACTGTCCCTGCAACCATCCAGGACGTTAGAAGCAGAAATGTTTGCCAAATCTTCACTGGCAATGCATCCTCATCTTACCACAAGGATCATGTGGCATTAAGCAATTCTTTTCTCCCATCCACAGGGCACACACCACATTGTGACTAATAAAAGCAGGAGGTAGGTATCAGAGTAGCAAGGAAACATGTCCCAAATACAACCCAAGTATACAGAAACCAGGGCTCTTTTTATTCTAAGTAATATTAGTTATTAGGTTGTTCTTAAGCTATATTATATTTCCATATAATTCCTCCAATAGTCTGGTTGATGTAACTCAAAACACTGAGCCAAGTAGGAAATAATTCCTACTACGGCCACATCAAGTGTAACATATTCAACAAAAACCTCAATTGTTTTAGACAGTAACATATCCCACCCCTGCCTCAAACTAAGAATCTATTGCTTATGAAATCACATGCTTTAGAGTTTGTGAGATAATAGAAGTAGAAACTAGGAAATAGGACAATTCCAGCCTTCCCCACTTAATCCTTGAATGACTTTGACCAGGTACCTAAACTAGTAATTGGGTCTTAAGTCGCCTCTCTGGTTTAGAGGGGTAGAGGGGACGTAGGGAAGAGGAATGAAGAACTTTGCTTGGAAGAGTGTTCATAAGACAAACAAACATAAGAAAGTTTCTCTGGGTGGTTTGGGTGGAAGTGTTACTTACAATTCAAATTCTATTAAATACCATGAAACCCTTCCAACTCTAGGCAAAGGAATTATTATTATGGCAAGTTTGCTTTTGCTGAATAAGCTTTTCAGATTTCTTTTGCTGCAGTAAAGGGTTTTTTTGTTTTCTTTTGTTTTGTTTGGATGTCTTGCGAGGTTGCAATCTTGATCAAAGTTAGCACTAACACCTACAGGTGTGACCCTTGCAGTAATACATTAGGCATAACGGGTACTGGAGTCAAAGCTGGGCCAAAAGAGGACATGAATGTTCTGGTTTTTTGTTGTGTTCTGTTTTTACTAAAGATAGGGGTAACTGAGATGAAAGGAGGTCAGCTTTTTAATAACTACTTTCAAAAATTAAGATGTAAATATATAGATTCTCTCTAAAAGTTAATAGAATAATCCATGGCAGATGTATTGTTAATAACATTCCTCATTCCAAAAAAAGCATTTACACATCCTCCCCTTCAACAAGGGGAGGATGTTGGTTCCATTTTATTTCCAAGCACATGCAAAATTATGGATTTAGAAATGAAAGCTATCTCCCCCTCCCCCCCCCCAAAAAGCATGTATGTGATATTATTTTCTTTGTTCCAGCTAAGCTCAGGTTTGGGATGAAGTGTATTAGAAAAGAGATCATTATTGCTCTAGAACCCTAATGTTTAAACATTAATCTAAAGTTCTGGTGAACTGTAAATGTGGATCTGATTAGTTCTTTAGAGCCAACAGAAAGAAGAAAAGCCCCGCCACTCACACATCAGTCAGGTTTATCTATTTTTAGCAGCTTGAGGATTTCTGTTGAAAGGGCTTGTAAAGCACTCAGTGTAATGCCTGGCACATTGTAGGTGCTTCACGAATGTGTGTTCCCTTCCCCATCCCACCCCTCCTGCCCCAATGATGGACTACACTATTCTGGAATTGTAGAGCATTAAAGCGTATTAAATATCAGAGGTAGCCAGGGACTGGCTCCCTGAGCAAGCAAAGCTTTTCTTTTTTGAGGAAAGTAGAGATTCCAGAAGGAATGTTGCGTTCATTCATCAAAAAGATTTTTTAAAATTTATTTGCAGATCATGGAGCTTGAAATAGAGTAATCATAACTTTGCGATGTAAAAGGTTTTTCAATTTATGTTTAAACAGGTTACATTAATACATATTTAGGTATAGTATAGGTTTAGATATAGGATTACATATATATATAATGTATATATATATATATATATATATATATATATATGTGCGATCGTTTGAACTTTAACCAAAATCAATATGAAAAGTTATAGTTAAACATAATCAAGATTGGAGGAAGGGGAATGAACCTTTACCTTAGAAAGAATGACAAGATATCTTAGGTAGCCAACACGACCTAATGGGTTTACAATAGGATTTGATTTATACATTTTTAAGAAACATGTCTATTGCACACAAGTCATTTCATGAGGATATTAGACACTCTTCAAAGGCCAGAATCAAATCAGGAAACGCAAACATAATTTGAAAAATGGGTTCCTGTAGATAGAAAATGAGCTTATCTTCTGCTTTGACATCAGCTTTTATATTTGTTTTAAGATCATGTGTTTTGGTCTCAACCAAACACATAGACAAACCTAATTTTTCTCCTACTCTGCTCTTACTGTTTTTTTCTTTCCATTTGTGGTGTAAGCACCAAATGCAAAGGATTTTTTAAGGGGAATGATGGATTATTTACATAGCTTACTTGCTTGGCTCTAAAAAAGAAAAGGCATAAAGATATATTCAATGGTCTTAGATGGCTTCCCCACCACCAATATCCTTTCTTTAATGTTGAGGGATTCACTTTGGTTACAATATCAAACTTCAATGTTAATTTAAATGATTCAAGTTTGTTTTCCCCACTTACTTCTCCATTCTACACCCACAGAGTAACACATTACATGCAACCTCATCCCAAAAGAAATTGGGGTTTTCAGTACTAACACAAACAAAGCTCCATAGTCTAGTAAGGGTCACCACTTGTATTCAGCATGCCATTCACCACTAATGAAATTACATGTAGACATATGTATACATATATATATACACATATATATGTATATACATATATGCATGTATATGCAACATACACATACATGTACATATCTGTGACTTCAAAAATTGTATCTCTATGTACGTATAGAGATATAGAGACATAAAAGTGAAATATGAGGGCAATGTTTTGTTTATTCTTCCCCCAAATAGAAATGAGGCAGAATTCAAAGCACTGAAACAGAAATCAAAGAAACACTACCTGGATCTTGGTCTTGCTTTGAGAGTGTTCAAGTCCTTAGGAGAAGCTGAAACAGAGATTAGCGCTATTTGCTTGGGTTCCACTTATGTCATTATAAACCCAAAAACTTATCTGCAGAGCTAGCAAAGAACACACCAACAGATAAACGAGAGGCTCCAACACAGAGCAATTTGATGTCTTCCTTACTTTCATATAAACTGAAATCCTGTTTCTAAAATCAGAAGCCAGAATTGAAAGGAAAAGTTCCAAAGCATTTTCCCTCTTATCATTTCAGACCCTCATAAATAACTTTCACATCTAAGCCAGTTAATAAAGAAATTCTCAGTTAAACAGGTGATCTTCATAGAGTTATCAATTAGCATTTATGACTGAGGGGATTCTTGACCCACAAGACTTTTTATATTAGCCTTAGAGAACATTTTCTAAGCTGTACCCCTGGAAAGTGGAAAAGAGTTTCTCGGGTCATTGATTTTGCCTACTAGTTCTAATATAATAACACTATATTGTGGGAAGGTTTGGGGGACCTATTATATACAAGGAATTAAAGTTGCCTCATAAATATAGGCAAATAGGACATAAAGTTTTTCTCGGGAAGGAAAGTTGAAACTGTATGACTGAGATCTAGACAGGCTTAATGTAATGACTCTTTAAAATACCCTGTCATCCATATAAAAAAACACTTCTACAGGAGAGATAACAGAATGATAAACTAAAACCTTGGGTAACAAATTCCCATAGAACCTACTCACTCATCTCCATGTGAGGGTTAATTCCCCCACCTCCTTTTGGTTAAAAGCAAATAGCCATGAACAATTTCCAGATTTCAGTTTCTACTACTTTCAGAAGACAGAAACTCCAGGGCAAAATAAGATGTTGCAAATTCTGGAACTGCTGACTAATAATCCCTATAAAAATTCCATGGAAGAAAGATAACTCATAGGAAAGCAAGTACTGCATTTTCTATTCCATTTAGATTTATATATTCACCCCTAGGGAAAATGTTACAGCTTCACCCTACCTTCTTTTACAATGCTTAAGGAGGTAAATCCCCTTTAAAAGGATCTGAATTGATTATGTTCATTAAAAATTCTATACATAAATATTCACTTGAGGCAGTCAGGAAAGAATGGAGAGCTGGGCAACCTGAGAACTGCCAATAAATCCAATATATCACATAAAGCAAACTGCTAGAACTTACTGGTCATTCATATAAGATACATTTTTAAGAGAGAAGGAAGAAAATATGCATTTATTAGGCACCAACTATGTGTGTGACAGACACTGTGCTTTGATCCTCACGATAATCCTGGGAGGTAGGTGCTACTATCCCCATTTTACAGCTGAGAAAACTGAAGCCAAGACTAAGTGACTTGGCCAGGGTCATACAACTAGTGTCTGGAGGCTAGATTTTATGGGGAGAGGGAGAGAGGAAGAGGGACAAGATGAAGGAAAGAGAGATGTAAAGATGCAAAAAGTACACAAAAATCAATATATCTTTAGCAAGTAATCCAACCCCTGGCAGCTAAGTTCCCTTATAAAAGAGTTGGACTAAATGAACTCTGAGATTCCTTCCAGTTCCAAAACTATAATCCCATGGTTCTATGGCCCTCTATACAATGCCTGCCCCTCACCCTAAAAAAATAAGTCCACACATTAATATGGTTGTTTTTTTAAACAATGACAAGTTTCCCTTTCCTAGTTATGTATCTTACATTCTGACGAAAGAATATGTTCGCTCTGGGATCCCTCCTAGGCACAATTCCCCAGCCAAGAAAGAATAATGGCTAATGGGGAGACTCATTCCCCAGCTAAGTGGTGTTACAAGTCAGGTTCATGTGGCTGGTGCAGAGAAGGCTAGGCTGCCTTCAAGGGAGAAAATCAGAATCTTCTACTGAAATTCAGGTAAACCACCTGATCAGGCTCTGGCCTCTCCCTGCTCTGGCCTCGACCACATCTCTCTTGAAGGTTCAGAACCAGTTCCTCTTGGTTCCAGGTATTCTAACACATACAGTCTTCTAATTGTTACAGTATGGCCATCCTTTGGTTTTCTTGACTCCTTTTTTGCCATTTTTTTTTTTTGCTATAATGTGCAGGCAGAATTGAGAAGTGGGATGTTGGGTTAAAGGTGTTATAGAGAAATGGAAGAGCAGAGGGGTGTGTGTGTGTGTGTGTGTGTGTGTGTGTGTGTGTGTGTGTGTGTGTGTGTGTGTGTGTGTGTGTGTGTTGTGTGAATTATGCCTGGGTACAAAAAGTATGTGATGTCTAGTGAAAAGAACCCCAGATTAGGAGTACAGAAATTTCAATTCTAAGCCCTTACGACACAACTTTTTTCATTCTCCTCTTCTGACAAATGGGGATAATGCCCTCCCTCTCGAGGACTGTTGAGAAGAACAATGAAGATACAATATGTGAGGATATTATAAAAAATGGGAAAGAGCTTTATAAGAAAGTAGAACAGTACCATAAAACCTCATTTATCCAAAGGCCAAACTTCTCACCCCTCTATCTCTGATGCCTCTGTTTCTTCTTCTTTTTCTCTCTTCTAAAGTCTTGGTAATCTAGCTTCATCACTCAACTGAAACTGCTCTCTTCAAAGTTACCAAAGAACCCTTAGTTACTAAATCTAATTACTTTTCTCAGTTCTCATTTTTCCTGACGTCTTTATAGCATTTGACACTGTTAATCATTTTCTCCTCTTGCAAACACTTTCCTCTCCAGGCTTTCATGGCTCATCGCTCATATCTCTCTCTCTCTCTCTTTTCTCTCTCTTTCTCTCTCTCTCCTTTCCCTCTCTCTCTTTCTCTGTGTTTTCCTCACAACTATCTAATGGTTTCTTTTCAATCTCTTTTGTTGGATACCTCTTGCTCACTAAATATGGGTGCCCCCTAAGGCTCTGTCTGGCCTGGGCCCTCTTCTCTTTTCTCTCTTACTCAGTAATCTCATCAGTTCCCATAGGATTACCATATCCATGTAAATAATTTCCAGATCTACATATCTATTCCTAGTCTCTCTCTTGAGATATAGGAATGCATTACCAACTATTGGACATTTTGAATTGGATGTCCCAAAGGTATCTCAAATTCAACATGTCTATAGAACTCATTATTTTCCCTTCTCCTCCTCCAAAATATGTTATTCTGATTTTCCTTACTAGTATACAAGGGCTCTGAGTTACTTAGGTGTGCAAACTGGGTGCCATCCTTGACTCCTGGTGCTCACTCACCAGATAGACAACAGTCAAATTTTGTCATTTCTCCACTTCTCTCCCTGAACAAACACAATAGCCTTCTAATTGGACTCGTCCTGAAGTGTCTTCCCAATCCATCTCATACTCCATATTATTCACTCTCTTTACCTCTGCCTCTTAGAATCCCTAACTTCTACTAAGACTCAGCTCAAGCACTGACTCTGTAGAAGAAGACTCTGCTGCCAATGCCTTCTTTACGGCTACCTTCCAACTGCTTCATGATCCATCACCTTGCACGGTCTGGTTTATGGCTATATGTCATCACTCCCATTAAAATGTAAGCTTCTTGGGGGCGGCTAGGTGGTGTAGTGAACAGAGAATGGCCCTGGAGTCAGGAGGACCTGAGTTCAAATCCGGCCTCAGACACTTAACACAAAAACTAGCTGTGTGACCTTGGGCAAGTCGCTTAACCCCAACTGCCCTTCCCCCCCCAAAAAAGGCACAAAAAAAAGTAAGCTTCTCAAAAGCAAGTTTTCTCATTGTCTCCCTAGTATCTGGCACACAGGTGCTGCATAAATGTTTATTGATTTATTATTGATCCTGGCAACTCTGTGGAATATAACAGTAAACTACAGGTAACCACAGAAGTCTCTGAACAAAAGAAATTAAGTCACAGATCTTAAAAAACAAAGACATGGAGAGGTGTGGAAGAAAAGGAGGTAATAGCCTGAAAATCAGGAGATGTAGGCTTTGGTCTCAGCTCTTCTACTTACTACCTGGGCACAGACTTTTTTATATGGAAATGTGCAGATTAAGAGAAAACTAAATTATCTGGTTTCCCCTTTAATTCTTCCAAGACAATATGTTGGGATAAAAAAGGGCGGGGGCTGGAAGGAGGGAGCCTGCTCTATCCCAACACATTGAGAAATAACAGCCACTAAAGAGTCTAAAGATCCCAGAATCATCAACGGGTATCTGGACCCATTTGTGGTTGGAGCAAGAAGTCCTACACATAGGAGTATGACCCTGAGTCATGCTGAACTTGTCTGGGGGAAGTTTAGCCTGGAAAAGACAGAAGAGAAAGAGAGAGAATCATGATAATTATGTCTGAAAGAATTTCAAGTGAAGAAGAGATTGGATTTTTTTTTTTGCTTTTCTCTGAAAGATAGAAGTTGGACTAATAGGTAGACATTACATAAAGACAAATATTGACTCACAATGAAGAGAAGCTTCCTAACAATGAGAGTTACGCTTTAATGGGCAGTCTAAGGGTTCTCTGTCCCTGAAAATCCTTAAGTAAAGGCAGTAAGATCACATACGGAGGATTTTTATAAGAGGAGATTCTCATCAGGTATGAGTTAGACTAGATTTGGACCTCTGAGATGTTCCTAAGATCTTCAATTCTGAAATTCCATAATTCTATCAGTCATCAAAAAAAGTTAAATATATCGTTACATGTTTATTACATTCTAATTAATGAGGTAATATCTTTTAGAAATATTTCCATCCAAAACTGTTTAAAACTTAATGCTTAAAGCTTAAAATGGTAAGTTTCTGTTATCTACAAAATTACCTTCTGTAGGACACTTCATTACCCCACAATGCCACTGGATAAGTGAGGTGTTACATTATATTACCAGACACCATTATTTCTACAGAAGGAGAAAGATAAGGGCTTCTCGGCCAATCCATCCTCATAACTTCCTTGCCCTCTACCCCCTTGAACACAATAAAAATCAAACAGGTTTGATATATTCCAACAAGTTAACAGATAAAAAAAAGTTTGGGAAATACTAAGGTAGCATGGTTAAAAATACTCTGAATTGTGAGTCAGAAAACACTGTATAGAATCTTGATCCTGTATGACCTTGGGCATCACCTTTTTGGGAACTCAGTCCCTACATCTATAAAATGAAGGAGTTAAACCAGAACACGGGTTGGCAAATTATAGCCCTTGTGCCAAATTGAGCCCAGCTCTCTGTTTTTGTACAGCACATGAGTAAATGCTATCCTGAGCTCACAAGGCTTACAAACCATTTTTGGAAAACCCTGGTCCAAAACAGAATAGCAGTGTTCCCCTGGACCTTATAAGACATGGGCCAAATTTGGCAGGTGGGCTATAATTTTCCGATTAATGGACTAGACCACTACTCAGTCGGTGGATAGAGTGGTAGTCCTACAGCTGGGACGACCTGAGTTCAAATCTGACCTCAGACACTTACTAGCTGTGTGACCCTAGGAAAGTCACTTACCTCTGTCTGCTTCAATTTCCTCAGCTATAAAATGAGGCACCTACCTCCTAGAATTATTGTGAGTATCAAATGAGATAGAATTTGTAAAGTATATAGCACAGTGCTTGGTACACGGCAGGTGTTTTAATAAATGTCACCTTACCTTGATTGTTCCCCTTGCAACTCTAAACCATGACTCTATGGGGCTGTCCTACTATAGCTTCATAACAGCCTCTAGAATCAAGATGATTGAGTTATACGGTTTACTTAGGCAGAAGCTGGAAAATTCTACAATTCCATTCCCAAAGCAGTTTAATTCCTGTTCACTGGTATACAGAGGGTGCTGCTATGGATCTAGACAAAGATACAGGACTTAACTGATATGCTGTAGCTTTTAATATTAATAAGAGATTGGGGTGGGGAGAGGGAAAACTGCTGCATTGCAAAGGCCACTGGCATTTAAGAAAAGGGTAAGTGATTGCTTTTCTCATAGACCTTGTAAGAATTAGGTTTAGAGACTTCTCAAGGTTCCTTTGTGAATTAAAAATTAGACCTGAAGTTCAACAACTTAACCTTAGAAACAGTAAAAAGCTGACTGGTATTATAAATCACTATTTTTAGGGCTCCAGCCCAAGATACCAAACCACCACACCAAGATACCAAAGAAAAAATAATATCATTTTTATACACACAACTATGAATGTTTTCCTGAAAAACTGTAGATTCACAGACTTTGGAAGAAGAAAGGGATCGGATTAAGAGACCTCTCAAAATTCCTTTGCCAACTTAAAAATTAGGCCTGATGTTCAACAACTTAACCTTAGAAACAGTAAATAGCTCCCAGAAGAGGAAACTCCCTTTACCAATGCAGGTCAATACCTTCTTTGCAACTTAAGAGTCTTAGAGTGCTGACAAGAACATCAAGAAGACTTTCCTGGGGTCAACTAGCCAGTATGTGTCAGAAGTAGGGCTTGAATGGAGGCCTCCCTTGCTCTAACAACTCGCTATCCATTATACCATGATGCCTCTATTAAATAAAATGGGTGTGGGTGTGGGTATGAGCATAAAAGATTCCTTGTCCATATTAGAGAAAAAATAACACAAGTAAAAAGCCTATAAATAAACCATATTACCACATTAAGATGAAAACAACTTCAAATACAATTTTATCTCTAAGCTATTCCCACTACCTCTGGTTACAGGTTTGATCAATGGCTATTCTAATATGCTACTCCTCAACCAAAAATTATGGAGAAAGATACTTTTAAAATTAATTTGGTCATTAAGTTCATATACCATGTAAAACTGGCTACGTGTACCACATGTACATGCTAAAATCTCTTAAAGTCAGGAAATCATTAAGAGTCTTATCTACTGTGGCAAGAGAAAATATTTTCTTAAAGCTATAACAAGATGGCATTTTACCCTTCAAATCAAATAACCTTTAATAATGGCATAATATGAATTTAACAAAGACTTATACATTCCCAGTTCAGCTTGCAGATAACAAAGATGGCGGGAGGGGCAAATCCATTAGAGACATTTGGCCTAAGTTAGTGTAAATTTTTCTGTACTGTGAATGAACTTGGTAATACTTTTTTGATCAGTTTCAAATAATTAAATGGGAGGATGGAGATGAGAATGGTGATCCCTACAATTTGGAGGAACTCCTATTGATACACAAGATCAGTTGTTCATTTCTTAATGTCATTAAATGTCTTAATGATCATAAACTTCAAAGTTAAACAATTTTTCTACCTGCTCTGTGTATCAGTCTGAGGTCTTGATCTACCTAATTCCAACAGATATATGCCATAGCTTCATACATGCTGAAGACAGAACATGATTAAAGAAAACAGAAAAGAGAGCACCATCTTGTTTCTGTGTCTTGCCAAAGCCATAACTAAAACAAAACAAAAAAAGAAAGAAAGAAAAACCTAGGGCAAGACTTTTTACAAGGCAGACCTTGACAAGCCAATGTTGGCTTTTTGAGGACTCAGTCAAGCAGAGGCTGAGCCTGCACAAGTCCAAGTATTCTCCTTCACTTCCCAGATCTTCCAAGAGTTACAACTAATTCCTTTTCCAGGAATTACCTCCAACTCAGCTTGGTGCTTGATACAACCCTAATTTCACTCTCCTCAGAGCCACCTTTAATTAACGCATTCCCCAGAATACATAAAACTGGGGAGGGATTTTTTGGGAAATAGCTCCTATTGACACTAGATGTCCAGCAAAAATATCACCATCTATTTAAGCAAGCAAAATGACCTGCTAAAATTTCCCTTGTTCTGAGCCATCTCAATCTCTCACACAGTGGCTAGGTCACTCCCAAATGAAAGTTTCAGTCCTCTCCTTATACAAGCTGAATTGGGGATAATTAGACTACTCTACCCTGTCATAGCTGGCAAGCTAGAAGGACAGTCAAAAACAAATACATCCTTCCAAAATATTCAGAAAGCAATTTTACACCCAATCGGAGACCCAGGTGAAAGCCTATGCTCACTCTGCAGCAAAACCTAAATAGCAACCATCCTCTACCTACTCAACTTTTTACTGAAAAGTTAAAAATACTGGATGCTTATTTTATGTTAGATATGTCTCAATCAAAAAATTACAATTGTAAACTCATTAAAATGGTTTTCTCCTACCTGTGTCGACAGACACGTCCTTTGCCATGGTTTCATCCACAGAGCTTATTTTCAAAGCTACATTTTAAAAGGGGAAGAGTGTGGGGAGGAAAAGACACATTGTCATTTTTTTTCTTTTTAAGACATGTTATATTAAAACAAATAAGTCTGCAGTTACTTCATCTGATAATCAGCATTATTCACCGATTCAGCCACTTCCTACTTTATAACATATGGATTTAAAGGGGTCTGAGAACTTTGTTCAATATTCTGATAACTGTATTCCAATATAGTTGGTATCCTTTGTAATCCTATATATTTTATTTTATGCATTTAAAAACATTATTCTGAAAAGAGCTCCAGAAGCCAAAGGTCCAGAGGTCCTGATTGCTAAAAGGGTTCATGACACAAAGAAAGTTAAGAAGCCCTATGTTAAAAAGATATGTTTTGTTCATGTATTCTCTTCCAGTGAGGCTCTTTGTGGTCTCTGTAGTTCCTTTTTAGGTAGAGACACCTATAATCTCTGGGATGGGCAATAGCAGTGTTGGCTTCTTCCACATCTACTCACTGCCTGTGACAACCACAGAGAAGAGATCCTGAAATGCTATGGCTCACATTTAATCTTTTTTTTTTAGTAACATTTTATTTTTTCTGCAATTACATACATTTTTTATTTTGAGTTTCAGATTCTCTCCTTCCCTCCCTTCCACCCCCCAACTTCCCTGAGAAGACAAGCAATCCCACATAGATCATACATGTGCATTTATCATGTTCAATGTTGCAAACCATTCCTCAAACTGTTTTCTCCCCTTTCCCTAGCACTTCATTGGTTCTGAATTTCTGACCGTCCACATGTAAAGAAAAGAATGTAGGGTAAGAAATAGTAGCAAATATTTTTTTTTTCCGTAAGTGAAAAGTCATGAAAAGATTTTTGATTTAAATACAGTAACAATTCCTGCACAAAAACACAAACTCTAACCCCTTCTGCATATTTAACTCTGTAAAGATAAACTCCTTTTGTAGCCAATTATTGGATGGAGGACAGGAAGGGAGGGGGGTGATTTAAAAAAAAAAAAGAAATAGATTTGGTGCATTTTGACACATGTCCTTTAACACAATCTACCACCCCATTATGACCAGCCTATGTGGCACACAGTTAAGTCTTGATTTTTTGACAAAATCCCACCTGAATAATATCAATATTCAGTTATGGGTATTGTACAGGCCTGGGCAGTCAATTAGATTAGTTTAAGCAGGAGACTAGCCCCAGCATATCTGTACAAATAGGTCCTCTGTAGAAGATGTGAGATGGCTCCTAGCATGAAGGGGGTAAGGATTTTCTGTGAGGAGTTTTGGTTTTCAAATAACAGAATGGATAAGATGACTGGTAATCAGCCTTTGACACCGCTAGTAAATTTTTGTTGTGAAATCCAGAATCAAAATAGTAAGGGTACTTCTGTCCCACCAAATTTTTAGACATGCCTAATAGCCTCAACTGTGATTGGCTGTTCCGTGAAAATCAAGTCTCTGTATCCAGATCTGAGAATGTGTTAGAATGAGTCCCTCCAGGGCAAGGGATGAGTCCCCTGTTTTAACTGCAGGACTAGAGGCTAGTTTGGATAGTCACATGCCAGGGGATGGTTAACCTTTTTTGTCTATATCAGCGGTTCTCAACCTGTGGGTTGCAACCCCTTTTGGGGTCAAACAACCCTTTCACAGGAGTCACCTAAGGTCATCAGAAAACATATATTTCCAATGGTCTTAGGAACCCGAGACAATGCTCCTCTATCCATCTCCAGGAGGGTCTGCCCATATGCAGATACACCCACATACAAGTCTTAAAGGGTAGCGGCATTAAGAAGGTTGAGAACCACTGGTCTATATCATGGACCCCTCTTGCAGTCTAAAGAAGCCTATGGACTCCTTTCCAAAATGATATTTTTAAATGCATAAAATGAGATACACAGGAATATAAAGGAAACCAATTATACTAAAATGCAGCTATATATATATATAAACCAAGTTGGTAAAATACCAGGTTAAGACCTCCTGCTTATTAATAACCCTCTGTGACCAATGAAGAAAATGTTGGTTCCCTGGCCTTTTACTTGGGAAGGTGTTCAGTGTATTTTACCATCCCAACTCCCTCCAACACATACTTTTCCAGCACCTCTCTGTGTGTTGCTTTTTCCCATTAGAATATAAGCTCCTTAAGGCTAGGGAGTGTTTTATTTGTCTCTATTTGTCCTGCACTTAGAACACCTGGCATATCATCAATACTTATTAAATGCTTCATCTATCCTTATCGAACCTCTTCCAACAAACCCAGATCAATATATTTTATTCTTTTTTTTGTACTGCTCTAAATACTCCCAATCCCATTTATCTTGGAATTTTGTTGCATGCTTAATATGGCGGACCATATTTTCCCCACTGCTTACAAATCTACCAAGAGCTTTAACTCTCTGCCTGCATGATCTGTTTATCAAGGCTTCACACTGAAATACCATAACTATTAATATTAATGGACAGATACAGTAACATATTAAGCCCAGGAACAGAAATGACAATAAGAAATTCCTCCAAGGATCTGTTTATTGAACCTTCACACTAAAATATCATATCTATAAAAGTGGTCAAGGAAATGAGTGGACAGATACAATAAAACAGAAACGATGATGGGAACAAAATTCCCTCCAGGACTACCCCTGTGTAGAGGATGTGGATTGAAAGTCTATATCCTGGAGTTCATCTGCACCAGAGTAGAATGTTAGTTAACCCTGCATCTGCACTGAGTTGACAGTAATTTCTCTGACATCATTAGACAATATTCTCCAGACAGAGCTGGTAACAGAACCGGTCTGATCACAATTGTTAGCCTGTCACAAATTCAATTCAAAAACCATTTAATACTATTATTCATTATTATTGTTAACAACAGTAATGACAATAACACACTTTAAAGTGTGCCAAGTTATTTATAAATATTATCTCATTCGGGCCTCACAACAACCCTGGGAGGAGTGTGCTATGATTATCCTTATTTCACAGATGAGGAAACT
>CM053580.1:188077565-188101962 GCA_028627135.1 Pseudochirops cupreus | reverse complement strand
ATATATATATATATATATATCTTACTAGTCTTTTTTATGACCATCTGGTGCTTTGCTTTATTTTGTTTTGCTTTCATTTCCTTTTAGGAAGATTAAAGGATAAAGACATTTTTCAGCATGACCAACATAGGAACTGATTTTGCTTGACTTATGCATATTTGTAACAAGGTTTGGGGGTTTTCCCCCAGTAGGAAAGGGGAAAAAAATAAATGTCTGTTAATTTTTTTAAATTAATTTTAAAAACAAAAAAGGTTAGATAAGAAAGATTTGAGGAAAGAACATGAGGGATGTGAGAACGATCCAAGCTCTACTGATGAAATGTAGCTTGAGAAGACCCACCAAACATTCCTTTTTCTCAAAAATTGTAGCAACAACTGTTTATACATTGTAATTTGGGGGGCGTGGAGGGGAGGGAAAGTCCTTTATTTAATTTTTTTTTTAAAGACAACAGATGTGAAGAGTTGGGGAAAATGTAAAGCATAAGCTATAATTACTATTGTTGCTCCTCTTAAGCAATTAAACATCTTTTAGAAATCAGGAAATGTTGACATCAGAGCTCATTTCAATCAGTATTTAATGTAGGGGACAAGTCTCCTCCAGCTTCCACTTAATCCCTTTGAAAGTGAAGTAGGATTTGTCCAATTGGATGTGAATTCTGCTGGTTTTCCTCATCTTTTATCACTGTAAAATAATTAAGTCACACAAGGGAAAAGACAACAACCAAAAAAAAAGTACCAGAAGCTTGCCATAGGCTCTCCCTTTGACCTGCTTCCCCGAGACCTTAATGAGTTTACTTTGCATTCCTGTTAGAACAAGGAACTCCAAAGAAACCTCCCAGCCTTCTCTCCAGAAGAATCATTACCTGAAATGAAGGAACTCAGGTCAGGTTGAAGGGATTTGAACTGATTGATGTAGTACTCTCGCTGCTCTTCTGTTATTCTCCACGGGTCATCTGGATAATTACTGTTGCTCTCCTGGGGTTCTCGTTCTACTGAAAGGGACTTTAAAAAAATTTTTAGTGAGAACCTGACTTTACTGGGCTGAATATTTTTTTAATTGTTTATATACATCAGTTGTCCTGTAGACCCTGCTATCATAAGGTGGATCTCAGGGAGGGAGTGGTACTTCCCATTCCCAAGAAGACACAAGCAGGATCATGACTCTAGTGCTGGAAGGAATCTCAGACATGATCAAGTCTGAGTGAAAGAAGTGAAAACTTCTCAGACTATACTCTAAAATCTAGTAAGGTTTTTCATGGGGAAACAGGGCCAAGTTGCCCTTCACCAGAAATGACATGATTTCCAAGGACTCAGAACTCAGAGCAATGGGGAGTCACCCCTCTCCTCAGTGACCCCTCAGCATAAGATACACCAGATAACGACAGAAGTGCTTTCTCAAATGTACGTTGGGTGGTCTACCGTTTCCTTGTTCAGTACTCGAGGTAGATTGTTGTGCTTAGATTGTGCACCTGACTTCTAGCCAATGGAAGAAAAGGGTCAGGAGTGGGTGGGGGAGAATTCCACATCAGGGCTTTATAACTTCGCCATTTCCTTTTGTAAACTGCTTCTCCACCCTGACCACTTGTCAGGAGGGCGGCCCTTTCTCGACATCATAATAAACCATTCTTTTCTGCTCCCTACCTTGAGAGGCCTCTGAGTATAATTTGGGTAAGGATCATTGTTGCACACAGTTTTGGGGTGCACACAAGTCCAACCATTTCATTTAACAGTTGAGGAAAATGAGGCCGATAGGTAACTTGTACAAGGTCACACAGGTAGTGAGCAATGGAAGCAGAATATGAACCCAGGTCCTCTGACTCCAGTCAGTGTTCTTTCTACTCTATCACTGAAAAGCAGCCAGAATGAGGAAAATTGAGAACACCTTCTATCACAGTGTACTTCACTTTGCATTGTTCAATTGTGTGGATGTCAACTTAGTGTAAATAGAGAGTAACAACTTGTTCTTTAAAGGAACAGTGTAGTGAATCCTACTATGAAACAAATAATTATTCTTTACTGATTTTTAAATAAATTTTTATTTTTGCATATCATATACTCTTTTTTTTTTGCAGGGGGGAAGGCAGGGCAATTGGGGTTAAGTGACTTGCCCGAGGTCACATGGCTAGTAAGTGTGTAAAGTGTCTGAGGTCACATTTGAACTCAGGTCCTTCTGACTCCAAGGTCAGTGCTCTATTCACTGAGCCACCTAGCCACCCCTATCATATACTCTTAAAGCTTGGCATATATGTATGCTGAATTATTCTCTTCAGCCTCATAGCATTCTTATGAGACAATAATAAAAACAATTTGACATAGCACTTTATTCTCAATAGCCATGTTGGGTTTTTTGTATAAGTTTTATCAACCTTACTTTATAGGCGAGGAAACAGGCTCAAAAAGGACAAGCAATGGAGTTAGAAATAGTCACACAGTTCATATCAGAACTAGGATTCAAACGGGAATCTCCAAGCCCAAATTCAGCTCCCTTCACACTCCACCATGCTATCACTCCTGAAAAGGAAGTGGTAAAGGAACCTGGGGCCTCCATTTACAAACAAGAAACTAATGATAATGATAATAATAAATAGCATTTATGTAGCATTTTAAGGTTTGTAAAGACGTACATATGTAATTTCAAGTCATCCTCACAAAAACCATATGAGAGACATGCTATTATCCCCTTTAACAGACGGGGAAATAGAAACTGAGAGACGTTAATGATTTGCGTAGGATCTCATAACTTAGGATTTTTGAGACAGACAGAAACAGAGAAACTAAGTTATAAAGCACCTACTATGCATCAGACACTATGCCAGGTGCTCTACAAATATCACATTTGATCCTCATAACCATCCTGGGTTTTTTGTTGTTCAGTCATTTTAGTCGCGTCCAACTTTTTGGGACCTCGTTAAGGGTTTTCTAGGTAAAGATACTGGAGCAGTTTGCCATTTCCTTCTCCAACTCATTTTATAGATGAGGAAACTGAGGGAAACAGAGTTAAGTGCCTTGCCCAGGGTCACACAGCTATTAAGTGTCTGAGGCCAGATTTGAACTCAGGAAGATGAGTCTTCCTGATTCCAGGCCCACTACTCTATCCACTTGGCCACTTAGCTGCCCAAACCTTAGAGATAGGTCACATTATTATCCTTATTTTAAAGGTGAGGAAACTGAGGCAAAGGGGGTTAAATTACTTGCCCAGGAGTCACACAATTAGCAAATGGCTAAGATAGATTTGAAATTCGGATGCTCTGATTCCAAGCCCAGCAATCTATCCACTACACCATCTACCTGCTTGAACACACTGAAGCATGTAGCAAATTAGGGGGAGGATTCTAGAATGAGAACCTAGGCCAAGTGAATCTTCTGCACATATGGCAGCCTACAACCATGTTGTATCCAAATGTGCCCAAGAATCTCATAAAGCATTCTCTGGCAGAGCACTGCCTGAAGTGAGCCACATGCATGACCAAGATTCCAGATGTGGAACATCACACAGAAGAGTCCTGGATTCTGCCCGAATGGACGGGAGGCTAGCTGGACTATGATGCATGAAACTACTAGTGACCTTGATCCTAGAGTTAATGCAATACTTCTGCTACTAACAGGTGAAGGAAATAAACAGCAGTAAGCCTTTATGTGTGTCTGATCAAGAAGAATGTAACTCTAGAAGAAGTGATAAGATATTAATTAAACAGATAAACAATCTGAGAGGGCTGAGACACCAACTTTAGTCTGAAGCTCCACTCCTTTACTCATCAACTCAAAATTGTAGCTGTCGCATCTTGGGCTGCTGTTTCTTTTCTGTGCTTTGGCTTAGACTCTCTCTTTTCTTCTACCTCCCTGTCTATAAATAAGAACAAGATTCTTCATTCTTTATCCTTTCTTCTCTTATAAACAAGAACACTGGATTTAGAATCAAGAAGATTCATCTTCATGAGTTCAAATCCAGCCTCGGACACTTACTAGCTGTGTGACGCTGGACAAGTCACTTAACCTATTTGCCTCAGTTTCTTCATCTAGAAAATGAGCTGGAGAAAGAAACGGCAAAGCACTCCAGTATCTTTGCCAAGAAAACCCCAAATCGGGTCCTAAATAGTGTGTGCACCCCAAAACTGTGTGCAACAGAGATCCTTACCCAGATAACACACAGAGGCTTCTCAGGTAGGAAGCAGAAAAGAATGGTTTATTTCGATCTTGAGAAAGGGCAAACTCCCCCCCACACACACACACACTTATGATAAATAGTCAGGGAGAAGGAGCAATTTACAAAAGAAAATCACTGAAAGGACTCAAAAAAGGAACTTCAGTGGCCACACAGTCCAATTACACAGTATTGACTGTTCTGTTCTAGTCAGGTGAGTCTCTTAACGATCTACCCAACACACAAAACTATATGCATTTCTACTCCACACCTGTCACTCATGCTGCTCCCTGAGACCAGAATACCCAACTTTATTCTTCCTTCAAGGTTTGGCTCCACGTCTTCCTCGGTCTAGTCTCTGACTACTCCAATAGCCATTAACCCTTTCTTCTCCAAATTCATGGTCAACACAAACACATTAACGTTTAATTACCCTCTTATCGTTTTATTGTTAGCTCCTTGAAGGCAAGGACACTACTACACCCTTCTAGGTTTCCCCCATTGCACCTAACACAGTACTAGAACACATAGTAGGCATTCAAAAATTTTTAATCAAAGATTGTCGGATGTAAAAGAGATCTTAGAGATTATCTAATGAACTCCACTCCACTCCATTTTGTAAGTGAGAAAAGCAAAGTTTCAGAAAGGTTAAGTGAATTGTCCAAAGTCACACCATGAGTTAATGTCAGGGGAGAGACTGGAACTCAGGTTTCCTGACTCCTAATCACGTATTCTTCCTACTACATCAAATTATCTTTTAGATGAATGAATGATTCTAATTGGTCCACAGGTTTGTTTATATTCTTGGTAACAAAGAAAAAAAGTTTTAAGAGAATGCTGGATTAATTGCTAAAGGCTCTGGATTCGAATCCTAACTCTGCCAAGGTCAATGTTTATTTACAAGTATTCATCTATAAATTGATCACCTAAGTGAAGAGGTGGAAGATCCTGGAAACAATAATTTGCTGTTCACTAGAAAGAAAGGCTAACTGACTTTAAAAGGGAAATATCAAAAGTTATTGATCTAATCAGAGGTAAAAATGCAACCAGGGCTTCCACATTGTTCTGAATGGCTACTTAGTAGGAAACACGTTATATATACAGGGATGGAAATTGCAGAAATAACAAAAGTGAGTTGGTTGGCACCCATGGAAGGATTCCAGCTGTGGGACAGCTCCCCAAACACTCTTCATCTGCCAAGTCAGCTGGCTGATTGGTTAGTATTCTCCAAGAGCCCCAGGCCACAGAGACTTCTAAGGGCTAAGGACCTATATGCATTGCAACAGCAATCTGCCCCTAAATTAGCACTGTGCTCTGGCCTTCCTATCAAAGCTGATTCTGGAAAAGGTTCATTCCTGTTTGCAATCAAAATGCTTTCTAATTTGGTTTCAGCACTTATGGTTATGTTAGAAGGGCAAAAATATCCAAAGACTCACTGCAAAGGACCACAGACCAGTAGGACTCTGACGCTGATGGCTGAACAAGCCCTCTTAGGTCAAGAACCTGCTGATGGACCTGGACTGGTTCCCCATCCCCCGAGAAAGAACTAAAACACACAGATCTGAGGATTATCTCCTCAGCGTGGCAAATACACCCACAGCCTGGGAACAAAGAAGTGCACAACGTCAGCAGGGGAAAACAATTAAGAAGGAGATTTTGGGCTCTATAAAGCTTGTTCCTGGAAGAATAAACATTGGCTCTCTACTTTCACCATTTTGGGAGTCCTATCTCTTTTTATGAACCCACTAGCAACCTCTGGGTATGTGATTCTTTCTCAGCCCTGCTTGGGGATGGCAGGGCTCCCCATAACTGGCTCCCCACAACTAACACCATTTTTTTTCCTAAAGACAGACACATCTGCAAAGAAAAACAAAACCATTCTAATCACTCCATTTAAGTCACAGCTCTCTTCTCTCTCTCACTCCCTTTCTTTCTCTGTCTGTGTCTGTCTCTCTCTGTCTTTCTATGTGTGTGTGTGTGTGTGTGTGTGTGTATATACACACATGTTGTATATGCATATGCCTGTATGTATACATACACACACATAAAGAGACTTACTTTTTCAGACACACAGGAATTAAATGTGATGAACTTAAAATATTCAAACCTATACTTTCATCTAAGTCAAATTCAGATCCTTAAGGCTTCAAGTTTTCCTTTTAGGAGAATGAACTATTTTTTAATAGAGATTCATTTTTTTAAAACTTACTAAACAGGTGGTTTTTTTCCCCTTACTGTCCCTATTGTCCTAAAAAGAGTCAAACAAAAAAGAAAAAGAAAAAGAAAAAGAAAGGAGTTAAACACAATTGAATTACATAAACTATAAAGAGAATATTGTCCTTCTGAATTTAGGGGAAATCTTTCAATTGTTCTTTAATCATGTAACATTCTTACTTAATTCATAATGCCACCTTAGAGCAATGGTAGAAAACTGTACTCAGATCCATGACATGAGACCTCTTCACAAGTTAAAAAAAATTACTTTGTAATATAACCCTTTGGGGAATTTCAGTTACTAAAGAATCTTGGGGTCTCATACCAAAACCTATAGTGAATGTTCTCATAGCAAAGTTCCTGGCTTTTCTCAAGTCATTTTTCCTAGCCTGCCCAAACATCTTTTCTGTCTTAGTCCTAAGTCAAAAGCTGTATTTTTTCTGGATAAGAAATAAGGAAAACTAAGCTTCTACACAAACTGAAAGATGCTTATATTAGCCCCCTCCACACACAAAGAGGTGAAACTTTCTGTCCCAAAAGTGTCTATACTCATTTGTCTTTAAAAAAAAAAAAGAGCAAACTCCAATATATCACCAAAATAAAGAGGTGACTATTGCCACAAGGAAGAAAACTATCATTAAGAAAGTAATTATGTGCTATTAAAAAAAATTACACAGTATTCCTACTGACATCAAAGATTTATTGAGCCCTTATCTTCTATTCCCTATCACTAATTTAACTGTTGTAAAAAATATAAAAACAGTAGGTACGAAGGCAAATTCCTGCCTACAAGGCCCTTAAAATATAGTATTAGAGAGGAGATATGCCCAGGAAACAGCGAACAAATCAATAATATGTTGTATATAAAGACATCTGCACAGGCATGCAAATAAGAACTATGCATGAACCTATAAACTGCATTCTGTGCTTCTATAATAAAATAGTACATTGCACAGTGCTGATAATTAGAGGATAGGGCAACATACGATAAGGTGTGAATTACATGCTACAGAAAGTAAGTACAAAAGCGGCTGGAGAATGAAGAAATCAAAGTGGGTTAGCATTGTATTTACTGGACCACGACATATTTCCAAATTACACTTTTAACAAATCCCAGTACCATTTCCCACTAAACTAATCTCTTCCAGATCTCTCCCTTGTGTAGGCTATCTAGTGCCATACTGCCACAGAATCAGGGGTGGTCCATGAATTAAAAGGCAACACCCTGGACCCTAGAACATATCCAAGCCTCTTCTCAGAACCTTCGTTTTATTGAGTGACAGTCTCACAGACAGAATTCAACAAAGGACTTGCCAAAGTGGAGCTCACACATTTCAAAAGCCTACTAACATTTGTTGATTTTCCTTTTTAATTTTTGTTGGGATTTGGAAAAAGCTACAGGGAAATATAATTATAACTAGAAAAGCACATGGGATCCAAAACTAACTACTTGCTAGTTTTACTATTAAACTATTTTGACACATGGCCAACCTCATGTGGGACTCAGAGCTTGGAACGCAATTATACTGTATTTGGGATCTCCACTGACCAGCATATACTCTTGGTTATTGTGATGTATAGATTTTAAAATTAAGTAATATTTTAGATACATCCATCCATCCACACATACATACATACATTTAGATACATACACCCCAGTGTGTTTCCACATTATCTAGACTTCATTTACAAAGTAAATAAGTGTCAATATTGTTATAATGATAAATATGTAGAACAAAGCGATTGCTTTGTTTGCATGTATCTTTAAAATTCTGTTTCACTTAACACAAAAAAAATTAAGTCGTCATAGAGAAACTCTTTCATCAGTAACAAAAATTCTGTTATTCTGGAAGAGTCAGTTTGTCTTTAAAATTTCAATTAAATTATCTTTAAATTTTTAAAATTAAGAGAACTTTTATTTTTATTTGGGGGGAGAAGTAGTAGAAAAGATAAATCATTAACCTGAGTCAAAAACTGCATTCTGATCCCTATATATTTGTTGCTGTTTCTTCAACTAACCTGACTAAATTTATTCCACTCTTAACTTTTAGCCAGCCTAACTCTAACCTTCCCACTGTTAGAAGAATCTCCACCATCCCATACCTCTAATGACCCTGCCCCTAGGCACTCCAAGGTAAGAAATGAAGGTGATGAGAGAGTCATGAAGAGGAGTGAAGAGATGCTGAAGGGAATTGTCTCTGGAAAGACTAGGATTGGGCACTGCATTATCTAGCCATAAATGTGCAAGAGATGGAAGGATGGGTACACAGCCTAAAATGATGATACAGCTGGCTGCAAGAGATACTTCACTCTCCATTGCCTGATGTCAAGCACCCTCTAGAGGGACTTGATTGTAGGCACAGATCAAAACTCATCTCCCTCCAGCTCTCCAAACAGCTGGCTGGTACCTCATGGCTAATTAGCCATGTAGCCCAAACCTAAGGGGTTTAATCATATTCACCCCATTTGAATCAAGCCCAGTTCAGTGAGTAACCAGAGGGAAATACGCTGTCCCCAATGAAGAGTAGGCCATCAAAAATGTTCAGCCTGCTACATAATCACACACATATGCTATAAAACCTGGGTATAGGAGTTGGCAAAGGCTGGCAGCCTGAACAAAGTAAGCACTGCTGTGTTTTCATCAATAAAAGTCAAGTTATTCTATTACTACCATATATATCTTGTTCACCTCACTCTATCAGTTCATACAGGTCTCTCCAGGTTTCTGTGAAAATCCCTTATTGTTTCTTATAGCAGAATAGAATTCTATTCACTTAATAGCACTTTAAAGTGATGAAAAATGTGTTGGGGTCTCATACCAAAACCTATAGTGAATATTCTCACAGCAAAGTTCCTGACATTTCTAAAGTCATTATGACCTAGCCTGCGCAACCATTTTTTCTGTCTTAGTCCTAAGTCAAAAGGTGTATTTTTTCTGTGTAAGAAACCAGGAAAACTAAGTTTCTACACAAACTGAAAGATGCTTCTATTAGCCCCCTCCCCACACTAAGAGGTGAAACTGACAGAGGGAGTATGGTATATAATGGACAAAGAACTGGTCTCAGAATCAAGAATACCTGAGTTTGAATATTACTTATGATATATGCTACCTGCATGACCACAGATAAGTCATATCTATAGCTGCCTACCATAAGCTGCCTACAAAAATGTGTACCAAATATCTCTTTACCTTCCACCTGCCTCATTGTGATCTCTAAATATTAATCATTTGAAGCCTAGGATAGAATCAAGAATTCGAAAGGAAGAAAGAGAAGCTAGAATACAAGTACTGGTGGGCAAAAGGGAAGGAGAGAAGAAGGGATCAGAGGTCACAACAAAAGTGAAAAGCAGGTATAGTGAGAGTAAGGGAGTGAGGCAGTAAGAGAGGAAGAAAAAGAAGAGAGGAAAATTTCAGAATTCAGATCTTGGGAATGACCAGTTTCAGGTGATGGAGACATCTAAAGGGTGAACACACCTGTATGTGGCTAAGATAAGTTAGAACTGGGGACCATGGTAATTGAGGAGGTTTATAAACTGAGATACCAGTGTATTATTGGGTTGTCAACATAAATATCAAAGCCTTTGAGGATGCCAGAAAAGTTTGGATGGAGAGAAAAATCATAAGCAAGATGTCCAAGTCATTAAGGGAAATGGAGGAGTGTTCTGAGAGCCAGTAGATGGCAGCAACAAGGATCTGAGCAAAATAATGCATCAAACTGAAAGGAGGAAATATTACTGAATGATGGTTAAAGAACACATATCTTAAAGGGACAAGGTGAACAAGGAGTGGCCAACTCCCTGTGGGGAAGAAGGAGAAGGCAGGAAATAAAGAAATAAACATGCATTTATTAAGCACCTACTACATTGCTGTAAGCACCTACTAAGTGCTATACAAATACTACCCCATCTGATGTTCACAATAACCCTAGGAGGTAGATGCTATTATGTTCCCTATTTTACAGTTGATCAAACTAAAGCATTCAGAATTTAAATGACTTGTCCAGGGTCACATAGCTAGTAAGTGTTTGCATCTGGATTTGAACTCAGATCTTCCAGACCCTAAGCCCAATACTCTATCTAGGTAGATAAGTGCCAGCTAGTTGCCACCAGATTTCACTTTGAGGCAGGAAGTGAAAGGGGTTGAAAGAGCAAGAATCCAAAGATAAATCTATTTGAAATAGGATAATAGGGAGAGTGAGCAGACTAAAGATTACAGAGTGGGATAGGGAGAGAAGCATGAGTGAATGGTAGTGGTGCCTTACTATCACTAGAGTCAAATCCAGCCTTTTATTTGGCATTTAAAACTCTTCAAAACTGACTTTATCCTACCTATCCTACATGTCTCCCCTTCAGGCTTTCTATGATTCAGCAAACTGGACTTTTATCTTTTCCTCACAAACAATATTCCGTCCCCTTTCTTTGTGACTTTGTACCACTTTTTTCCTCATCCCTTGAATGTACCTCTCCTTCCTTCACCTCAGCCTCTCAGAAGACTTAACTTTCTTCAAAATTTAGCTAAAAATGGGGAATGACTAAACAAGTTGTAGTGTACAGTTGCCATGGAATATTACCATGCTAAAAGAAATGATGAGCTCAACAATCTTAGAAAGGCATGGAAAGATTTGCACACAATGATAAAGAACAAAGGGAGCAGAACCAAGAGAACATAAAGTAATATTGTTTTAAGAGTGACTTTGTGTGACTGTCATTTTGACTATTTTAAATATACAAATTAAAAATAAAAGAACATATGAAAAAAGATGCTATCTGCATCCAGAGAAAGAACGGATAAATAGAAGTATATAATAATTTTACATTAGAATATACATATATATGTGTGTGTATATACATATATAGATATAGATATATACATATTTGCCTCTAATGGTAACTATCTTGGAGGGATGAGGAGGGAAGAAAAAAGAGAAAAAAGAATTTTTATGATAATTTTGTTGTATATAGGGAAAAGCAAGTTTTATATGGTAGATTTGTGGTTTCATGTGCAATCATCTTTTTTATTGTACTGTATTATGGAAATGCTTGTTTTGTTCCTTTTGTTCCATTGATTGAAACTAAAATAATTTTTTTTAATTTAGCTTAAAAGACTACCTCCTACAGGAAGCCTTCCCTCTTTTCCCTGCTGCTAATGCCTCCTCACCAAAAAATTACCTTGTACAGACTTTGCATTTATTTTGAATATGCTTTTGTGTTCATTTTGACTGTTCCAATAGAATGTACACTCAAAAGACAAGGACTGAAGTTTCATTTTTGTCTCTGTATCTCCAGCCTCAAGCACAAAGTTGGTACTTTTAATAAATCTTTGCTAACTGATTGACTATTTTTCACGCAAACAGGGAGGCTGTAGTGAATGACAGGGATTAGATGCCTAGGAGGTTAGAATCTGCTAGCCACTAAGAAGGGAAAATAGAAGTTGGCAGGACTTGTAATCGCTGCTACTGGGGGAGACTCAGGCTTATGGATCACTTGGGAGTTCTCAGCTCAGCAGTGCTAAAGCCTATCAAGTATCACTTAGTTATACACTAATATGGTTAAGTCCTAGGGAGCAAAGGTCCACTAGGCTGCTTAAGGAAAGTCAAACTGTCCTAGAACCGAAAAATGGAGCAGGTTAGAAGTATGCATTAGGTCAATGATTGGCGAATGTACTTCTATCCAAGGTTAGGAAGAAAGGATGAGAGGGAAGAAGGAAGGAAGGAACGAAGGAAGGGAGGAAGACAAAGAAAGGAAGGAAGACAAAGGAAGAAAAAGGAGAAAGGAGGGAAAAAGAACAAAGGAGAGAAGGAAAAGAAAGAAAAGAAAGAAAAAAGGAAGAAAGAAAGGAGAGAGGGAGGGAGGAAGATGAAGAAAGAAAAAGGAGGAAGGAAGGAAGAAGAAAGAACAAAGGAGAGAAGAAAGGAAAGAAAGAAGGAAAGAAGGAAAAGACATTATCTGCATCCATAGCAATTTTACATATATAATATTTATACACACACATATTTGTGTCTAATGGTAACCATCTGGGGGGGGAGAAGGGAAGATAAAAGAAATAAAAGTTACATGAAAATTTTATTATATATTTATTATATATGAATATATATTTTAAAGGAATAGCAAGCTATACATAATAGATCTGCAGTTTCAGGTGTAATCATCTTTTTTTTATTCTACTATGTTATGGAAATGCTTGTTTTATTTCTTGAATTCCAAATAAAAGTTTTAAAAAGAGAAAGGGAAAGAGGTAAGGGGGAAGAGAAGAGGGAGGAAAAGAGAATAATTTTTTTTAATTGACTTGTTTATTTACTTTTAGTTTACAAGATTCAGTTCCACAGTCCCTTGAGTTTCAAATTTTCTCCCCTCCCTTTCTCCCCACCCGCCATGGCAGCATGCAATCAAGTACAGGATCTGCAAATACTTTCACATTATACAATAGTCTGGTTGTATAGAAGGGTTGTGAACACTAATGCATTGTTGGTGGAGCTGTGAACTGAACCATTTTGGAGAGCAATCTGGAACTATGCCCAAAGGGCTATAAATAACTGCATACCCTTTGACCCGGTAATACCACTTCTAGGGTTGTATCCCAAAGAGATCATAAAAGTGGGAGGAAGGGCCAAATGTACAAAAACATTTATTGCAGCTCTCTTTGTGGTGGCAAAAAACTGGAAATTAAGGGGATGCCCATCAATTGGGGAAAGGCTAAACAAGTTGTGGCATATGAATGTAATGGCATGCTATTGGGCTATAAGAAATGAGGAGCAGATGGACTTCATATTCACCTGGAGAGGCTTATACAAACTGATGCTAAGTGAGAAGAGCAGAACCAGGAAAAATTTGTACACAATCACAGACACATCATATGTGTGACAACCAACTTTGACTCTTCTCAGCAACACACAGGTATAAGACAACTCTACAGGTCTCAGGATGGAAGGAGATATCTACATTCAGAGAAAGATCTAGAAAGAACAGAGTTTAAAGGGAGACTGAAGCAATCTACATGCTATCGCTCTTTTTCATGTTTGGTTTTCTTTCTTTTTCCCATTGTTCACTCTATTGGTTACAACCCTACTATACAACCAGACTATTGTACAATGAGGATAAATTTTAAAAGCTTATAAAATAAATCATAATTAAACTCATATAGTGTGATAAAGCTTTTATAATACATTTCTCAGATGAATACTACTAGCTTGACAGTAGAAGAGAAGGGCCAGAGGGTACAGCTATAGAAGGAAGTCATCAGGTAAGAGAGTAAAGATTTGATTGTCTCTAGAAAGGGCTTAGACTAGAAGTTTTTACACTTTTTTATGTTGTTTACCCTTTTGCCACTCTGGTGAAGCCTATAAACACCTGCAAGAATGATATTTTTAAATGCATAAAATAAAATACATAGGACTAAAAGAAAATTAATTTTATTAAAATATAGTCATCAAAATAAAAAAACAAATTTGTGGTCCCTCTAACTGCACGAGAGGGTGAGATTTGTTGATTTGTGAAAATTTTTGAGGAATTCTTGCCTCCAGGAATTTACACTAGAAAGACAAAAACTGCTTGCATTATGAAAAAAAATGCAAACAGTTTGGGCTTTCAAACAAACATAAGCCCCCTGCAGCAAAGATTCCCCAAGAGTGACTATTTTCCCCCCTTTATTGTATAGAGCAGTATGTGCTCAAAAGAATATTTAACTAGCATGCATCAGCAATCACACAAAAGGGGAAAAAGAGAAAAGAAGAGATTTTTGGTTTTTTTAAGTAGGTGAGAAAGAAAGGCTACCCTTCCAATTTAAATAATATTCCTTTACTCCCCAAAGTAAGGATGCAGAAGTCTTTAAAAGAAAATTCATGAAGGGCAGGGGAAACAGGAAAAAGTCTGATGTCCACGAGAATGAGTCCCCTCCAGGGACATCAGAATAAGGAGCTAATTTTACTGCAGATCTGACCATAGGCAGGGCATCATGGTGAGATTTGACTGACATACTAACCTTTGACCCTTAGAGAAATGGCTTAAAATTCTAGCTTTGCTTTTTCAGTGAAACAAGGAAGGGAATAGAAAAACAAGATGTCAAGATTCAGGAAATAATGGAGATGCCTGTAAAATCTATTAAACCAGTTCTTCCTGTTATTACCCCCCCCCCAAACACACACTCTCCTTTCTATTTCAGTAAGAGGAAAAGAAGTTATGTTTCCAAAACAATTTTTGAGGAGTCTTCCCATCAGTTGTGCTGATATTTCCCACCTCTAAAAATCAGGACTTTTATTAGTTGCTTTTCACCCACTAGGTCACCTAAACTGGCTGCTATTATGATCCAAATTAGGAAAATCAGATGGCCCTGTTTGCTAAAGAAGGGCTGATATTCTGGGGCAAAAAATTGTAATGAAGCTAGTTTTTGCTTTTGCTTTTGTATTTTTTCTCCTAGGTTTCAAAAGATATCTACCTGCATAAGCATCTTAAAAGAGACCTAGATTATTCCTGGAAACATTCAAGTAACACTGGATTTAGCCTACCGTATCTCACTTATAAAATATAATGTCTCAAAATAAATCTATATGTGAAGGATAATATACCTCTTGAAAACAATCAACCCCAACCCTTTCTGCTATTAAAGATGGGGAGGATATCCTCATTTTCTTCTCTTGTGTCTTTCCTTCTAAAATCCACTCAGGAGACCAAAACACCCAAATTTTCCCAAATTTCTTTCTGCCAACCAATTTTGTAAATAATGGGAAGGATATTAAGAATTGGTTGAGTAGCAAGCAATGGATTTGGAATGGATTTGGAATCACATCACTTGAGCGTCTCCTACTGCTGCCACCTGATATCTTTGCGACCTCAAACAAATCACAACCTCTCTGGGCCTAAATTTCCTCATTGACAAAAATTAATTAGTTGGAGTAGACGACCAGAAAGGTCTCTGAGTTCAAAATCTGTGATCACTATATTACACACTAGGAACCCAGACCAACTGGAAGAGAACAGTGAGCCAAAACTAAACCCCTAAAATTCACCTCTCTCTAGAATAATTACCTGAGTTTCCCAGCACCCCACAAAACAGACAGAGATGCTTCACTACTAGAACAGGCCTTTTGTTTTGCAGGGAGGAAATAGCACCTTACGTCTACGGGCACACCAAAAAAAGTTCTTTGACAAAAGAAGAAAAAAACAGCAAGAAGATATGACAGAAAAATGAAGAAGTCACTGTCTAAATAAGATGCCATGATAAATCATTCCTCCCCCTTGAAATGTGTCTGCCAGGCTTTTTCTGTTTATCTCTTTTCTATGCAACCCATGTATCGGCTCCAATGCTCCAAGTTTCCTCCCCTAACTCACAACAAGCAGTAAGATTGCTTCACTATCAGTCTCAAAAAACCAACTGTCTTTCAGAGCACTCAACCCTAACACCTATAGTAAGAATCTCATCTCCTTTTGTCAGCTGCAATCTCAAATGCCTCACAATTTTGTTTCTCTAGACTAATAAAAACCTTCTCAAGCATCCTCCCACTCACCAGAGTTCCAGATTTTCCCTTTAAAATAATCTCATCTTAATCTCCTTTTGCATACAAAGGTTTGTTGGTCATCAACTTTTTCTTTAGGCATGAACAGCTTTCGCTAGAACTAAATCAGGCTTGAGAGTTCCACTAAAAGGCCTGAGGCACCATCAGGGAAAATGCTAAAAGGAAGGAGGAAAATACGAAGAAAAATTAAAATGAGGGAATTAAATAAGAAACAGTACATGAGAAGGAAAAAGAGGGGAGAGAAAGGGGAAATAAAGATTTCCTCCACAAGATTTCTCAGTGGTAGCAAGCAGTACCATCTGTCAACACAGTCCTGGCATTAGTGTAGGAAATGAACACTTAGGTGGTAATATCACATGCCTGGTAGTCTGCTTATAAGATTATGTTTCCATTCATAAACAGATCAGTAAATCTAGCATTCCTCATCAAAATCAACAAGGTAAGAAAGTAACTCTTCAATTTTTCCCAAGGCAATGAAGGATTTAATTACCAAAAATTCACTGGCTCAGCTTGTGTAATTATTAAGCCTCAGGTTTCTTGACTCTGAAAACAAAATCCAAAAGAAAAAAAAAGGGGGGGGGGGGGCGGTGCATTAAGTTTAACAATTTGAGGTCTGGAACACAGCGTGGCCATTGCAGACAAGGGGTCTTTGCCAGAATCCTCCTGACAAGAAACAGACATCAGTAATGAATAGATTCAGGATGCTAATTATTCCATTCCAGTATCAGCCCTTGGTTATTCTCACAGACCTATGTAGAGACAGGGACCAGGCCATAACCTGTTCTGTGCAATCCCAGTGGAGCACTGTGCAAATAGGGTAATCTAATCAGTAGTGAGTAATGAAAATGTAATAGGTTTCTATAACAGATGAAGGAAGACTTCACAGCCTTCTTAAAACTCTCAAATATCTTTTCTCATGGGACATGTTTCATAGCTATCTTTAAAAAAAGAAATAGAAGAGAAATGTAAAGCAATCCAAAGCCTAAATAAAATATAAAAGTTATCCACTTAGTAGATATGCTTTCTGTCACAAGGCATCAGATCAGAGGTTCTTAACTTTTTTTGTGTCCCATGACAATTAGCAATTTTTCCCCCCAAAAAAAAATTTTTAAAAAAAATTGGCAGTCTCATGAAGCCTCCCAAGTCATTCTCAAAATACTTTTTTCATTCATGAATGAAGAAAATTCTACATTTCTATCTGATGTTAATTAAAATAAAGACGTAATTGAGAGAAGGGAATGTTTCCCATCCAAATTCATGGACACCCTGAAATCTATCAACAAAAGCTTGTGGATCCCTAGATTTAGAATCCCTGCCATAATACTCAAGTCTACAAAAGACCAGGGCCACATATTATATATAGCACCTGACAAATGGGTTTCCCATCACTGCTAACGCCAACCTCTGGTCAAGGTTCTTAAGGCCTACCCAGATCTACCACCATCACTACCAGTGTGCTTCAGCTGTTAGTGGTGATCCCTACTTCCAATCAGGTAGCAAGGATGGAATCACAGAGCCACAAACAGAAAGTAAGGAGACAAGGAGTCACCAGCACCTGTGACGGCAGACTAGCACATGTCCTGTATCCTGTGGTTATGGACGGCAAGAGAACAAAATGACCTGTATTTGTTTAACACATCATCTGCATTCAATAAACATTATATCACTAAACTTGTGTATTTTTAAAATCATTTTACAAATACGTATTTATTTCCCAGATTCGTGGTTTTAAACTGGGGACACCTACATGACGGAACAAGGTAAGGTAGTGTTTTCCTTTCTGATACGTGGAATCCAGCCAAGGCAACTCGGAAGGCTCTAAAAGACAAATTAGAGAAGGTGAACACTTCAGCCGTGAAAACTAACTCATTACAACTTGCTCTCATTTAAACTTCACTGTGCTTCCTTTCCAAGCCATGAACCCAAACTTACTGAAGGGAGGAGATTCCAGGGCTGCCACCTGAAAGGCCCCAGATAATATTCTAGAATAGGTTTTAATTTTTTTCCCACCCTGGATCACAGCTGTCTCTCAAGTGCCCTACTGGTCAAAATATACATCCAAATATGGCTTGTATAAAACCTGCATCCAGCCTACAATTAGCACTCCTTTTCATATAGGTATGAATATATATGTATATATTTATATGTGTATCCAAAAATGGGATGTAAAAATATAAATATATTTACATATAATATATAGATATGCTTACACATAAATACTTCCCTTGTGTATACTATATTATGAATTTATATATAAATATACTATTAATTATTAATTATACTTCTGGTTATATTTTATATTAATTCTTTATTAATATAATATTTTATATATTTCCCTTTCAAAGAGATTACACATATATTTTTTTAATCCCTTTATTTTAGGCATGTGGGCTATATTCAGGGCTGGCCTATATTCAAACCATTATGGTATAAGCACCTTCTATAAATCAAATTGTATTTATACGTTCCTATATACTACTCCCCGCGTCCCAACCTGCAGACTTGTCTATTGTCTACTAAAATAGAACTCTAGGGATGGGCTGAAACTAAAACTGAGATATAACCATGCCTAGAGGAAAAAATTTTTAAACCATGGAGCATACTAGCTTATTTTTCCTCTATAAGTTGCTCTAGCCTAAACCTAAATTATATCTCCTTGATGCAACTTTCCTTTCTAAACTGGACAAAAAAAGAGAAAAAAAAAACCTTATTCTATCAATGCACTGATGGATTGATAGAAGGATAGATTGATTTCTGGATATGTATACATATATGTATATATTTCTGCAAACATAAATACGTGTATATTATATTTTTCTGTAAATATTGAACATTACACACATTAGATATGTTATTTTACATAACATATTGTATATCTGTATTACATATTACGTACTATATAACATGGCAGTCAAGCATATCTGAACATAATTGTATCTGCTAATATACTGTGGTCTTTTGTCTAGTTTTCAAATTAGATATTTTTACCTCCCTTAAGGCTGTCATTTTTTGGCTTTTTTTACACCTGCCAACAAACTCCACAAATCAGCAAAACAAAAGAGAAGAACGGTACAAATTTGAAGAGGTGATCACTACCAAATTACCTTTTAGGACATTAATGACCAGTGGATGAAAAATACCTTAAAGAATAGAATCAAACTGGTCTCATTTCTCTATCTCTGTCTCTCTGTCTCTCTGTCTCTCTGTCTCTCTCTCTGTCTCTCTCTCTCCATGTCTCTCTGTCTCTATCTCTGTCTCTCTCTACCATATTCAGTACTACCACCTGTGAATCCAGAGCACCTTAAATGAAAATTAACATGCTCTCCAATCTGTGTTTAAATTGGATTAGACTGAGGTAAGATCTATTCCCCCCTGGGAAGTAACAGCAAAGCAGTACAAGTACTTAGACTTGGTTATGTCAATGAGATTAAAAGAGTTCTAGCAAGTTGTACTAAATCAGAGAAGCACCAACCACCCCATCCACAACAGACTCTTGAAGGCAGTCAGAGAACCAGCCTATGTGGAGAGGTTCATTGTTAACAGTGTCACTCTGGAATTGTTTGCTGTGATCACTGCAAACCACGAAACGGCACTCAGTCTGTGTGGCTCCCTAATGCTTCCTGGTGGAGTGACAGGAAAGGGGGCAAAGGATACTAACAATCACTTTATCAGACCAGCAGCAAGGATTAATAGCTAACATTTACATATAGTGTGTTAAGAGTTGCAAAATACTCTACATATATTGTCTTGGTTTTTCTTCTCTCATAGGTTTGTCAAGTACTTACTACAATTATCTCCAAGTTATATATGAGGAAACTGAAGTGAGGCAGGGTTAAGTGACCTGTCCAGAGTCAAATATGTGTCTGAAGCAAGATTCAAATTCAGAACTTCCTTATTCCGGGTCCAACTCTCTTTCCACTGCACCAAGATGTCCCTTCATCTGTTAGTACATCAGGTGTGAAATACTATGCAATGATCAAGAAATCGATATTGAACCAGAAGAAATGAACCACATACATGAAATATAAAAAGACCTATTAGAAGGCCCAAGTGCACTGAGATAAGGACAAGAATCACTCTGGATAAGTCAAGGATGGGTGGTACCAGTGGAAAGCATGCCCGCATTGATGAGATTACAAATTAACCAATTCAACCAGCAATTATTAAGTACTTATAATATTCCAAGCACTGTGCTAAGTACAGAGAGTATAAAGAAAAAAATTTTAAAATCCAGTTCTTGACATCAAGGATTTTAACTTTAAACAAATTGTATGTTCCATGTAAAAATGTAAGTAAATATAATTTAAGGATCAAGAGTACACTGATGACTAGAGGGATGGGGAAAAGAAGGTTTTGTTTTGGTTTTTTGGTCTTTTTGGAGGGGGTAAGGCAGGGAAATTGGGGTTAAGTGACTTACCCAAGGTCACATAGCTAATAAGTATCAAGTGTCTATCTATGAGGCCAAATTTGAACTCAGTTGCTCCTGACTCCAGGGCTGGTGCTCTATTCACTGTGCCACCTAGCCTGTTTTGTTTTTTTTTTTTAAGTGATATCTGAACTGTTTCATGCCCTAATTGATAAGTGGTCAAAGGATATAAACTTGCAATTTTCAAAGGAAGAATTCTCAAGAGCCATTTGGAAAAAAAAAGTTCTAAATCACTAATAATTAGAAAAATGGAAATTAAAACAACTGTTAGGTTGGCTGACACCCATCAGATTGGCAAAGTTGACCAAAAAAGGAAAATTACAAATGCTGGAGTGGCTGTGGGAAAATGGGTACATGAATTCACTGTTACTGGGGCCTGGCCATTCTGGAATGTAATGTGGAACTATGTTCAAAAAGCTATTAAATTGTGCATACCCTTTGACCCAGTGATATACTGCTGATACCTGAAAGAGATCAAAGGAAGAGAAAAATGACCCATATGTACATAAGTATTTATAGCAATGTTTTTTGTGGTCATAAAGAATTGGAAAAAGATGGGTCATCCATGAATTGGGTAATGGCTGAGCAAGTCATGGTATATAAATACGATGGAATACTATTGTGCTGTAAGAAATGGTGAAGGGGATGGTTTCAGAGAAACCTAGGAAGACTTGTATGAACTAATGCAAAGTGAAGTGAACAGAACCAAAAGAATGATTTATGTAATAACTATAATATTGTAAAGACAAACAATTTTGAAAGACTTGTGAACTCTAATCAACACAATGACCAACCACAATTCCAGAAGACTCCTGATAAAGATGATAAGAAAGGTGATGGACTCAGAGCACAGATTGTTGTTTTTTTTTAATTTTTTGGATATGGACAATGCAGAAATTTGTTCTGCTTGACTATGTTTGCA
Organism: Pseudochirops cupreus; assembly: GCA_028627135.1. Taxonomy (NCBI): domain Eukaryota; kingdom Metazoa; phylum Chordata; class Mammalia; order Diprotodontia; family Pseudocheiridae; genus Pseudochirops; species Pseudochirops cupreus. The sequence goes on along the minus strand of CM053580.1, from coordinate 188,080,751 downwards.
AGGGGTTATATCTTTCTTGTTTTCTCAATGGGAGGGGGCAGGGGTAAAGGGAGAGAATGCAGACCTGCATATAAAATAAAATTGAATTTAGGAAAAAAAAAAGAATGAATAGAGTCATGAAGGAAACTAAGAATTCTAAGAGGTGAAAGGGAGGACAGAGTGGAACTGAAAGCCTGAAGAAAAGTACAGAGATGGGAGGTAGAAAGCCAAGTTCAAGGAACCACAAATAAGTCAGTTTGACTTGAATTTAATGTTCATGGAGGGGAAAAATGAGAAGCAATCAATCAACAAGCATTTATTTGTTAAGCACATACTGCATGTCAGGCATGATGCTAGAAGCTGAGGGTAAAAAGAAAAAGTAAAAACTGCACCTATTCTTGGCAAGCTTACAGTCCAGCCAGGAGATACAGTATGTACACATGTAAATAAATATGAAGTGACTTTTGAGGGCAAGACACTAGCAACTAAAAGGATCAGCAAAGGTCTTGTATAGAAGGAAACGCTCGAGCTGAATCTTGAAGGTACAAGGGATTCTAAGAAACAGACAGATCAGTTTAGTTGGACCAAAGTACATATGGAAGGGAGTCATGTGCAATAAGACTGGAAAGGTAGGCCATGCTGTGAAGGATTTTAAATGCCAGAGAATTTTATTTTTGATCCTGGATGTCATAGAAAATCACTAGGATTTATTGAAGAGAGAAGTAACATGTTGTTGTTCATCCTTCATTCTCAAAAAGGACCAATGACATCACAAGGGAGTCCTGACTTGCTCACGAATGGGATTTAAGTGAGAGAGAACTGAACAAAATCATCAGCTCTCCTCTGGAGTCACCAAAGCCTGGCAATAGGACAAAAGTCAAGACAACTGGTGATGCCCTGGGATGCAGTGGATGACCTGGGCCTTTCTAAATTAAGGTTTTTTGACAGAGATTTGTGTTTTAGGAAAATCAATTTGACAGCTGTGTCAAGGATGGATTGGAGACGGGAGAGATTTGAAGCAAGGAGGCAGATTAGGAAGCTACTATAATGCTTCAGGCAAGAGAAACTAAGGGCCTGAATTAGATGGTGGCTGTATGAGGACTGAAGTGAATGTAAGATATGTTATGGAGAGAGAAACAAGAGACAATCCGTTAGATAAGTGAGAGTGAGAAGCTGAGGAGGAAGTGAATCCAGATAACTGAAAGCATATAGACACCCTATGGAAAAGTAGGTTGGAGTCTGCCATGTCAAGCTGAAGAATTTATATTTTATTCTAGGAGGCAACAGGGAGCTGTTGTAGATGCTGACACAGGAGAGCGACACAGTCCAAAATATTGAAGTACATACTATATTTCAAGTCAAGACAACAAGCATTTATTAAGTGCTTGCTGTGAGCCCTGCAGTCAGGGCTTAGAAAATGTTAAAGCTTAAGAATCTCTGCCTTATAGAAACTTGAAAATCTACTTGGGAAGAGGTGGAGCCAAGATGGCGGCATAGAAGCAGGAAATTCCAAGAACTCCCCTAACAACCACCTCAAATACCTATAAAATATGACTCTAAACAAATTTTAGAGCTACAGAACGCACAAAGTGACAGAGAGAAACGAATCTCCCTCTGATGGCAGCCTGGCAGGCCTACAGGAAGGGTCCATCATAGAGCCCTGGTAGCAGAGCACAATCCTGGAGCCACATGGTTTTGGCCTCAGGGTGGCCCTGATAAGGGATGGCCAGAGAAGACTTCAGGAGAGTGAATCACTAGCAGCTATGGCAGTTTCCAGACTTCTCAACCCATAAACACCAAAGAGCAAGTAAAAGGCCAGTCAGGAACTCTGTAGGAAAGGAAGAGCACGATCTGGCCCCTGCCCCCGAGGCAAGAGGTACAGGAGTTGTGGGGGTGGGGAGGGCACATGGCTGCCTCCAGAGCTCCTGGCCTGCAGATTGCAGGGGAACCAAGCGACCATTCAGAGGGTAATCATTCTTGCTTTAACCTGCTTGGATTTGGATCCCTGTCTTGGGTGGAGGTCCTGGGGCGTGTAGCCAGTGGGCCAGAGCTGGTGGGGGCTGCAGATAGGGCACCCTCCTAATAGCTCCAGCAGCTGCAAAAATCCCAGCGATTTGGGACAAAATATCTCCTCACTGGAAGCAGAGTTCTACCAAGCAAAGAGCTCAAAAGTCAAGTAACTGACTGGCAACATGAGCGAGCAGAGCAATCAAACCTTAGATTCCATTTTTGAGAACAGAAAGGATCAAAGCATGGTATGGAAGGAAGACAATGAAGTCAGAACTCCTGCATCAAAAGCTTCCAAGAAAAATATGAAGTGGTTACAGACCATAGGGGAGCTCAAGAATTTTGAAAATCAAGTAAGAGAAGTAGAGGAAAAATTGGGAAGAGAAATGAGAATGATGCAAGAAAATCATGAAAAGTGAGTCAATAACCTGACTGAAGAAAATAACACCTTAAAAAATAGACTAACTCAAATGGCAAAAGAGGCCCAAAAAGCCAATGAGGAGAATGCCTTAAAAAGCCTAATCTGCCAGATGGAAAAGGAATTTCAAAAGCTTACTGAAGAGAATAATTCCTTCAGAATTAGAGTGGAGCAAATGGAAGCAAATGACTTTATGAGAAATCAAGATACTATAAAACAGATCCAAACAAGTGAAAAAATAGAAGGCAATGTGAAATATCTCATTGGAAAAACCACTGACCTGGAAAACAGATCCAGGAGAGATCATTTAAAAATTACTGGACTACCTGAAAGCCATGATCAAAAAAAGAACCTAGAAATCATCCTTCAAGAAACTCTCAAGGAAAACTGCCCTGATATTTTAGAACCAGTGGGCAAAATAGAAATCAAAAGAATTCACTGATGACCTCTTGAAAAACCCCAAAAAGAAAACTCCTAGAAATATTATAGCCAAATTAAAGAATTCCCAGGTCAAAGAGAAAATATTACAAGCAGCCAAGAAGAAACCATTTGAATATTGTGGAAACACAATCAGGATAACACAAGATCTAGCAGCTTCTACATTAAGGGATTGAAGGGCTTAGAATATGATATTCCAGAGGTCAAAGGAGCTAAGATTAAAACCAAGAATCACCCACCCAGCAAAACTGAGTATAATGTTTCAGGGGAAAATATGGTCTTTCAATGAAATAGAAGACTTTCAAGCATTTTTGATGAAAAAACTAAAGTTGAATAGAAAATTT
>CM053580.1:188048701-188068303 GCA_028627135.1 Pseudochirops cupreus | reverse complement strand
TCCTTCACCCAGAGCAACATTCCAGTTCTGTCTGTCTGTCTCTGGAATTCTTGGTTATATACACACCTCAGCCAATCCCCTTCTTCCACATCAACAGGGGAGTTCATGCCTTCTCAACAGTGGGACAGGGTTTGCCCTGTCTACACTTAGCACTTAGTACTAAGTGCTAAGTATCCTGCTAAACAGATTACTATTACAGGGGGAAAAGTCAGCATCCTGAACTTCAGAGAAAATACAAACAGAAGTTACAAGCAGACAGAAAATAACACAGTTCAACAGACCAACAGACAGGGCTTCTAGCTGTCTGACCATCACATAGCTACATAGTTAGTTACCAGAGAGAAGCACCAAAATCTGGATTACAAAGCTGAGAGGCTCAACGGCTGCCTGGAATCTCATCTGGTCAGATCACACAACTCTTCCCACAAGTGAGCCCCAAAGCAAAACCTTACCCCAAGGTGTATAGATAGCTTTCTCCAGCGTCAGAAGATATCACAACCTTTGTGACCCACTGCCTAATTAAAAAATAACAAAAGGTGGGCCTTACTGAAAAACAAGCCTCCCCTAAGCAAGCTTCTCTTGTTGGGCTCCAAGTGAGGCCCATTAGGGGCAGGGAAGATTTTCAAATTCCCTTACCATTGCACTCATCCTCCCATTCTATCAGAGGAAGTCTTCTTATGCTTGGGGTTGACAGCCCCTTAACTCACTGACTGGTTTCAGGCTTGTTGGTTACTCTCAACCTGTTTTTGCTTGTCTGCTGAGACAGTTTTACCAGGGTGTGGCCACTATGCATGTTCCAGCTTCTTAGAGCCATAGTTGAGAGTTGGGTGACAGGTGGACCCCAAAGGTAGATAAGCAGCCCTAAAAGGGGCTCAGCAAGTCCTCACACCAGAGGTGCTAGTCCTCCTTGAACATCCCATAGAATAGACTCAGTAGAAAAAGAGAGGCAAACCATGCAATGGACTGAAGAGGAAGGAGGGATGGAACTAGAGAGTTTATCCCACTATTATTCTTTGGAACATGCTTACCAGCTCCCTTGGGAATAGCCAGCTGGGAACACAGGGAAGTGATGTAGCCCAGTTAGAACAGTGGGGGTATTTTTATGCCACCAGGCAGAAGGCCAGGGAAGAGGGTGGAGGTAGGATTTTCTTTCCTCTGTCCCTGGGAAGTCATACAATTAGTGCTTTTCTAGTTGCAAAAGAGAAGACTGGTGCTAGGAATATAATATGTTAGGGGTGCTTGGCTTGCTTTTAAAAAGTTTGCTGCCACATATTTCATATGTGTGCAAAGAGAGCACAATACAGTGATGAGATCACCACAAACAAAGTTATTTGAACAACAACAAGAAAAGAAGAGTATATGCAACTTAATGTTGAGTGCTATGGCAGAATTCCCTCAATCTTAACCATCAAGAACGTAAGACAGAACTTGGTACATTCCTCAGCGTAGTAATTACACATCATCTCCATTTTGCAGATGAGAAAACTGATGTTTGGAGCTATTCATTAATGTGCTAAAGGCCAAATGGCTAGTAATTGTTAGATTCAAGATTCAACTTTGTTCTCTTGTAAACAAATCTAGTGCTCTTTCTTCAACTTCATGCTGCATACATATGTTCTGAAAATATACTGAAGCCCATTTTTTTAAAATGAGGAAATATGGGGTGGGTGTTTTCATTCTACAGCTTGAACAATTCTGTTCACTCAGATTAAAAAAACATTTTGGTTTCTGATTGGAAAGACCAGTGGTATTTTTGGGAGAGGATCAAAAGAGCCTACAAGTTGATGTGTGTTTAGATGGTTTAATCATGGCAGCTCACTTTCCCAAAGGTAGGTGGGAGGAAGGCTATTTTGAGTAATGCACACTTTCCACACTCTTTGTTCAAGTCACTCTCCTACCAGTCTTCCAATTTCACTGGTCCCCATCCAGCACTCTGACAAGCACATCTGTAAGCTCAGTTAACTCTCATCTCTTCCTTGGCTTTGCATCCCTGGCTCTCCACCTGAGAAAACAAACTTGGGGCCTCAGGTTCCAGTGGAGCATTGGAAATTTGCTCCATTTGTAATCTAAGCTGGGGTGTTGGAAAGGTCAGAGCTCTTGGAGTTTAGGAAGGAGAAGAAAACTGGAACATTTTCCCCTCCTTTGTATTTATATCAAGAAAAGTTCTTCAACTTGGACCATCATCAAGGAACAACCACAAAAATACCACCTGCTAAAAAGGGCCAGTGTTGTCTTGGGTTGAACAATGCTTATCCTTTAACACCAGGATGCCATCATTAGAACTTTTCAGCCAATGATTTAAGCCAACTGTGGTGCTGTGGCTTGCTGAAAGAAAGAAAGAAAGAAAGAAAGAAAGGGAGGAAGGAAGAAAAGAAGGAATTCTTTGCAAAATTAGTCAATTATTTTTCAGATACAGGAGGCCTTCTATACCATTAATTGCTTAACTTTTTGTTGTTGTTGTTTTGTTTTTGGAGGCAGTTGGGTCAAATGACTTGCCCAAGGTCGCACACCTAATAAATGTCTGAGGCCAGATTTGAATTCAGGTCCTCGTGATTCCAGGGCCAGTGTTTTATCCACTGCCCCACCTAGCTGCCTCAGTTGCTTAACTTTTGAATTTGGAGGCTGTGTGATTTAATAGAAAGAACACTGAATTTTGGATCCACGGATTGAGGTTCTCAAATCTGATATTTCTTGCTTGGCTGCTCTTTGAGCCTCAGTTACGTCATCTGTAAAATGAAGGAGTTGGGTTAGACAATCTCTAAGGTCTTCTCCATGTCTAAGTCGCAGGATTCTATGCTATCCTTTCTCTGGAGCCTGGAAACTTCAGAAATGTCAGTTCCCTTTTGGCTTTTCCCTTGGAGTCATCTTCACCTCTAATTTTATATGTGGTTTTTATTGTGATACTATTTAGAACCTTTTTTATAAATTCTAAGTTTCAGTGGTTTTTATTGTAAATAGAAAGCAACTGAATTTCCTACTCATGAATTCCATTTGTGCAAAATATCTGGAGAATAAAATGTTCCACATTTCTCTGTTTCTGTAGTGATTTCTATGATTTCATTCAGTGGAGTACAGCCCCATAGCTCAATTCAAATAGCTGGTGCCTCCATTGATCTTCTTAACTGGTTTTGATCCGGAGAGCCTGAATTTGGGAGGAGGAGGAGGGCATATGTCTAGTTGTTGAGATTTCTTTAATGCTCATGAATATTGTAACCACTGGGGTACCAATGACTGCTGCAGCATTGTCTCTAGATCCACCATGGTATAAGTGGGTAGGGACCATTCTGGTTTTGGAATCAGGAAGACATGAATTCAAATCCTGCCTCAGGAATTTATTAGTAGTGTGCCCTTGACCAAGTCATTTAACCTCTGGCCGCCCCAGTTTCCTAATCTTCAGCACTTGAAGTCTCTTCCTGGTTTACAGGAGTTATATAATAAAGTGCTTTGCTAACTTTAAAGAGGGAGGGAGGGAGGAAATAAGCATTTGTATAATATCAGGCACTGTGTGTTAAGTGCTTTGAAAAAGCAACAACAAAACTTTTGATCCTTATAGCATCCTGGGGTGTGGGTGCCTTTATTATCTTCATTTTACAGAAGAGGAAACTGAGGCAAACAGAGGTGAGATGGCTTGCACAGGGTTACACAGCTAGTAAATGTCTGAGACAGGATTTCAACTCAGGTCTTTCTGACTCCAGGCCCAGCACTCTTTCCACTGGATCACTAGTTGCCTCTAGAAGAGCTGTGTAAGGGTCAACTATAATTTTGTAGATTTTCTAGCCTCTCTAATGGGCAGGTAGATGTCCTAGTGGACAGAGTTCTGGCTCTGGAGTCAGGAAGACACATCTTCCTGGGTTCAAATCTGGCCTCAGACACTTATTAGCTGTGTGACCCTGGGCAAGTCACTTAACCCTGCTTGCCTCAGTTTCTCATCTGTAAAATGAGCTGGAGGTGGAAATGCAAACTATTCCATTATCTTTGCCAAGAAAATCACAAATGAGGCCATAGAGAGTCAGACACAACCGAATTGACTGAACAACAAGTCCATAGAATAATAATAGTAATAGTTAGCATTTACATACTACTTTACATTGAGCAATATAAAATTCAGATCATTATTTCATTTAAGTAATGTCTACATTACTTTATTTAAATGTGAAGAATAGTATTTGGAGTTTACAGTCCCCTCTAAGATAGACAGAACATGGTCTGACTGCCATGAGCAGAGTTCAGGAGTTCTATGTTACTAATACCTAGCTAGTAATTGCTTTTGATTATGTCCTTATTTGAAGGTTTTTTTTGCATTTTAATTAATTAATTAATTAATTTTCAGTTTTCAACATTCATTTCTGCAAGATTTTGAGTTACAAATTTTCTCCCCATCTTTCTCCTACCCCTCACCCCAAGACAGTGAGCCTACTGAATACCCCCTTCCCCCTATCTACTCTCTTTTATATCCTCCTCCATCCCCTCCCCAACTTTCTAGTAGGGCAAGATGGATTTCTGTACCTCAGTGCCTGTAGATCTTATTTCCCAGTTGCATGTTAAAAAAAAAATCATTTTTTAAACATTTATTTTTAAAACTTTGATTTTCAGATTCTTTCCCTTCTTCCCTCCTCACCCACCCCCACTGGGAAGACAAGCAGTTCAGTATAGGTCGTAGATATGCAATTACACAAAATGTTTCCATAGTGGTTATATTGTGCAAGACCAACTATATTTCCCTCCATCCTATCCCACCGCCCCTACTTATTCTATTTTTCTCCTTTGACCCTGTTCCTTTTCAAAAGTGTTTGCTTCTAATTACCTTCTCCCCCAATCTGCCCTATCTTCTATCATCCCCCCTCTTATTCCCTTTCCCTCTGATGGAGTGCTTGGGTGCCTGTGCTTGAACCCCAGTTTATAAAATCACATTTCTCTCTAGCCTTAAGTCTCCCTAGTCCCAAAACACTGTCTCAGGCAGTTTCTCTCTAGCTCAAGGGCAGTGTGCCCTAACAAAATACTTATCTCTCTTCCTGTTACAGTGGTCAGCTGCATCTATAGAAATTAGTTGTTTGACCCAACTGTGTACTGGCTGAAGCAGCTGTGTATGGGTATCTATCTGTCATATATATTGTAGACTCAGTCATGTGTATGCTCCTTAACTCATTATACACATCCTGGATCCCTTGTTAGCTTGGGACATATGTATACTCCCAACATCCATCTTGTCAAACAGGACATTGATGGGTAACAGACTGGGCACTTCTCAGTCAGCCCTGACCACTAGTTGACTAGGGACGTTTCAAGCCTAAAAACACACCTCCATGTAGCCCCCCTTGGGCTATTTCCCAGTGAATTATGGGCGCAGTTGATGTTAAAAGTGCATGTCCCTTTAAGCACTGATCACTCCTTAACTCCTCCCTAAATCCCACCCTTACTCACCTAGTTAGCATAATTGGCACAGGTTAAACTATGGATTATTCTATAAAAATATACCTATGACTCCTTTAAGGTTGCAGATTCCTTAAGACCTCCTGCCCACTGTAAAGTGTAACAATAAACTTTTACCAACTTGACTCAGAATGCTTGAGCCTAAGAATTCATTCCATCCAGACTTCCCACCCAGGGACTGTGGTCATTGGGGTCCCTGAAACACCTATCATCCCTTGTCACCCCTACTTTCCTTGTAGGGTGAGATACCCAATTGAGTGTGTATGTTAGTCCTTATTTGAAGGTGAAGTGCATTGTTTGTTTTAATTTGGGGTTGATCCCTTGAAGAGGGGTAAAATATTGAGGGTATATGTAAAGAATTAGCATTTCATGTTAACCAGGGCCAAGGCCCCTAAAATTGTCATTTGTGCTCATTTAATAGTTTAAACCTGCTTGTGCTTACCTGGTACAGAGTTATGGTGCACTCAGTTAATAGCACTGAAAAGAATCAGTTTGCATTTGGCTTTTGCTGCTGCTCTGAAGAGGAATGAGGGCAAGTGTGGGTCAAGTTTGGTGCTGCCATTTTGAATCACATGACTTGTTGATTGTTATGAAAATGTTAGCCCAATCTTTACTTACTATAAAAAACATCTTTCCCGTATAGTAACATACCCTCTGATGGAAGCTTTAGAGAAAGACAGCATGATTGGTTGTGATGGGAATGGTTGTGCCTGTATCCATTTGAAATTTTGCTGTTTCAGATTTTCCTTCCCATAATTTCCATACGCGCATGCATGTGTGTGTATATATATATGTATGTATATACGTATGTACGTAGTCACAGCAGTGTTGTTTTAAGAACTATTTTGAGCAAATAAGTAATTTTGACTAAATGGGCACGTGAATGGGCATTATCTGCATCTGGAGAAAGAACTGATAAATAGAAGTATGTATAGAATTGTTTATATAAATATATATATACACACATTTGTGTCTATTGGTAGCCGTCTCTAGGGTGGGGGGAGTTCAAGGAAGAAAAACACATTTACTTTATTCTATATTTAAAAGGAATAGCAAATTGTACAAATCTATTGATTTGCAGTTTTGTATGAAATCATCTTTTTATTATTCTGTGTTATTGGAAATGCTTGTTTTATTCCATAAATTAAAAATTAAGAAAAGAGAAATGGTACTTAAAAAAAATCTCTAAAAATCTCTAGGTAACATAGGGAGTTGAGTGGGCTTTAAGTCCAGAGTCCTGGGATCTCAGAGTTGGTAAAGACCTTAGAAATCATTTAGACTACCACCCTAATCATTTAGAGTACCACCCTAATTGTTTAGACTACCACCCTAATCTCCTGACCCATTTATCTCACTTAGTAGTTTCCAGAACAGATAAGATAATAGATCTGAGTGTTTTGCCTACATAGCTTGCCCTCTTTATCTCATGCAAGAATCTCTTCTGTAGCATTCCAATCATTCATTCTCTTTGTGAAGACCCACTCCACTCCTCAGCCCATCCCAATGTTAGTTTGTTAGAGAGGATGAAATTTGCTTCCCTGCACATTGGTCGTATTTTTCCCACTTGATGAGTATAGGAGGTTCCTCTCTCCCATTTAATTAGTTTGATCTGATAGAATATGAGATCTGGTACTTTTCTTTAAAATAGATTCTGTATTTTGATTCAGATTAAAATATGCATAATCCATGATCAGTGGTGGCATATTTTAGGGTTATTGCAATATCCATATTCCCAACCCAGTCCACGCCCACAAAATGCTTTCCCTTCCAATTCACTATACCCCAGACTCTTACATTTAGAAGAGATTTATCCTTTTCATTTAAGGCTTTGTTTCTGCTAAAAAGAAAATATATCTGGAATCAAGAAAACACCTTAAGTTTTATGGGTTGTGTGATTTATATCCTTGTTGAATTTATCAAGCTGTATCTTGGGAGTAAATTGTGATTAAGGAGGTAAGGTGGAGAGATTGTAGGCTTTAGACTGGAGCTGGGAGGGCCACCAAAGGAGGGTTAAGGGCACAGAAATGGGGAGGTTAGAGGCTCATAAGATCATAGTTTTAGAACTAAAAGGGATTGCAGAGGCCATCCATTTCAACCTCCTCATTTTATAGATGCGGAAACTGAGGCCCAAAGAGATTAAATAATGTACTTAAAGCCTGAGTGGTAGTAAATGCCACAGTCTACATTCGAACCCAGTTCTCTGACTCAAGCCAGCTCTTTTCCCACTGTAATACACATAGGAGACATAAAGAATTATCTGTGGTACAATGTTACCTTGCTTGAGTCTTTAATAACTGTTCTGTGACTTGAGCTGTTCTCTGGCAAGAGTGGGAAATGAGCATCTTCTCCTCTACATTGCAAATCATAACTTTTTTTTGTTATATGCCATGTTGGGAGTTATATTGAATTTTTCAAAAAGATTCATATGTTTTGGGAATTTTTTTTTCAAACTCACCCGAAATCCTGATCAGAGTCTGTTTGGAGAACTTTACTAAAATTTAGTCAATGGGGATTGGTTAACTTGCGTTACACACCTGCCAGTAATGACTGTTGGGTTTCAGGCTGTGGCAATGGGAGTAACTACTTCCTTTCTGTCCCTGGGACTGCTAAAAGTTAAAGTTTATCTGTGTATATACCTCTTTTTCTCTCCTCTCTTGCTGTTGTTCAGTTGTATCAGATGCTTTGTGACCCATTTCAGGTTTTCTTGGCAGAGATATTGGAGTGGTTTGCTATTTCCTTCTCCAACTCATTTTACAGATGAGGAAACTGAGGCAAATAGGAATAAGTGACTTGCCCAGAGTCACACAGCTATTAAGTGTCTGAGACCAGATTTGGACTCATGAAGATGAGTCTTCCTGATTCCAAGCCCTGTACTCTATCCCCTTTGTCACTTCACTGCCCTCCTTCTCTCTAGTCTTTCCCCTCCTTTTTTTTTACCCTGAAGAAATAAGAGACATACCATTTTATGATTTGCCTTCTACCTGGAAAGCTTTCTACCAAAGGTGTTTAGAGTTTTCAGGGACTGTATAATTCATACATAGTAGTAATCACAATTCCTTTATTCCTAATAACTTTTCAGTATTGGGAGACACTACCCGCTGAAGAGTCAACTGTATTCATCAGGATGGATAGCAGCCATTCTGTGTTGCCTTTATTCTGCCTCTGTGTCTTCTTACAAAAAGGGTGGAATCTCTGTTGGGCCTTAAAATAGCTATTATTAATTTATGGGTAGGCAGAATCTAAAATAATCACTTAATTTAGAAACCTACTTTTAATAGGAGAATAAACAATTTAGGGTCTATTCATTGGTGCTTTAAGGTGTTGGTAGCTTAAGGTTTCTTAAAAGAAAATATGTGGGGGATTTTTTTTTTTGAAGAAATAGGATTTTCAGTGTTCTCTCTCTTTTTTTCATTTTCAGATCACAGAACTGTGTGGTGCAAAACGTGTGGGTTATTTTGGTCTAACACAGTTTTATGTTGCTCTGAAATTAATTGCTGCAGCACAATCTGGCCTCCCTGTACGAGTAGAGAGTATAAAATGTGGTAAGTGTTTCACACTGTAAATCTCATTACCCTGGAGAGGTTTCTCTCGCTTTCTGAGAACTTTTTTTTAGTCTCTTTTAGGTAGGTCTATTCTATTTTTGCCTTTGTTTGCACAACTTCTCCCTTTCTTCTCTTGGGATCTATCATAGGAAAGAAACTCAGAGATAACCAACCCATCCTTTCACCTCTAAGAGATGAAGAAGGTAGTTTGAGGTCACACAGGTAGCAAGTAGTAGAGAATTTAAACCTATCTCCTCGGGTGCTAATTCCCATTTTCCACTACAAAAATGGTGCGAAGACTTTTGGGATACCATATATAAAAGAACATTTAAACTTCTTGGCCCTTTTTGCTCACGTGTTTCTTTTAGGTTGAATTGAGTTGTAGGTTTGGATTTGGGCTTGATCCTATGGATGGGTATAAAACACCGAAAGACTGGATGTATATGCACAAAATTAGCATTTCATCACAAATCTAGGGTTGTCAAAACGATTATTTCTGCCTGTTTGATTTTAAAGTTTAAACCTGCTTGTGCTCGTCTGGTCCAGAGTTAAGGTGCACCCAAAGTTAATTCTGAAAATAATAATAATAGCTAACGTGTACATAGCATTGACTATGTTCCAAGCTCTTTACAATCGGCATCTCATTTGATCCTCACAACAACCCTGGGAGGTAGGTGCTATTATTATTTTAGGCCTAAATGTCATAGGTAAAGATCTCTGGAGAGGAGTTAATTTGCATTTAGCTTTTTTGCTTCTGTTTAAAGAGCAGTGAGGGCAAATGTGGGCCAGGTCTGGAGCTGCCACTTCTAATCACATGGCTTGTTGATTGTTATTAAGCTGTTTCCCCAATCTTTTTTCAACAGAACAGAGATCTTTCCAGTCCAGTAACAAACAGCCTCTGACTGAACCCTCTCTGGAGGGCAGTGGTGACTTCAAACACACCTACCTGTAGTTATGGGTGATTAACGGTATTTTATGGGACCTTTTGCGCTTGGTTATGCATGCGAGGCCTTCCTATTTACTAAACGGAATCTGTTTTGCAAAAACATTTGGATAATTGAAAAAAACCAGGTTTGCTTTACAAACTTTGGGACTATTGCATAAGTTATTTCCGGGAATGTTTTAGTTTCTGCCTGATCCCGCTGTGCAAAATCAGTAGCAAAATGGGGAAAGAGGTAGATTTTGGCTCAGTATAATTGTAGCACATGCTTTGGAGGTACTCTTACTTCACACTCACACTGGCAGACTGGGTCCTCAGAAGATAGCTAAGGACACTTCTTGTCTTCCTCTGGGTCCTAGAATAGTCCTGTCGGGTTATTTCATGAGCCCAATCAGTGTGCTTTCTCTCATGATTATTAGTGAATATCAATCAGTCAGACAGAGTTAAGTAGTTGCTAGAAAAGGGAAAAGGGGTGCTTACAAAGGAGGTAGAATAAACACTATTGTTATAAATGCTTCTCCCCAAAATTTGTGCTACCCTTTATCATGAAACCATATGGAGTCCAGGGGAATATGGACTCAAGTTTGATAAAGGATTTGATGGGGTGAAAAGACCGTGTCTCTGAGACCTGAACCCCAAAGCCCGTGAACCCAGATCTCTGGCATTCGCCTGAGGCACCTGGCCCATCCAAGTCAGCAATCCTTTTAACTGCCCTTTCACTTGGGCTCTCACTTAACTCCTTCTCTAGTCTGTTCCTGATCTCACCGCAGATTACTTGCCACTCGTTGATCCCATCCAGATTTTCTATCTTGTTCTGTATAAAAGTCTCTGTCCCATCCTCATCAAATGCTTAGATTCTTAAAATTTGGCCTGGCCTGCTTGTATTGGCATCACAAATAGCACATACTCACTAGGAATCTCACCCACCCCAACCAGGATCATCATAAACTTACTATTTGGACTGAAAGAAGGCTTGAGTGGTCAAATTCTTTGTAGGCAGACCTGCCCTCTATCCTTCCATTTCAGGATTCCTAGACCACAACAGATTGACTCACAGCTACTGTGAGTCCTTTTTGCTAGAGTCTTCAAGATGTTCCCCCTAGGTATGGTTTCTGCTGGGCTCCTTGTAAAGTCCTAAATATACTTTTCTTCCATGTGTCTCATTTGGCTCTTAAAGTAGACACTGTGTCAACTGTTCTGCTATGACTAGGGTGTCAATGGGAAAATTCAAATCTTTTGGCTTTCTAAAGTTGATAAGGTCCCCTTCCAGTCAGAGGAAGGAGACTGAGGTAAAGGCAGAGTCTTCTACTCCCTTTATTCCCCCAACTGATTTCTTCTTGGCTTGGCTAGATGGCTGTCTCCTTTCTCCCTGGTTCCAGATTAGCTTGCTATCCTATACAAAACTGCCAAGTCTGTCCGACCAATCCAAATACACCTCCTGTTCAATGTTTCTCCATTTCATCCAGTGACTTACAAGAAATTCTATACTGAAAAGGAATTTTCACACTTAACCTTCAATTCAATAGAAGTATAGAGGCCTTATTCACACTTAGTTCCCTGGTAATCCTTCTACACTTTCTTTATCAACTCTCTCTCCCACGCTCCATACCAGTTCTTCCAAACCCTTTCATCCCTCCTCAAACCTCCCAATCTCTCTCAGCTGAGAACTGTGTGCCTCCCATTCTACAGGAAAAAAATGAGACCATTAATTATAAGCTCCTTCTTTCCCCCTGTTCCTCATCTCCTACCGCTCTGTCACCTTTTTGCAACTTTCTCCACCTTCACCCCTGTTTCACATAATGAAATGGCTTCACTCTTTACCAAGGCTCACCCCTTTTATCACCCAAGCAATCCCATTCATCCCCTCTCCTCCAACAGATTGCCCCCTTTGTCACCTCCACTCCATCACAGTCTCTCCCTGTGTACTGGTTCCTTCCCTACTGCCTACAAACATGCCCATGTCTCACCCATCCTGAAAAAAATTCTGACTTGATCCTTCCATCCCTGTTAATTTGTACTATTTCTCTTCTGCCCTTTGTAGCTAAACTTGAAAAGGCTTTTTAAAAGTAGGAATTTCTACTTTTTCCTCTCTCATTCTGTTATCAACCTCTTATAATCCGACAACATTACACTGAAACTTTTCCCTCTGAAGTTCCCAGCTCTCCCATAGTTGCCAAATACAGTGACCTTTTCTCAGTCCTCGTTTTCCTTAACCTCTCTGCAGCCTTGGACATTGTTGATCATTCTCTCTTTATATTCCTTGAAATGCTTTTCTCTCTAGGTTTTCAGGATACCATTCTCTCCTGGTTTTTGTGAGGATCAAATGAGATAATGCTGAATATAATAGGACAGTTCATGGAGTCATCGACTTAACGTTGTAAGGGAAAGGAACAAGTGCTTATTAATCACCTACCGTGTGCCAGATGCCATGCCAAGTGCTTTGCAGATATTATCTCATTTCATCCTCACAACAGCTAGCAAGTATATGAGGCCACATTTGAACTCAGATCTGTCTGACTCCAGGCCACCAGGAGCTTCCGATAAAATGGGAAATGTTGGTTGGAGTCAGATTATGAAAAGGTTTACATGTTAAAGGAGTTGGGATTTGAAGGTTATTCGGAGGATTTGTCATATAGTAGAGCGTTGGCCTGTCAGGAAGAATGGAATAAACAGAGTACAAATCCTGCTTCAGCCATTAACTAGTTGTGTGGCCCTGGGCAAGTCACAATTTCTCTGGACTTGAGTTTCTTTATCTGTAAAATGAGAGAATTAATTCCATTGACCTCTGAAATCCCTTTCTGCTCTAAATCTTTGATTCTAGAGATAATAGGAAGATAACAGAGTATTTTTTCGGTTTGTTTTTGTTTTTTTTGAAGGGAGAAAGGCAAAGCAATTGGGGTTAAATGACTTGCCCAAGATCACATAGCTAGTAAGTGTGTCAAGTGTCTGAGGCTGGATTTGAACTCAGGTCCTCCTAACTCTAGGACCAGTGCTCTATTCCCTGTACCACCTAGTTGCCCCTGATAGTAGAGTTTTTTTTTTTTAACCAGGTGAATGATGTGGTCAGATAATGTGCTTTAGGGATATTTTTGGTAACTATGTGGAAGATGAATTGGAGAGGGGAAGGATGAGGCAGAGAGATTAATTAGAAGACTGTTGGAATAGTATAGGTGAGAGGTAATGAGAGCCTAAACTATGATGGTAGCTGGGTGAGTAGAAGAAGGAGTTGTATGCATGAGAGGTTGTGGATATAGAATGGACAAGACTTGTCAACTATTTGGAGTAAGAGATAGTGAGTCAAGAATGAGAAAAAGATATTTTGATTTTGAGATGCCTATATGGCATCTGGGTCAAAATATTCAGCAGGCAGTTTATAATGTGGGACTGGATCTCAAGAGAGCTTTTGGGGAAGTACATACAGATCTGGGAGCTATCTGCATAGCGATAATAATTAAACCCAAGGGAACTGATGAGTTCAAATGTTGGGAGAAAAGAGGGTCGAGGACAGAAACTTAATGAATGAACACATTAAAAGGGGCAGGATATGGATGATGATCTGGCAAAAAGTGATTGAGGAGTGATAAGACAGATGGGAGGAGAACCAGGAGAGGGCCAGTGTCATGAAAACCTGGAGAAGGGGGTATCTAGGAGGATCAGTGTCAAAAGCTATAGAGAAAGTTATCCACTTCCAAAGAAAGAACTGATAAATAGAAGTTTGTATAGTATGGTTTGGGGTGTGTGTGTGTGTGTGTGTGTGTGTGTGTGTGTGTGTGTGTGAGATATGTCTGTCTATGTCAAATGATGGCCTTCTTTAGTGCAGGGTGGGGAGAGAGGGAGAGGAAGAGAAAATGTAACAAGAATAAGTTAAAAAAAGAAAATAAGAAGGATGTGGATTGAGAAGAGCCACAGATCTACCAGTTAAAGGATCACTGGTAAATTTTGAGAGGGCACTTTCAGTAGAGTGAAAATCAGATTGCAAAAGGCTAGGAAGAGGGAGAGGAGTGGACATGGAGATAGTGAGTGTAGACATCTTTTTGAAGGAATTTTTAGAAAGTGATTTCAAACCCAGGGGGACTAGACTAGATTCAGAGGATTTCTCTCTGTAGTTAGTGTACCCTGTGCCACTTTACAAATTAAACTGAGGCAAATCCCCTTCTGAAAGCAGAAACCTAGAATTGCACTTTTATGTGCTGGCCCTCTGTGATATAGGAATTATTTTTTAAGCCCTAAACTGTTGTGAGTTTTTAAGTGTTGCTGGTTGGTAAGGAAACATTTGGAAATGGCTTCTTTCTTCTCTATAAAGAATGTTTGTATCATTTCAGGTTGGTTACTCTTGTTTGTACCCTGTTTAGGATACACATGGGAGTACTTCCTTTGGGTCCTTGGATGATGATTTACCCAGGGATTTGTTACCTGCTCCTCTGGATCAAAGAGATAGAGATGCATACCTCCTATGGGTGTAGTAACTTCAAAAAGACCTAATATGGATGTGGATGTTAGAAAATCTTTTTATCCTTGGGCTGTTGCATCCTCGTTTCCTATTACTGAGATGTTTTCTGGCTTCCTCACAGCATCAATCATTGGAGATGCAGCTGCATTTTCGGAAGGGAAAACTGGTGGAGGGCAAAGTGACATTTATTTGTCTTGTCTTTAACAATGGATACAGATGCAAATGATTATGGGTAATCTCTAATATTACATCCATTTTAGATTTATTTGTGTCATACGATTGTTGCACTGATTTGGGAGAGTATGATTCACTCTGCCAAGAACCAAGAGTGTACATGAGTATTATGAGCTTTTTCAGAGCTATTTTGTAGTTTTGAAAGACACATAGTTATAACAAAATAGTCTCTTGTAGGTTGTGTGTAAAAAAAATGTGAGCTGTAGCCAATGATTTTGACAGTGGAAACTCTAGGGGCTCTGGAGTGATTTATATAGCTCAACATCATTTTCATCTTTGAGTTATGAGAGCAAGATGCAAAGTACAGAAAAAAGATTCCCTACAGAATTGCACCAGATGAACTTGGAGCCTCTGGGCTTATGGATGATGATGTTAATAGTTGGCATTCATATAGCACTTTATCATTTACAAAGTTTTTCATTCAAGGATCAAAACCATACTGTGAGGATGACTAGTAGCATTATTATTGTACCCCTTTTTCAGATGAGGAAACTGAGTCTCATTGAGTGACATATCCATGGTCACACAGACAGTACAAATCAGGCATAGATTTTGAACTTCAGTCTTCCTGACTGGACTTGTTCTATTTTTGTTTGCTTCTTCCAATGTTTGTTTTTGTTAATGGTCAACACCTTTTTTAGAATAAAAGAAATTCATACACAAAGAGACATAATTGCATGGGATTGTCATTGCTAAGGTGACTGTGTTATCAAAATGTGCCATTGGTTAGATCTGTACAGGTTTATATCTCAAGCCATAGTGTTGAGTTAAACAGTGAAGTAGGAGGCCAACTCTGAAAGCTGAATTTGTTCTGTGAAGAAGCAAATGCAGTCTTAAAAATGTCACAGAAAATATTCTTCATGTAATCATAACATATTTCTATGATGACCTCATTATAATATTCCTCTTTCTGGAAAAAAAATCATAGGTTTGAATTTATTTTTCAAAGTTTTAAGAGTTTTCCCTCTAAGATGAGTCATTTCTGAGACACTGAATTCCCCTTTTCTATGAGTTCTTAACATTGTTTCACTTGAGCTTATCTGATTCTGTCCCTAAAGAATTGCCTCTACCTCGATTTATGGCGCTGAAAAATGACAGCGAAATAAGATACCACAATCCAGTGGAGCTTCATGGAGTGAAGTGTCAGATTCCATATGTAACCATGGAAAAGAATTCCTTCAAGAGAGTGGATGATGGGGAGAAACAGGTAAAAAAAAAAATCCACTTAAGGATACACACTCCCATACACATACATAACTATGTGTGTATATGTGTGTGTGTGTGTGTGTGTGTGTGTGTGTACACACACACACACACACACACATATGTATATACATATTCTTATATATTACATTGTTGTTAAGGTGTTTTAGTCATGTCTGACTCTTCGTGATCCCATTTGGGATTTTCTTGGCAAAGATACTGTAGTGTTTGTCATTTCCTTCTCCAGCTCATTGTTCAGATAAGGAAACTAAGGCAGACAGGATTAAGTGACTTATCCAGGATCACATAGCTAGTAAGTGTCTGGAGCCAGATTTGAACTAATAAAGATGAGTATTTTTCACTTTAGGCCCTGTATTCTATCCCCTGTGCCACTTAGCTGCCTCTTCATATATTATATATGAAATAACAAATACACACACAGAATTGTGTGGGATTAGAAAATCATTCCTAATGTTATATGTATGTATATGTGTGTGTATATATATATATATTCCTAATACATATTCTCAAGATATAATACATGTATATATGTGCTAATATGTACATATATCTATCTCATGTAAAAGAGCATGTGAGGCATCATGCCATATGGCCTTGGAATCATGAAAGCCTGGGTTCAAGTCCCTATTGACACACTCTGGTTATGTGCTCAAGTGGGCAAGTCATTTGATCTGCTAGAGCCTTAGTCCACTTTCTCAGAAGATGAATTACAGAGAAGGAGCTGGCTTGCCAGGGACAGGAATTCCCCATACTAAAGAATGTACTAATCCACTCCTTATCTTCAATAAGATCTCACAGCAATTCACTGCTTAGCCTTCAGGGAGTTTTCTGACTTGTCAAATGTCTGAGGCTCAATTTGAACTCAGGTCCACCTGATTCCAAGGCTGGGGCTCTATTGATTGTGCTACCTAGCTGCCCCTCCATTCTAGTTTTTAAGGAATTATTTTCTTCATTGAGCTTTTGCACCTTCTTTTCCATTTTGCCAATACTGCTTTTTAAGGCATTCTTCTCCTCATTGGCTTTTTTTGGACCTTTTTTCCATTTGGTCTAGTCTGTTTTTTAAAAATAATTGATATCTTTTTGTTTACTTTTAATTTACAAAATTCAGTTCCATAATCTCTTAAGTTTCAAATTTTCTCCCCCTCCTCCTCCTCCCCCTCACTTTCATAGCAGCATGTAATCAAATATATGTTCTACAAATACCTTCCTGTTGAATGTTAGTCATGTTGTAAAGAATTATAACCACTGGCTGAACAGTGAAAAAGAAAGGATAAAACAAAACAAAACACAGATGAGAGAGAGCAAGTAGTTTGCTTCAATCTGCAGACTCTGTAGTTCTTTCTCTGGTTGTGGACACTCCTTTCCATCATGAGTCTTTTGTAGTTGTCTTCTAACCCTGTACTGCTGAGAGGAGCCCAGTCTATCAAAGTTAGTTGTCACACATATGATATGTCTGTAATTGTGTACAAAGTTCTCCTGGTTCTGCTCTCCTCACTCAGCATCAGTTTATATAAATCTCTCCAAGTTATTATGAAGTCCATCTGCTCACCATTTCTTATAGCACAATAGTATTCCATTACATTCATATACCACAACTTCTTTAGCCATTCCCCAATTGATGGGCATCCCCTTGACTTCCAATTCTTTGCCACCACAAAAAGAGCTGCTATAAATATTTTTGTACATACGGGTCTTTTTCCCACTTCTGTGATTTCTTTGGGATGCAGCCCCAGAAGTGGTATTGCTGGGTCAAAAGGTATGCACTCATTTATTTATAGCCTTTTGGGCATAGTTCCAAATTGCTCTCCAGAATGGTTGGATCAGTTCACAACTCCACCAACAATGCATTAGTGTTCCAATTTTTCTACATTCTCTCCAGCATTTATCATTTTCCTCTTTTGTCATCTTAGCCAATCTGACCAGTGAGATGTGGTACCTCAGAGTTGTTTTGATTTGCGTTTCTCTAATCAATAGTGATTTAGAGCATTTTTTTTCATATGCTTGTAGATATCTTTAATTTCTTCCTCTGAATATCTAGTCTATTTTTTTAAGGTGTTATTTTCTTCAGTATTTTTTGGGGTCTCCTTTAGTAAGCTGTTGATTTGTTTTTCATGATTTTCTTGTATCACCCATTTTTCTTTCCAGTTTTCCCTCTATTTCTCTAACTTGATTTTCAAAATTCTTTTTGAGCTCTTCCATGGCCTGAGACCAATTCGTATTTTTCTTGGAGGCTTTGGATGTAAGAGCTTTGTCTTCTTTGGGTTGTATGCTTTGATCTTCCTTGTCACCAACATAAGTTTCTATAGTCTGAGTTTTTATCCACTGTTTGTTAATTTTTCCAACCAATTATTTGACTTTTTAACTCTTTGCTTCCAGTGTGGAAGGCATACTGTCCCAAGCTTCAGGGGTTTTGTGCAGTTGTTCTCAGAGATACTTCTAGGGACCTGTAAGTTTTCAGTTCTTCCAAGGTGGTATGATCTAAGGAGAGGTGTTTACTCCTTTCCTGGCTTGTGCTCTGATCTGTGAGTGACCACAAGCATTCTCTTCTGCCCTGGAACTATGAGGAGGTTTTCTTCTTCACTGCTGCCACAAGCTTTGGTATGCCGGTGCTCTTCCTCACCCCAGTCCTGCCACCCTAGACTGTGACTCAGATCCAAGTATGGGCAAAGCAACAGAATCCAGCCTCAGTGCCAGCAAAGAGGCCCCTGTAATCTCCTTCTGGCCAGATGTTTGATCCCTTTACCATCTGTGGTCTGTGAGCTCTAGAAGCAGCTGCTGCCGCCACCACAGCTGCCTGCAGTTCAGTCCCCTGAGACCCACTCTGGATTCTTTGGGACTTGGTCTGTGCTAGTATGACTTGTTCTAGACTGGGTTCCCCTCACCCTGATGCAACAGACCTTTCCTGTCAACCTTGTAGAGGTTGTCTGGGGTGGAAATTTATGTTACTCTGTCTTTTTGTGCATTCTGCTGCTCTAGAATTTTTTTTTAAAATTAACTTTTGATTATTTTTAGTTTACATTATTCATTTCCACAAGATTTTGAGTTAGAAATTTTCTCCCTGTCCTTCCCCTACCCACCACTCCTAAACAGCTACCCCCTCCCCCAATCTGCTCTTTTCTATATCCTCCCCCATCACCCCTCTGACTTTCCGGTAGGGCAAGATGGATCTCCCTACCCCAGTGTCTGCATATCTGTAATGCCATGCACAAGCAGATTCCCAAAAGAATGCTACTGTGAACAGCTTTTAAGGTTCGGATTACACAGTATAGTGAACACTCCATTTATTCCATTACAAATCAAGGCAAACATTCACAATGTATCACAATATAATATTCGCAACATTACATCTTATCACAGAAAATCACAATATAATGTTCACAAGAGCTTAACATTAGAATGGCCACACAGTTTTCACTACAGTGGCCACAATATTTAGAACAAGGAACAAAAGAATAATCATCTGATTTCCCTAAGGGGGAAACCCTCCTCACTTAATCATTCAGTCAATTCACAATATAATAATCAATACTTAATCATTCAATCAATTCACAATACAATAATCAGTCTTCCACTAATGGGGTAAATCATTAACTTAATCAATCACTCATTTAGCAATCAGTCCATAATTACCATTAGAAAACCACACAAACCCTCTACCCCTCAGTGCCCAGCAAACCTCAGTTTCATCCAAGGGGAGACATTTTCTTCATCTTGTCTAGGAGTGGTCTCTCTAATTCCCTGGTTCCCCCTTCCATAGTCCTAGCTCCTTCTTGAATCCACCA
>CM053580.1:188008531-188048201 GCA_028627135.1 Pseudochirops cupreus | reverse complement strand
ATATTGTGGCCACTGTAGTGAAAACTGTGTGGCCATTTAATGTTATAAGATGTAATGTTGTGAATATTATAATGTTTTGAATGTTTGTCTTGATTTGTAATGGAATAAACAGAGTGTTCACTCTATTTTGTAATCTGAACTCTAAAAGCTGTTCACAGTAGCATTCCTTTGGGAATCTGCTGGTGAATGGCATTACACCCCCTGAACTAGGCAGATGATACATGTTTCATTAAACTAAGATAGTTAACCCCTTTTGAGGTGCTTTCCTTTAGAAAAGCAAATCAAAGAACCTGTGCTAGCAGCCATTCTGGGTATGCTAGGGTGCTTGCTGTTATAATGAGAAAATTTTGTTTCAATGGCCATGGAGGAAGCTGAAGCAGGTGCTGAGGAGCACTTAAAGCTTAGTCATACATCAAATATGCCAAGGTCACCCACTGCATCCTAGACCATCACCATTCATCCTGACGTTTCTCTTGCCACTGGATTTTGATGACTCTGGAAGAGAAAGAGACTGATGACTTTGTGCAACTCTACCTCAGCATCCCCTATTGATATCATTGGTTCTCTTTGAAAATGAAGGACATACAACAACAATATTTGACAAGAAGGCGATCTGAAGTCTAAACTAGGTTGGCAAAAGGCAGTATAGAAAAAATAATTTATTGGGATTCAGGATCATTCAGACTGGCTTTTCTAACCTTGACCAAGTCTTACTAAAGGGATGGTTTGTCGGCATCTAGAAAAGGAAGTACTGCTCACAAAGAGCCAGAATGACTTTAACAAGAATAACCAGAATAAACTCATTTCCTTTTTTGACGGGGTTACAAGGCTTATTCAAATGTATGCTCCTATTTGGCAAGCTCTGTTTTTACTTCGTTTATTTATTTTTGCTTTTTTCATGCCCAGCACCTGACACAATGCCTGGCACAAAGTAGTCACTTACCAAATCGAACTGAATGTGCACCAGGCCAGATGCCCTTTCAGAGATGCTTACTTAAAGGAAGCAAACATATTCCTTCTGCCCCTTTCTCCTTGCATACCACACACTCAAATACAAAAATATATGAGAATATTAATTGTATTTTTACAGTTTTACCATTGCTCAATAAAGAAAAATACCAGAAGACAGGCCGATACTATTGATAATCCCTTCTAGGTCATTCATACTTCCAGTGAAGCAAAAGAACCCTCCTGCCCACAATGGCACACAGCCATTTGAAGATGAATAAATGAATGAATGAATGAAAACTCACTTATTAATCATCCTAAGTGCCTGGTACTGTGTTAAGCGCTAAGAATCCAAATGCCAACAACCAGACAGTCTCTGCCTTCAGGGTGTTTACATTCAGATAAGGACCTACAACTCACTCAGGTGAGTGATGGGCAAAAATGGCCTTTTGGTCTAGGAAGTCTTAGTGGAGACACAGGGCAATTAATTGACTTATTCTTGCCACATTTTGTAGTGTTAATTCAATCACCATTCCCAGAGCTAAAGGAAGAAAAGGATGGAGGCATCATGGTTAGGATTAGAGCTGGAAGCTAAGAGGTAGAGCATGAGACAAGATTTCGAATTTCATTGCTTAGTTCCAAATACCATCACATGCTACATACTCAGTGCTTAGCTCTTATTTTAAAACAAGGTCCCTGCAAACGTATGTAAGAAATCCCCCCAAAGTGAGAACTACTACAAACAAATTTAGCAGATTAGTAAACTGGAGGGGGGAGGGGGAGCATAACAAACCAAGATTTTAAAGTTTTTTTTAAATTGGTGATTGTCTGGCAGAACGTACTTTTCATTTACTTTACAAATTACAGTTCAACTCTATTTATCACAGAGCATGCAAGTGAAACACCAGCATTTTGTGAAAATTAAGGAATTCTTCAGAATAACTTTACTGCACTTTGACTTTAAACCAAAACAACCAAGATTTGTATAGAATTAAGAGTTGGGCAGATAAAAATTTAAGGTTGTACTTTGCTATATGCTAACACTGACAGTTGTATCTAAGATGAACAGGAATCAAGGATCAGTCAAGTCTCTTTCCTTTTTGCTAGTAATGACAGAAAATTTCATTCCAAAAATATGAAACATTCAAATTAAAATTGCTGTGGATACCAAAGCAAAAGAATTAACAAAAACTGATGCTCAGTAAGATACAGTAATGACTACAGCAGGAACCTACCATTTATTAAATATTAAAAAGGTAAAAACTACAGCAGGAATATACCATGAAATTCCCCAAGTAATTTCAATAAATAAGAGACAAGCTAAAAAGTTACCTTATTTCAGCTTACAAATGTCATTTAATAAGAATTGTGTTTAATCATAGAGACAGTGTCAAATAAGGTGGCCCCCATTCCAGGAAGACCCAGATTCAAGTCCTGCCTCTGACAAATATTTGTGACTGCAGCCAAGTCACTGAATTCCTCAATCTGTCACAAAAAAAAAGTTAATGTTGTTGTTCAGTCATGTCTGATTCTTCATAACCGCATTTGGGGTCTTCTTGGCAAAGATACTGGAGGGGTTTGCCATTTCCTTCCCCGGCTCATTTTACAGATGAGGAAATGGAGACAAACAGTGTTAAGTGACTTACCCAGGGTCACCCAGCTAGCATTGTGTCTGAGGTCAGATTTGAACTCACAAATATAGTCTTCCTGATTCTAGGCCCAGTAGTGCCACCTAATTGCCCTTAACACTTATTAGGCACCTAATACGTACCAAGCACTATACTAAGTGGTAGGGATACGAAGAAAGGTCAAGACAGCCCGTGTTCTTCAGGAACACAGACTGCTTTAGGCATCCTTTCATTACTCTAAGTTGCATGAAAAGTGCAGACCTGAATTGGTAGAAGGAGTTTCCTTCCCGAAAGCTTCCTTTACCAATGAGAGTATAGGTTCAATCCCAACTGATAACCAAATTGGGTCATAGTAATTTTTCAGTCTTAGTTCCCCTATTTTCATCATAATAATTGTACATTATCTCCATTTTACAGATAAGAAAACTGAGGATCAGAGGTATTCAATGGCTTACTAAAGGTCACGTGGCTAGTAATTTTTAGAGTCAAAACTAAACTACTCAAAAAAATAAAGTGTACCTATATTAAATAAACTATACCTGCATAAAACAATTCATAACCACATCAGAATTAAAGGCAACAAAAGTCAAACTTTTGATGAGATACCCATGAAGCTAGTTAGTGTCTATGTGTTTTTTAGTATATGACATTAGTCACTTTTTTTAATGACTAGTCACTAAATTAGTCACTCACTGCTTCATATTATAATACAGATGTCAAGTTACCAAACATTCATCTGATCACACGCCAATATATAGACTGTTGACCTTTGAGGAAAGGTCTCAGATCTCAGATAAAAGCTAGCTGAAGGGTAGGGCAGTTAGCTGAATTGCCTCACAAGGACTACCTGTCAGATGAGCTTTGCAGGGACCAATAATAAGCACCAGAGTGAGGGCATATAATTTAGAGTAGAAAGTTTCAAGACAGATTGTTTTTCAGACTCTTCATGACTCCATATGGGGTTTTCTTGGCAAGGATACTGGAATGGTTTGCCATTTCCTTCTCCAGCTCATTTTACAGATGAGGAAACTGAGGCAAATAAGGTCACACACCTAGTGTCTATGGCCAAATTTGAACTCAGGTCTTCCTGACTCCAAGCTATACTCTATCCACTGTGCTACCTAGCTGCTCCACTCAAGACTGGAGTCAAGAATTAAGCTCAAGGCAAGGTTTAGTCAGCATAACGAGCATGGGTAAGGCAGATGACAAGGACAGTCCCAGAAGTGTCAGCGTCAGAACCAGTAGATGTTACTTCATCTGTAAAGTGAGTTTCTCTCCAACCTGCCCTCTAGGTCTAATTGGATCAATCCATCAGTTAAGTTGGTATCAGAGAGAATCAAAAACCAGCAAAAAAAAAAAGTTTTTTTTAATTAAATCCAAATCTAAAATAGTACTTAGACTAGGATAAAGCAACAGCAACAACAAAAGGTGCCTAATATAGGTCAGAACGCAGGGACATCACAAGCAGGATGATACTGAATCACTCACTAGAACATTAAGGACAAGGACTAGGTTTTACACTTTTTATCCCAAAATGTCTAGCATAGCATTGGATTTTGAGTCAGTGCTAATAAATACTTACTAGCGCCTGAATAAGGTTCTCAGGTGTGCTCTTTCATTCATTCTCTCTCCTCTCTGTTTACCCCATCTCGTCCTCTCTCCCTCTACTTTCCTCTCTCCTCTTCATCCATCCCTTCCAGGCAAAGCTGACCAATAGTTAGAGGGCAAGTAGGGGCTTCATAAGAGGTCCGAAGGCTGGGTTGGCAGCCAATTCTGCTCTATTAGTCCAAAGTCCACCCCTCTCAGTCACGGCTTCTCAA
The DNA here is from genome assembly GCA_028627135.1 of Pseudochirops cupreus. Lineage (NCBI taxonomy): Eukaryota > Metazoa > Chordata > Mammalia > Diprotodontia > Pseudocheiridae > Pseudochirops > Pseudochirops cupreus. Next base: position 188,043,805 of record CM053580.1, on the reverse strand, counting down.
TCAGACCTTACCTAACAGGAAAGAGTCTCCAGGGCACTGAAGCCATATTGCTACCCACCAAGACCCAACCGATGAATAAATTAAGCTTTCATCTGGTCAATAATCCAAATAACTAACATTCATGCAGCACTTTCAGATTTGCAAAGTCCTTCACAAATAGTGTATAACTTAATTCCTTGGGAAATGGGCCCTCTTCTCTCCTCCCTTCACTGTCTCCAGTTTATTCTGTATATACCTTCTCTGTACATAGTTGTTTTCACGCTGGCTCCCTTGTTAGATCCTGAATTCCTTGGAGGAAGAATGGCTTTTGCTTTTCGTTGTATTCCCAGCACTTAGCACTGGCCCACAGTAGGTGCTTAATAAATGTTTGTTGACTGTTTCTCAATAACTTCATCAGCTTCCCTAAGTTTAATAATCTATATCAATGAAGATGACCCTTATCTACATATCCAGCCCCAGTATCTCCCCTGAGTTTCAATCTCACATCACCAACTGCTGACTGGATATTTTAAACTGGGTATCCCAGAGACTGGGAAATAATACTATGGTATAATGCAGAATCAGAGAACCTGGGTTTGAATTTAGCCTCTAGCACTTGTCTTTGTGACCTTTGGGCAAGTTACTTAACTTCCTTGGACCTCAGTTTCCTCATTTGTAAAAAAAAAAAAATTTGAACTAGATGATCTTTGAGCTCCCTTCAAGCTCTAGTTCTATGAGCCAATATTTCAAAATCAATGCATCCAAAATAGTACATACTAGTTTTCCTTCAAATCCACCCCACTTCCAAACTTCCCTATGTCTGTTGAAGGCACCACCATTTTTCCAGTTTCCATGAGTCCTAACCTCAGCATTATAATCAGTTCTTCACTCTCCCTTATCCCAATGCCAAATCTTTCCCTTTTCCCCTCCACATCTTTCATATCTCTTTCTCTCTGTTCACAGAATTACCACTTTAGTTCAGGCTCTCATTACTGCTCATCTAGGTTACTACAACAGCCTCCTAATTCGTCAGCCTCACATCTGTCTCCACTCCATTCAGTCCTCCACACAGCTGTAAAGTGAGTTTTCTTAAGGTCATGTCATCGCCCTATTCAATAAATGAGTGGTTCTGGGATACATATAAATTCTTCTATTTAGTTTTTAAACTCCCTCATAATCTGATCCTAACTTATCTGACTTCACTGGACATTACTTCCCCTCCTATACTCCAGCCACACTGAGGTTCTTGCTATTCACACGGCAATTTACTGCCCACTTCTAGAGGCTCCGTGGGACTGAACAGTCGCCCAATGCCTAGAATACAATGCTTCCCTCTCTTCTTCAAGATACAGCTCAGACATCACCTTCTCCAAACAAGAAGTTTTCAGATCCCATCCCCTGCCGGCGCCCTCCTAACTACCTGGCATTTATTTCTCATTTGGAGAGAATTATTTATATTTATATATTTTTTTATATTTATTTTGTATGGATTTTGTATGTTTTATATTTATCTTGTATGAATTTATATGTAATTATTATTTCTCCATTATAATGCAAGTTGTCTGTTAATAAGGATTTTTTTTTAATTTGTCTGCCCAGCACTAAGCACAGTGCTCAGCACACATTAGGCACTTAATAAAGGCTAGTTTCCTTCTTTTTTTGTTAGTTGACTGATCCTTAACAATTATCCTCTGAGGCAGGTATTCTTATTATCCCATTTTACAGATATGTAAACTGAGGCTCAGAGAAGGTTACACCTTTTTTAAATTCAAAGAAAATAAACAACTTACAATCAGCAGAGAGTAGAACTGAGTCCAATAAGAAAAAGTCAAAGGGAAACAGATTTTTTTTAGAAGTTAAGTCACTGGGGCAGCTAGGTAGCACAGTGAATAGAGCACCAGCCCTGGAGTCAGGAGAGCCTGAGTTCAAATTCGGCCTCAGATACTTTGACACAAAAACTAGCCGTGTGACTTTGGGCAAGTCACTTAACCCCGACTGCCCTCCAAGAAACGAACAAACAAAAAAGTTAAGTCACTCGCCTAAGCCCATACTAGTAATAAGTGTCAGAAACAGGACCTAGCCTTGATAAGCCAGCTAAGTGATGCAGTCGATAGAGAGAGGCCTGGAGATAGGAAGTCTCACCTTCCTGAGTTCAAATCAAGCCTCAAACACTGAGCAAATCATTTAACCCTGTCTGCCTCAGTTTCCTCATCTGTAAAATGAAATGGAGAAGAAAAGGGCAAACACTCCAGTATCTTTGCCAAGAAACTCCAAATGGGGTCACAAAGAGTCAGACATGACTGAAACAACTGAACAATTAACAACAACAAAAAGCCTTCTGATAACCAAGTCCAGAAAGTTGGCCACCACACCACTGGTGCCAAACAAACAAATGGATCCCTTCAGGGTGTACATCAACTTTGAAGGCCACAAATTAACATATTTTGTTGTATTTTTATTTCTATTGTTAAAGATGTCCCAATTACATTTAATCTGGTTCAGGCTATCCTTAGGGAGTTTTAGACCAAGACCTCTCCAACGTACCACAATGCCAGTCACTGAAGAAAAGCACCACCTTCTTTATTAGCTGTGCTCTAGCTCTGATTTTTGTTGTGTCCTGAGAACCCAGCACAGTGCCTGGCACACTGGGTACCGATTCATTAGAATTAAGGTACAAGAATTTTAAGAGCAAATCCAGTTTATTAGCATAAAAGTCTTTGAAAGAAAAAAAAACCTCATACATTTCACCACCCTCCAACACTTCTCCATATGCATGTATACAAAGTATGAATGCAAACTTCGGACTTTTACTGAACTTTTTCTTCCAACTACAACTCACCCAAATTTCACTGGTGGGGGTAAGGCATGTAGGCTATATTTCAGTTCAGAGTGAACATTTGCCAAAGAGTTCAGACCCTAAAAATAAGTATTTTTTAAATGGATAGGATGACAAAAAAAAATATTATCAATAGTTGTTTATGAAACTTAGGAATTCTGACCGTGGTAACAATCAGCCACGCCTACAGAGAACTATAAAAGATGTTGTTACCCATCTCCACTACCAAGTGAGAGGAAGGACTTCAGAGTGCAAAATGAAACAAATATGCGTGTGTGTGTGCATGTATGTATGTATATGTAATGTATGTGTGAATCTATACATATGTTCAAACACATATGTTTGACAAATACATGTATATACACTTATATATAGTCTTTTGGATATAGTCAACATGCAAATTCATCTTGCTTGACCATATAAGTTTTAACAGGGGTTTTGTTTTTCTTTCTTCCTCAACTAGAAGGAGGAATGAAAGGTAAATTTTTGATAATTAAAGAAAATAAAATTGAATTTAAAAATAAAAGAAAAATATCTTTGTGCATTGGTGAATAGATAAGAATACAGATTCTTAGGCTAGTACGCATATACGTATACATTGTATATTTATATGTTTACAAATACATGCATACACATTCATATACAAAATATATGCTCTTTTAGTCATAGCCAATGCAGAGATTTGTTTGCATGATGATACACGTGTACAATAGGGGTGTTGTTTTTCTTTCATCCTCAATTGAGGGTAAGGAATGCGAGGGAGAGAGGGTGGATTTTTGCTGTTTGAAAAAAATAAAATTTAAAAAATTTAAATGTTTTTATGCTTTTGTGAATAACCAAGTCAGATTCTTAGGTTAGTCCCTGATTTCAAATCAATTCAAGATCTTTCAGATCACTGGGATATCACTTAACACAAAGGGAAGTAACCAAAAGGGACAGCTAGGTGGTACAGTATAGAGCAGTGGGCTAGGAATCAGGAAGATACATCTTCATGAGTTCAAATCCAGCCTTGGACACTTATTAGCTATGTGACCCTGGGCAAGTCACTCAACCCTGTTTGCCTCTGTTTCCTCATCTGGAAAATGAGAAGGAAATGGCAAATCCTTCCAGTATCTTTGCCAAGAAAACTCCACATGCCATCACAAAGAGTTGGACACAAATGAACAAGCAACCGAAAACTTTACTACACCCTTTTCTTCTACTTCCTTACCTCTCACACTTCCTGGGATGGTTTCTAAACCTACCACTCAAAAAAAACCTTTGTCTTCTCCAGAGTCATCAAGCATCATTTAATTGCTAATTCAGTGGCCTTGTGTCAGTCTTCAAGGTCCTTGAGCACTCTGTAGTATCTCAGCCTGTTGACCATCCCATACTCCTCCTGGATACCACCTCCTCCTCCTATGGTTTTCAGGACACGGTTCTCTTCTGTTCCTCTTACTTACCTACTTGACTGCTTCTCAGTTTCCTGTGCTGGGCCATCGTCATACTCCATGCTTGCATGTGCCCAGGGCTCCATTTTGGGCTATGCTGTTCAACACTCTTCGTTTACTCCACCCTTAAACTTCAAACCAAAACTGGCTGATGGTCAGTAGCATGACCTAATTCATGACCCATCTACCTCTTATTCCTCTCCCAGATCACCACGCTCTCACAATGCCATTCTTGGTTTATACATATTTAGAGACTCAGCTGGCAAAAAAAACATAAAGGAGAGATCAACCATCTGTGCCTTAAACCCTAACCAACTCAAATTTACCACACTAAAGTGTTCTTTCCCCAAGTACTTCAATAGGTCATTGAATCTATGATCTCATCAGTACATTCAGGAATGTGGGGGTAATATTCCCACTGTACTCAGTCTATATCTGAAATATTGAATTCAGCTCTCAGCATCACATTATAGAAACAATAATGATAAACTTGGGAGTGCCCTGAAAAGAATAAACAGGGTGGCAAAGGGCTTCAAGCTCAGGACATTTAAAAACTGGCTGAAGAAAATGAGATTGGCCTGAAAAGGGGAAGGCTTGGCTGTCTTCAAATATTTGAAGAGCTATATTATGTGGAAAAAGGCAATCCCTTTTCCATATGAGAGTGCTTCTTTGCTTAGTCCCAAGAGGGCAAAACTAGGAACAATAAATGCAATTTGTAATGGGGCTAATTTAGAGTTGATGTAAAGAAAAGTCTCCTAAACATTAGAGCTCCACAAAAGTTGAAATGCCTCAAGGGATACCAATTTCCCCTAGTCAGAGATCTTTAAACAAAGGCTGGATGACCCCTTGTCAAGTACCTTGTAGTGGAGATGTGGAGTTTGGACCTGATGGCCTCAGAAGTCCCTTCCAGTTTTGAAATTCTGTGGCCACCAAAGTTTACTGCTAATAGTGGGAAAGAACTCTCGACTTGGAATTAAGAGATCTTGGCCACATGCCCAGTTCTCATCCTTACTAGGGAATATGACCACAGGCAAGATACTTAACTTTTCTCAACCTCTACTTTTTTTTGGTTTACAAAAGAGATTATAAAACTTGTACTACCAAACTCACAAAATTATTGTCAAGACTAATTGAGATGATGTATTAAAAGTGTTTGTAAACCACAAAGTTCTGTATAACTTCAAGTTCTTATTCTTATTCCTTTGTATAAAATTAAATGTTTCACTATAACAAGGAGAACAACTTACACAAAAACAACATTGTAAACACAAAAAAAGCTTTAAATGATTTAAAAATTCTAATCAATGCCACAACCAACTATGATTCCAGAGGTCCCATGTTGAAGAAAGCTACCCACTTCCTGACAGAGAGATGAAGGACTCAAGATGCAGAATGAGATATATACTTTCAGACACAGTCAGTGTGGGAATTTGTTTTGCTTGATTATGTGTTTTTTTCCAAGAGTTTTGTTTTTCTTTCCCCTTTTGGCAGATGGTTTGAGGGAGAGGGAAGACAGAGCTGGATTAGGTAAAAAGAAAGAAAGGAGGGTCATTGAACCATTTTCTTAAATGCACTGGACAGAAAGAATCATAGACAATCAGGATAGTTTTAAAATTTATATTTTGAATGTCATATATTTTATTTTATTTTATTTTTGAGATCCTGAAGAAATCTGGCAATTTTTTAAAAATTTAATTGATATATTTACTTTTAGTTTACAAGATTCAGTTCCAGAATCCCTTGAGTTTCAAATTTTCTCCCCTCCCTCTGAATGTCATGTATTTTAAAAGAAAAATCAAGCATCATATAATAAAGATTTACAATTTCATGTGCAATCATTTTTTTCTGTTTTACTTACACACACATTATTTTTTTCTATTTCCCTCCCTCCTTTAAAGATACCATTAATACAACACATAAGATCAAAACAGATTCCTAGTTTGCTGTAGGATTTATAAGTCAGACAAGATTAAAAATCTGGAGCTAGAAGAAACCTCAGAGGCCATCTAGTCCAACCCCCTCATATTACAGATGAGGAAACTGAAACCTGGAGAAACTAAGGGACTTGTCCAACATCTGAACATGTTTTACTACACACACACACACACACACACACACACACACACACACGTATATATATATATATGTGTATATATATATGTATATGTATATATATATATATATATATATGAAAATGCCTGTTTTATTTGGTATTAAATAACTGGTTCACATGGAACTCATGGTTGCAGATTCCTATTAGACACATGCTAAAATCTTACTAGAGCCCCAAACAAACATTGGTAGTTTGTACATACTTTTTAATTACTTACTTATGTACATATTATATCCCACCCTCCAATAAACTGTATGCTCCCTGAGAGCAGGCACCGTTTTTTCTTGAATTGAATCTAAAGTCATGGTTCTTTCTCCAATGTTTGGTCTAACCAGTCTATACAACAAACAAGAAGGAGCTGTAACAAACAAAATTATCACAGAGGAAGACTCCTTGGACTCCTTTTTATAAGATGCCCCCTCACATAAGATTAGCTTCTGTTCTGTTGTCTTGGTTTGTCTCTTTACCTAGTACAGGGCCTTGAACATTGTAAATGCTTCACAAATATTTGTTGAATTCAACATGAGCGCTAAAAAAAAAGAGAAATGGGAATACTGAGACTGCAGTGCCGAATAATAATAATCGTTATTATTATTAAAACAGCTAGCATTTGTTAGCAAATTTTAAGATTTACGAAGAATTTTACAGCTATTATCTCATTCAATCCTCATCATGATCTAAGATATAGGTGCAATCATTATTTCCACTTTACAGGTGAGGAAACTGAATCAGAGGTTAAGTGACTTGCCCAGGATCACACAGCTAGCAAGTGTACAAGTCTAAATGAAAACTCAGGTCTTCCTGACTCTCCTGTCCAGTGCTCTATCTACTGTGACACCTGGCACGTGCTCAATTTTATAAGTATAGGCACAAAGTACAGGAAGGTAAAGTGGTCTCAAGAGATTATGTAATTCAACTACCTCTTTTTACGGATGAAGAAACTGAGGAATGGAGAGATTATGTAGTTTGCACACAGTCACACAAGAACCCAAGTGCTCCAATTCCAAACCAAGGACTCTTACTACTCAGCTACACTGTACTGGAGGGGTTCTTTCTAAGTTCTCAAACTAGGGAGAAAAAAAGTGAACCAAATGGATCCTACTTTCAAAGAAGGGTAAGATGGCTCCCAAATCCCAGAAAAACAAGAGACTATTCCATCAGGCAAAGAAAGAAATTTCTCATGAAGACGTCTGTTCTCCTCTTACTTTAGCTTCTGCTATAGAAACGATGAAAGGTACAAATGCTTTGGGAAATAAATTGCTAAGATGAAATAATTTCTTTGATGTCTTTCCAGATGCCTCCAGGTGGAAGAGGAAGGAGTTCAGAAGATGGATTCTACCATGAATAGAAAAGTTTCCGGAATTAGAGAAGCTGCAAGTACTTGATAATTACAAATCCATCCATACAGACAGATCCATCTTAACATCAGAAGTGCATTGTTCCAGAAGAATCCAGAATATGACCCAATTCCAAAATGCTAAATCATTCAGTAATTTTTGTCCTGAACTTTAATCTGTTCACAGCTACTCTTTTTTTTTTCCTTTTGGAGGAAGGGGAAAGCATGTATTCAAACAAAAGAATAAGGTGATAAAAGTAGGACAGTCGATTTTCAATCTCCTTAGCAGTAATTCTCTTACCTGGTGCATGTTTTTAAAAAGTTTTTTTTTTTAATTTTCAAAAAAGTAAGAAGATCTTACTTCTGCGTTTACAGTAAGATGGAGACATTATTCATGCTTTGCCTTCCTGCATTTTGTGTTAGTCAGCCAAAAAAGAGAAGGAAAAAAAAGCCTGCCATCAACAGTAGATTTTGTTCAAAGCAATTATCATTTTATAAATGTTAATCCAACAATATAAGCACTGATGATATTAACAGCTGCTTGGGAATTGGGAGAGTATGGCTACTGCTAGTTGGGCTGAATAGGCCCCTAACATTCCTGTCCTTTTAACACTAAAGAAGCTAAGATCCTTTGATTCCAAGGAAAGGGAAAGAAGCAGAGAGCAAAGACCTGTATACATTTCTAGATACAGCTCAATGAAAGAGGCAAAAACCAAAACATCCTCCCCTCATCTTCCTTTTCCAGGACTTGTTCTGAAGGAGGTGAGAAACAGTAGGCTGCAAGAACAAATGCGCCCCCTAACCCACACTCTCCACCTTCAAAAGCATACACTTACTAGAAAAACCAAAGTAACCGTTTAAAAATATATATCCAAAAAAGTGAATGCCAGTACATTCCACACTTCCAAATTACTTAGTCATTTGTTTTCATTTAGAATACAGGGCACATTTCACGTATGTCACATTGTTATTTAGTCATTTCGGTGGTAACAGACTCTTCATGACCCCTTTTGGGGTTTTCTTCCCAAAGATACTAGAGTGGTTTGTCATTTCCTTCTCATTTTACAGATGAGAAAATGGAGACAAACCAGGTTAACCAGACAAACCAGATTTTCCCAGGATCATACCACTAGTAAATGTCAGAGGTTGGATTTGAACTCAGGTCATCTTTTTTCCACAAAGTGGTTTCCATACAGCAGGACTGAAATATTGTTGAACGAGTACAGTACATGGATTTTAAATGTCTCTTTGTTTCTGAATAATAGTTTGATACTGGTTTAAAATAATTTAAAATAATAATATACTTTCCAAAATTTCTTTCTGGGGATAACAGTCTACAAATATTTACTGAATCCATAAACCTCATTCAAATATTTAAAGATCCTTTGTCCTAGGTTCATCATTAAAAATTTACTGTTGTACTTAATAACAGGTACTATGCATATCATCTCAAAGGTATATTTTATTCATATGCCTACTCTGCAAGTTCAAGGTGGGGGGAGGGGAGAAGAGGTGTTAGCCGCTATCAAGCAACCCCAAACATATTTCCATTTTGGAGAATCTCATCATCTTCCAGACCCTCCAGATTTATAGATCCAACCTTTTTGTTCAAACTCTCTTGGAGGGCAGCTAGGTGGTGCAGTGAAGAGCACTAGCCCTGGAGTCAGGAGGACCTAAGTTCAAATGTGACCTCAGACACTAAACACTTGCTAGTCATGTGACTTTGGGCAAGTCACTTAACCCAAATTGCCCTCCCTTCCCCCCTCCAAAAAGCAAAAAAACAAAAACAAAAATTCTCTTGGAAGACAAATACATTTGGGATTGCTAAAGATGAAACCTCATTTCCTGCCTAGCCTGCACAGTTCATATAATTCACAGCAAGCAACAGAGTTAGGTCTACATTTTCTCCTTCCTAGCAAGACTGTGCCCTTTGAAACTACTCCAGCTCCAAAGCCATGAGGTTACTCCTCTTTTCTCTAGGAGTCTTGGTTCAGGGATTATCATGAAACAACTTTTCTTCTCTCCAAAAGTAGGGATCCAAAAATTATGTGTTGCCCAGGAATGCCATCTCTAAGAGCTTGGGCCCAACAACTGCCACTGATCCAAAGGTTTCATTAGCTGTTATGAAGAAATCACTTTGCAAATTGTTAAGTGCTGTTTAAATCATCTTCTGTCACTGTCTTTTATGTGACTTCACTGAAGTGATGAATCCCTCCAAAGGCACAGATAACAAATTTCCTGAACCACCTCCTCCTATTCAGCTCAGAGCCATGGCTGTCCAACCCACGTTCCCTGAGTCTTCTATGGGAAGGCATCCAACATACTGAGCTGCTTCTTCTAGGTCTCTTAACATGAGAGGACACCAGAGTAGCACATAGCTTTTCCAGAATCTTAACTCACCAAAAAGACCTTTTTGTATCAAATAACTTGCTTTTAAAATACATTAGGGCCTATGAAGATGCTATCTACCACCAGAGAAAGAAATGATAAATAAGAAGACTCATAGCATGGTTTTACCCACATTGAGAAGTCTATGTCAAATGGTGGCCTTCTCTTGGTGCAAGGTGGCGAGGAAGAGAAGGAGGAATTGAGACAATTCAGAACTTAAAATGTAACAAAAAATAAATAAAATTAAATGCAAAAAAATTACAATTCAACATTTAATTATATCCTACCCTCCATTATTGTCTAGGAGTTTCAAGGGTGTGTCTTGTTTTCCCAGTGAGATTGATTATGAACTCTTTGAGGGTTGGGGACTATAACATATGTTTCTTTTGTATTTATTCCTTGCCAGCCTTCCTCTACTCCAATATATATTTCTAAACACTTTGCTGGGTATTTGAATTCTCGTTGAATTGTGAGGCACATAGGAGAATAGAGCCCCTACTGTCTTCTCCCTCTCCGATTTACCCAGTCCATTCAAAGGAGATTCATCCAACTCTGCCAGCAGCATCTGTGCCTGGGAAGCAAATGCATTTCAAGTACATATAATAAGCCTCTCTAAAAGGAGAGTAGCAATTTCATATCACGCTGCATCTGACTCTCTTCTGGAGAATGCACCAATCAGATTCTCTTCATTCTTTCCTCCTTCCTTTAAGGAAGATAAGAAAGGCAACACAGGACAAGCAAATAACTACATGACATTTATACAGCACTTTCAAAATTTGTAAAAATAGGACAGTACCTTATACGAATTTCACAACAACCCTGTGAGGAGATACATACAGATGAGAAAGACAGAGAGAGACAGAGACAGAGGGAGACACAGAGAGAGACAGAGAGACAGAGAAAGAAAGAGACAGAGAGAGACACAGAGAGAGAGAGAGAGACAGAGACAGAGGGAGACAGAGACAGAGGGAGACAGAGAGACAGAGACAGAGAGAGACAGAGGGAGACAGAGGGAGACAGAGAGAAAGACAGAGAGAGAGAGAGAGAGAGAGACAGAGGGAGACAGAGGGAGACAGAGAGAAAGACAGAGAGAGAGAGAGAGAGACAGAGGGAGACAGAGGGAGACAGAGAGAGAGAGACAGAGGGAGACAGAGGGAGACAGAAGGAGACAGAGATTAAGACAGAGACAGAGACAGAGGGAGACAGAGAGAGAGAGAGAGAGACAGAGGGAGACAGAGAGAAAGACAGAGAGAGAGAGAGACAGAGGGAGACAGAGAGAAAGACAGAGAGAGAGAGAGAGAGAGACAGAGGGAGACAGAGGGAGACAGAGAGAAAGACAGAGAGAGACAGAGACAGAGGGAGACAGAGAGAGAGACAGACAGACAGAGGGAGACAGAGAGAAAGACAGAGAGAGAGAGACAGAGGGAGACAGAGGGAGACAGAGAGAAAGACAGAGAGAGACGGAGACAGAGGGAGACAGAGAGAGAGAGGGAGACAGAGGGAGACAGAGAGAGACAGAGGGAGACAGAGGGAGACAGAGACAGAGGGAGACAGAGGGAGACAGAGACAGAGGGAGACAGAGGGAGACAGAGAGAGAGACAGAGACAGAGACAGAGGGAGACAGAGAGAGAGAGAGACAGAGAGACAGAGACAGAGAAAGAGAGACAGAGACAGAGACAGAGACAGAGGGAGACAGAGGGAGACAGAGGGAGACAGAGGGAGACAGAGACAGACAGAGACAGAGAGAGACAGAGAGACAGAGAGACAGAGAGAGGGAGACAGAGGGAGACAGAGAGAGAGAGACAGAGACAGAGGGAGACACAGAGACAGAGAGAGACAGAGAGACAGAGAAAGAAAGAGACAGAGAGAGACAGAGAGAGACAGAGAGACAGAGAAAGAAAGAGACAGAGAGAGACAGAGAGAGAGAGAGACAGAGACAGAGACAGAGGGAGACACAGGGAGAGACAGAGACAGAGGGAGACACAGAGAGAGACAGAGACAGAGACAGAGAGACAGAGAAAGAAAGAGACAGAGGGAGAGAAACAGAGAGACAAAGAGAGAAAGAGAGAAAGAAATTCACACAAGTCAAGACATGATCCCTTGATGTCATTGGTCCTCTTCAAAAACAAAGGATGAACAACTCTCTCTCGCTCTGTGTGTGTATGTGTGTATATCACATACACACATATACACACACACATCACACCATTATCATTCCCATTTTATAGACAAGGATATTCAGGATATTCAGGTTCAGAGAAGTCACACAGTGTGAAATGCAGGATCTGAACTCAGGTCATCTCAACTCTAAGTCTAGCACTGAAAGAAAAGGAGAAACAGGAGATCCACCAGCTGTGTAACTTTGGATAAGTACATTTCCATCTCTGGGCCTTTGTTTCCTCACTTAGGAAGTAAGGGGATCAGGCCAGATGATCTCTACTGGTCTAAAGTTCATTTTCTTCTGCTAGCAAAAGCAATTCTTCTCTCTTCATCCTACCTCCCCCACCCACCCAACCCAATAAAGAAGGCATTAAATGTAGCATGGCATTTGTTTAAGCCAGATCACTCCACCCAGTCTATATAAGTCCCTTATGATTGTTCCCATAACAATGCCTTTTAAAATACACAAAAGCTTTGGCTCAGTTACTTGCTTTAGCAGTGTGCCAGTGGATTTTAATTAAAAGGATCCATATGGACATTTTGTTTCCCTCTGTTTTATCAAGAAAAAGAACAGTATTGCAGTTTCTCTGATCTTATGATTGCACAAACTAATGCTGGTCTACAGAATAAAAATAGACTACCTTAAAGAATTGGGAAAACTTCCAAAATAGCATTGACCTAAAAAATCTTGACATGGCAGAGGAAATTGATTTGCTATCCAATCTATGGAAAGGATTAGACTCATATTTAGGCCAATAAGAGATTTACATTCCATTTGGGTTCAGATTTAACATTATGCACAGATGAGGACATATGCCTGTGCTCTGCTCTTGGGAACATACAACTGGAAAGCCCAAAATCAAAGTAAGTCTTGAGTCTGTTGGTTCCCAAAGAAAAACAATATGCAGTTGTATCAGCCTCAGACATGAAACAGTTTATAAGGTCACTTCAATATTATTGGGTAGTAAGAAATGACAAACAAAAGGATGAAGAGAATCACAAGAAGAACAATATATGCTATGATGACAATAATGTACATAAAAACACTAAAAGGAAGCCAAACTCTGGGTAAATGTAATAACCAATCTTAGTCCCGTGGACAAGAGGACTACAGGGACAGAATGGTATATACATTGTCAGACACTGTCACTGAATCTGTTTTCATCTATTTTTTTCCCTTTTTTGTTGTGGGATTACAAGTAAGGGATCAATTCCAGGGGATGGGGAAGGTAATATCCAGGAAGGACTGTGATATAAAAAGCAAAAGATAACAACAATTTTTTAAAAAATCTGTTCCAATGGTTTTGGATAAAAATTAGAATTTTGCAATAGCTACCTTTCAAAGACGTCATCTACAAAAGCTTAGAACAAGGTCATTATAACAATTCTTCCCCCAGAAAGTTGGCATTTGCCTTTGGTTACATATCTATATCTATATCTATATCTATATCTATATCTATATATATATAAAGTTAGCATATTCCCTTCTTCAAAGAGAATGATAAACTGTGTAGTTTTTCAACTATGGATTAAGACAATCATTGCAACATCTTATCGAAGAGACAGGAGCTACACTACACCTTTTGTTTCTCAGTTACAAAGTAAAAATCAGCATATTTCCTCTGAGTCAATATTGGCTTAAGAGTTTGAATGAGAAGGTAGGGAGACCATCATTTTTTAAAAAAAAGCTAAATGTAGTGTACAAGGTTGGTTGGACATTCCATAGTGGAGTTTCTGATTCATTGGTTGAAACAGTATTGACACGTGTGGGTTACATCATGAGTGGGCTATTCTGATTCAAATCACATCCCCTCCATATCTTAGTAGATGGAAATCCAGACCCCTGAGTATGAGTCCCAGCTCTGCCATTTACTAGCGCTCTGATGGCCATTTCTCTTGAGCTTCATAAAAGGCCTGGACTAAATGACCACACAATCCCTTGTCGTTCTATGATTCTGTTTTGCAACGAACATACTATAAATTAATTTGGAACTTTTATATGAAACCATATCCAAATGAATTTGACCTGAAGTAAGTTAATAAAAAAAAAATCTCTTAAGACTAGTAAGAATTGATATAAAGTCAGGAGAACCAGAAAAACAATTTACATGATAACCACCCCCCCAAAAAAAATAAAAGCAGGGACCAATACCAAATTTGTAAGACCAACAGTACGCTTTTCTCCTATCTGCAGAACGGTAGCAGACTATAAGGTATGGAATGGGGCACATACTATCAGACATGGTCAATGTGTTGATTTCTTTTGTTTACTTGTACTTCTTTATTAAGAGGACAGATTATATGGGTGTGGAAGGCAGAAGTGATAGTAACCATAATAAGATAGTAAGGAAGACAGTGGGAAGTGTTCATAGTGTTTTTTTATAAAAGAGTATCAAGAACATTTTTTATTTTGCTTTTTGGAGTGGGGAAGGGAGGGCAATTGGGGTTAAGTGACTTGCCCAAGGTCACACAGCTAATAAGTATTAAGTGTCTGAGTCCGGATTTGAAATCAGGTCCTCCCGACTCCAGGACAGGTGCTCTATTCACTACGCCACCTAGCTGCTCCAAGAACATTTTTTAAAGGAATCACTCATTTGACAAATATTGCTGAAGTACCTATTATTTGCCAGCATTATACCAAGGCACTAAATTACCTCTCCATAGGGAGATCCATGGGGATCCCTCTATCCCTCAAAGAAAGAGCTTGCTCCAATCTCTATTATGAGTTCCGGTTTCTGCTGTATTCACAGTTATTGGGAAAGAAGGCTGAAGCTAAGACCCTATGGGGACAGATATGATAAAGGATTGAAAGCCATGATGTATAATCAATCACTCATATCAAGAATAGCAGGAGGGAGGAAGAGTTGGGAATATTTAGCAGGTAAATCTATGAGAAAAATGATATTCATGGGGCACAAAAATGTTTGATGATAGTGTAGATATAGGTTGTCAGTTTGGTTTTGTCCAAAACTATTTAGCCATCTACTAAGATATGGAGGGGATGTGATTTGAATCAGGGTAGCCCACCCATGATGTAACCCCCACACGTCAATACTGCTTCAACCAATGAACCAGAAACTCCACTATGGAAGGTCCAACTAACCTTGTACACTACATTTAGCTTTTTTTTTAAAGCACTACCTCCATTATTTCTCATTATATACCACAAAACTATAACTATCAGCATCTATAAATATGTTCAAACTAATGCTTCATAGCAAGGGGAGAAAAGAATGTCAGGTGTTCTGGTCATCAGCCGAAAACTGTGAATGAAGACACAAGAGAAATATAAATAGTTAAAGGCACACACTAAAATGTCAGTGTCTAAACAGCTTATCATGTTCACAGAAACTCAATCCAAGAAGGATGCCTGGGAATCATCTTGTCTAACCCATTTATTTTACAAAGAGGTTAAGTAACTTACTCAAGATAACACAGGACTTGAAACCAGGCTTCAGTGTCTTATGGCACAGCTCCCCCCCTATATTCCCAAATCACAGGGAATAAAAGCACATAAAGAAAGCTCCAATTCCTAACAATGATATCTATCTCAAAGTGCAATGGATTGCCTTGAGAAGTTCTAGGTTTCCCCTCTTGGAGGTCTTCAAGCAAAGGTAGAATTGACCACTGTTTGCGTATGTCGTAGAAGGGATTCTGATCCAGGCATTCAGATTTTTCCCCACTTTGATTCTTTTCCATTATACTTCAAAAGCAACATGACTTCTGGGTGGTTTCCACCACTCCTTATGCAAATCACAACACCACTTTTGCCCCTCTCCCCACACACACAACCTCCCACATCTTGTTAAATGGCTAAAATAATTGTTTTGGACAAAACCAAATTGTGTGACCATTTGTCTGGTTAATGAGTCTCTCCCAATTTAACTGAAATGATGGTCCTCAAACAGCATTTCAGTACCTGAAGCCCTCCCACCTTAATAGCACTGGCTGGAAAAAGCCTACTTAGACAGCTAGGTGGTACAATGGATAATGGGCTTAGAGTCAGGAAGATTCCAAGAGTTCAAATGTGACCTCAGACACCTCTTCTTTCAATCTTTGAACAAGTCATTTAACCTCTCTGCCTCATTTTCCTTATCTGTAAAATGGAGATAATAGCAGTACCTGCCTTCCAGGGTTATAGTGAGGATCAAATGAGAATATCTATAAAATGCACACTGTGTTTATAATTATAAAAATATATAAAATGCACCATTAGCACAATGCCTGGCATACAGCAGGAGCAATATAAGTGCTAACTATTATTATTATTAGGGGCAACTAGGTGGCACAGTGCATAGGGTGTTGGACCTGGAGTCAGGAAAATCTGAGTTCAAATCTGGCCTCAGACACTTACTAGCTGTGTATCCCTGGGCAAATCATTAACCCTTTTTGCCTCAGTTTCCTCATCTGTAAAATGAGCTGGAGAAGGAAACGGCAAAACCACTCCATTATCTTTGTCAAGAATTCCCCAAAAGGGGTCACAAAAACTCAGAAACAACTTAAATGACTGAACAACCTTATTATCACTGTTATTATTATTATTAATTACATGCAGCCTGCTGGTATGACTTTTGAGAATCCAAAGTCTCCTCTGTGCCACAATGAGATCCAGGACTTTAGTGGAACCCTGCTTATCCTACAAAGCACAAAATGAAATAGAAAAGAAATCAGTCTCAGTCAATCTCACGGGCTTAAGAAGCACGGGCTTGTTGCCAGATTCAGGGGTTACTTAGGCTATGTTTCTAGTCACACCACAAAAAATGTGAGTTTAACACACATACACACAACACACACACACCCAACACACACACACCCAAATACATTCCAAATTTCCCTTTTCCTACTTTCTCAAAAAAGGAGTATCTTCTCAATCTTTAATTTTGAAAGTTAAGTTATGACTTCTACTCTTTCATTTGCTCATTGCTATTCTTTCTATTGTTTCTTCCTTCTACGGAAGGTAAGCTCCTTGAAGGCAGGGACTGTTTCATTTTTGATTAGCACAATAAGTGGCATACAGTAAGGACTTAAGAAATGTTTGTTGACTGACTGAATAAATATAGATTAGATTAGATACTGGCCACATTGTTTGAATGCCAAGTGTATATTTGCCTAAAAGACTATTTTACTAAGAACTCACATAAGGCAAGCACTCTCATGGAAGTCAGAAGAAGTGATACAAGAACATTCTCATGGTTTTCCTGAAGAACTTTGGAATCAATTATGTGACATGGGAGACACCAGCACAGGACTGCCCAGCATGATGTGCACTCATCAAAGAAGGTGCTGTGCTCTAGGAGCAAAGCAGAACTGGAGTAGCTCAAAAGAAAGGCAAGACATGCAAATTTAGAGAACCCGCCCCAAATGTTCCCATGGACTATTTGTGTCCAACCTGTGGTAGAGCCTTGTGAGCTCCTAGTGGTCTGATCAGCCATAGTCAGACACACTGTAACTTGACCCCAATACAAGTGATGTCATTTTGGTCGTCTTTGAGAACAAAGAACAATAGCCAACCAGAGGTAGAAGGTAATGCAGGATGATTTTAAATGACCTGAGAACTTGTTTTAAAAGTATGGTAAATTCCTGAACTTCTTTATGAATATCATGAATTTAAAGGTCAGGACTTAATCTGGTTGTTGAAGTGGTAACAGATTGTACCACTCTTAGATCCAGGAATGCTGCTTACAGGAAATTGCTTCTGTAACAATCTCTCTAGACAGAATATAAGCTGTTTGAGGGCAAAGACTATTTAATGTTTATCTTAGTAACCTCCTACAGCATAGCATAGAAGGAATTTAATAAATGCTTGTTGACCATTCAGGGCAGTAGAGCTGATAATGCTGTCAGAACACAAAAGACCTGTTCACCTACACCTGGGGTAATTCAGGATCACACCGAAGGAGAAAGGCAGCAGTGCTCCAAAATAATGTCTTTCATTGACTTCACTGTTTTTAGAGCCAAAGTGTTTGCAAATACTGTCCCGAACCTTTTAAAGAATAACACTCTAACAAATGCTTAGTTTGTTTGTACTAGACAAATGAGGAAATGGGATCTCCGGCTTCTCTGATTACATATTGGAACTAGAGCTATTGAGAAAGGTTGACATTTTGGCATCTGTTTCTCTAGCTGAGCTTGTGTGGTCTGGTTACAAATTAATTTACTCATTGATAAGAGCACTCATTCTTATCACAATGTAATTTATCATATAGAACTAATAGAGAATCACATAGGATATAAGTTTCTTGAGGGTAGGAACTGTTTTCAGTCTTTGTATCCTCAGCACTGAGCACTGTCCCTGACTCATAATGTGTTTAAATCGTAGATCAATTTGCTATCTAAAGTTTTTTTTTAATTTAAAGATATTTTAAAACTGTAAATATGCCAGGTAGAAAAAAAAAGGCAGAAGGTGTGATTAAGAATTTTTTTCCATAGGGTTTACATATATCTTTATATCATGTTTTTTTCTTAATGTTTGTTCATTGTATTTTTAAAAAATTTTGAACATCTGTGATCTTAGAAGTCCTTCAGGATGCAAGAAAATCCAATAAAATACCTCTACAGTGAGGACAGTCACAAACATGTCTACAGTAACACAATCCCTCAACACAACTGAGGAGGAAGTCCCCACACACAGAAAGAGCCCTTCTGTAGCTGAGGCTGGACTGTCTCCAAGCAACTGGAAGGGGACTCTTGCATTTAACTACAGTACTCCTCTGTCTTGCTGATGTCAGAAGCAAGCTGCATCAGGAAAAACCAGAATCTCAAGGGTCCAGTGGAAGCTACATACTCAGCTCCAAGCTTCCCTCAGAGGACCTACCCACTCCAAAAAGTAACAGTCATAATGAGCTACAGATGATACAAAGACAATTGATACCATATCATATAATCCCAAATGTTGGCATTTATCTTTTGAATACAAACACAGACAGGCACACCAGCCCCTCTTTGTCCCCTAACCTTCCCTTGGTTAAGTTCTACTACTGATCTCCAGCATCTACTACAAGGGTTCTTAACCTGGAGTTTATGGACTTTAAAAAAAAATTACTTTAATTAAAAAAAAATTTTTTTGATAATTGCATTCTAGTATTATCAGTTTCCTTTGTGTTTTACTTTATACCTTTTAAAACACCCTGAGAAGGGGTCTGTGGATTTCATCAGACTGTCAAAGGTGTCCATGACATAAACAAAAAAGGTTAAGAAGCTCTGGTCTACGCATAGTGAGATGCAGGAAGAAACTTAGGGTCAGGAAGAGAGAGACAGAGAGAGACAGAGAGAGACAGAGACACAAAGACAAAGAGAGACAGATAGAAAGACAGAGAGAGCAAACGAATCATTTCTCAAGGATAGTGAAGTGTTGGATACATATACACACTTATACATGCATATATACATACACATACATATATACATATACATACTTACACAGAGAGTTGTTCAGTCATTTCAGTCCCATCTAGCTCTTTGGGATCCCAGAGAGACCAACATATATACACACACATGCATACATATATGCATGCATGTATATATTATCTTGGTGCACATATATGTAAAGCAGTTTGTCTTCACTATGTAAAATATTCTAATTTCATTCTGCCTACATACTCAACAAACAAATACTAATTAAGCAATAATATTTGCTCAAGGTATTCTAGTTCCTACAGGGAAACACAAAGATAAAAATTAAGGTCCTTGCCCTCGGTGAGACTGCATTCTATTACTGAAGGTAGGACAGATAAAGAGATAACTACAACAAAAATATACTAAGAGCTCACTATATACATATACATATATATGTATACACACACACACACACACATATACACACACACACACACACACACACACATCTTTTTAAGGTTTACAAAGAAAGCTTTTCTCTCACAACAAGTACAACAAGATAAAGAAACTGAGACTCAGAGAGATGAAGGGAATTTTATGTTTGCAAAGCTTAATGAGGGTTAGAGCTAGAGTCCAAACCTCAGCTTCTTAGGCCTCTTCTGACGCCAATTCCAGCACAATACAGAGCACGGTAAATGCACAGAAGGTGGGCATGAACAAAAATGTCAGATGCATTTGGAAAGGGAAACGTTCACTCCTCACTGGGGAAAATGGGGGAATCTTCAGGGAGAAGGTGGCATCTGAACTGACTCTTCCAATTCATCAAAAAATTAATAAGCACCCATGTCATGGAGAGTACTGTGCTTTTGTTGTCCAGCTGTGTTCAACTCTCTGTGAACCCATTTGGGGTTTTCTTGGAAAAGATACTGGAGGGGTTTCCATTTCCTCCTCTAGCTCATTTTACAGATGAGGAAACTAAGGCAAACAGAGTTAGTAACTTGCCCAGGGTAAGACAACTATTAAGTTTCTCAGGTCAGATCTGAACTCAGCTTTTCCGAAATCCAGATTGAGTACTTGATTCACTGCTTCAAACATCTAGCTGCCCAAACATTGTGCTAGATACTACAATCAAATAAACACACAATTATTACCAACTTGAAGATGTGGCAGGGAGCTCGAGGGGGATGAGCAGAGAACAGGGTGAGCAGATACGGAGAGCTGAGAAAGCGAAGAACGTATTTGAGGGAAAACAGGTTACCTAACAGCCTAGAATACATGGAAGAGTAATAATTGGACATTTTGAATATGTAGGTCAGTTTTGCTGAAGTAGTATATTTTTTCCCTCCTTTTTATTCTTTGTTATGAGAGGAACACATTGGAAAACAAAAGATATTAATTTTTTTTAATTTCATGTTTATTTTTAGTTTACATATTTTGAGTTACAAATTTTCTCCCTGTCCTTCCCCTACCCACCACCCCAAAACAGTGATCCCATTGTATACTGTCTCCCCCAATCTACCCTCTCCCATATCCTCCCCCATCCCACCTCCCACTTTCCAGTAGGGCAAGATGGATTTCCTTACCCTAGTGCCAAAGTTATCTAATTTTTTAATTCATACTTTTTGTATTTGTATCACCTTCATTTCTGCTTTTTTTTTTTTGGAGGGGGGAAGGCAGGGCAATTGGGGTTAAGTGACTTGACCAAGGTCACATGGCTAATAAGTGTAAGGTATCTGAGGTCACATTTGAACTCAGGTCCTCCTGACTCCAGGGCTATTCACTTCACCACCTAGCTGCCCCTAAGATACTAATTTTTTTAAAAAATTTAAGAGCAAAAGGTGGATTAGAACCAGGTTTCACAGAACCCAGCATTCCAAATATCATGCCTCCAAATACAATAGATCAACCTGCATCCCACAACCCTGCCGTTTTTTTTTCACCAGCAAACCAAAGTATTGGTTGTTCGGGTCTCCTGTTAGATTTAAAACTGCCACAACTTCTTTACATTTTGGGGGTTTCCTGAGCCCAGGCACCCAAAAGTTCTGCAGGGAGAAGGCTACAAGGTTTTTTCTTCCTTTTTTCCTGTTCCCTAAACCTTGCAAAAGAATCTCCTTTGTCATGCTGGGGAACATAAAAGGAAGGCATAAATAGGGCATAATAACAGGTGAAGCTTGTTGTTTACCAAAAGTTCTTTTAGAAGGGCTCCAAACTCTCCTTATCTTACTAAAATTCTCATTTACTCAATTCCAGTCATGCGATCATGGAAGTGGTTGGCCTGGAAACCTTCACAGTCCTCTAGTCTCTGCTTCCCCAGCTCCCCATATGGTATTCAAGAGTCTGAGTTGAGAATTTCCCTACCTCTCCAAATTAGTCAACTGTCAAGCCACTTCACCCTCAACTTACTGGACACAATTGGAAAGCCTTTTCTATTCTCCTTCCCCCAAAATGCCCAGAAAAAATAACAACTCCCCATCTGGACCCCAAAGATACTTCCTCTCTGATTTCTGCCTTGCACTCTCTTAGGGGTCCATGTCCTGGTTCCATGAAAATCTGCCAAGCCTCTCAACTCACACTGTCATTGGGATCCCCTCTGCCTCTCAGATATAAAGCAGAAAGAGCCAATACTATCATTTTTTTAAACACAACCTGTTTCACATGTTTGTGAAAGTAATTACTTAATTTTCAAGCATAACAGCAGTGACATAACTAAAAATGCCACTGTCTTATCTTAAGCAAGAATTCCTTCCCTTGATCATTACGCTAATTATTTGTCATTATGGGCATATAAACCTCGACAAAGAATTACCAAAAAATTAAATGGGAGCGGTTGGGTGGGGGGGAGGTTTTTAATGAAATAAGAACGATCAATTATATACCTGCCAATACCAAATTTAATGCCCCTCCAAAATACAAATTATATTATATGATCTATTTGAGAAAGGACAAAAAGAAAGAAAATTCAAACACCATATTAGCATGGCAAATGTTAGTTAGACAGTTAGAATTTTTAACTAAATCATGAATTCCTACAAGATTTTGTTTTAAGCACTATGCTAATGTGCTTAAAGTGAGAAAAAAGTCCCTTAATTCAGCATTCTCAATGTGGAAATTACCACTTTTGCCATCTGTGAAAAAGATTATAACTTATGAATATGGAAAATTGGTTAAAAATTTGACCTTTAGAGATTTAAAAACAGCATGGATATGGTACACACAATCCATTTTAATGCTTTTGTTTTAAAAGGACCAATATGTTCATGAAATACATTTTCCAGAAAGCTTCTTGCTCTATCTTAATATTTTCAGATAAAAGCTCATCAAATGACAAGCTGTTTTCCTAATACAGTTTCAACAAGCTGGTCATATTACACACAGAGATCATTTTCAATGCTCCATGACCTGGCTTTCCTCCAGATGACCACTCTGAGTATCTACTCATATACAGTGGGTAAAAAAAAACACATTTTTGCAATTCTTGGCAAAGACACAAATAAACAAGCTTTGAGTTTAAGAAGTTAAAAGCAACAAATAAAAATGACTGTTTAGTGCAGGAGTTCTTCATCTTTTTTGTGTCATTACCTTTCTGGGAGGCCACTGAAACCTATGGATGCCTTCTCAGAATAATGTTTTTAAATAAATGGGTACAACTAAATGTACAGGATTACAATGGAAAACATTTATATTAAAATATAGTTATTCAAAAGTTGGGTTTTTTTAAAACTAATTCATAGACTCCAGGTTAAGAACCCTGGGTTTAGAGATATTTTCCTCCGTCCCAAAAAAACTGACATTGAGAAATCAAAATAAATCGGCTAAGCTTCCTTTAATTATATATCATATTACAGTTAACTGTCTTCATACTTCATCTCCTTTGAGATACACTTTCTATTATACTCTGATTCAACAGGAATACCAGCCAATTTGAGTTTTCTATATAGTACATGACAATTTTGGAGAGCCATAACATACATAATAAATAAATAAACTGTCCTCAACTGGAAAAAAATGAACACTGCCTAGGCAGTTTCAACTATCAGAACTGATTCAGTCTTGTATGTGATAACATGATAGAATTACTTACTTTTATTTAATTAGTATTATCATAAGTAGTCGGGCTTCTAGGCCAACAAATTAGCTTTTAATTTCATGGAGATAAAAGAAATTTTTAATGATAGCAAGGCAAAAATGACAAAAAAAAAAGGAAAAAAATGATTGGGGGGAGTGTGGGAAGACATTGGTACACTGTTGGAGGTATGAATTGGTCCAGTCATTCCATAAAGCAATTTGGAATTGTGCCTCAACAATCACTAAAATATGCATACCCTTTAACTCAAAGATAGCACTAGTAACTCTATACCCTTAAAAGAGATCAAAGAAAAATGGGAAAAGTTCATCTGTACAAAAATATTCATAGTAGTTCTTTTTGTTGTATCAAAGAATGGAACTAAGGGATTGCCCGGCAATTGTGGAAAAGTTAAATAAATTATGGCATATCAATACAATGGAATATTGTTGTACTACAAGACAAGTCTGAAAGAACTATTTCAGAAAAATCTGAGAAAATTTGTATGAACTAAAACAGAATGAAATATGGAGACCCAGAAGAATAATTTATACAACAACACTGTGAAGAAAAACAACTTAGAAGGGAAGGATTTAACTCTGGTCAATGCACTGACCAACAATGAATTTAGAAGACTGATGGTCAAACATGGAACCTACCTCCTGACAGAGGAGTGGTTAGACCCAAGGTGGAAAATGAAATATACATTTTTGTACATGGCAAATTTGTGGATTTGTTTTGCTCGAGTATACTTATTCATTAACAGGATTGTGATTTTTTTCCCTTTCTACTTGGAAGTGGAAGGGAAACCCAGTAACAGTATTGTTAAAAAAAAAAAAAGATAAAAGTTGTTGAGGCATCTTTTAAAACACACAGAAGAAAAAGAACAAAATTCAGAGAAAAATAGACAAATAGAACAGCTATACATAGTAGATATTCATGGTTTCACATATATAATCCCCTTAATCTGTTCTATTTTGTATATGAAAATGAAAAAAGTTCTTTGTGTGTGTTCATTAAATTCAGAGGGTTTTTTTAAAAAGAAGAAAAAAATTAAAGGAAAACATAATCCAAGTTCCTTCAGTTTACTTAATTTATTCACTAAATAAATATTCCTGGAGTATCTAGAAGGCACTCTTTTAAGTAGTTCCAATGATTCAAAGAATAAACAATCCCTGCCTTCATAAAGCTCGCAATACAGTAAGAGAAATAAGATATATACAGTAATAATCTTAATAGAAAAGCTAAATGGAAATGTTATCCTCAAATGAGCCCTGGAGTGGCAATCAGGAGACCACATCTGGAAAATTCTATTGAGCTCTGGGTGGCATATTTTGGGAAGAACATCTGAAGGATCAGAGAGCTGACATTATTCTGTTTCAATATAATGTAAAAAAAAAGGTAATATCTATTAATAATTCTTGTTCTCTCCTTCCCTCAACCCCACCTCTCCACCCTGTGTTAGGAATAAGCAACAATTACATATTAATGAGTGGGTAAAATGCCAAAACTCAAACATCAAGCGGGAGGCTTCCTGATTGCACACCTGAGATCACAGAGCAAACAAATGAGCTCTGTGCAGAGTTCCCTTTAGGTCAATCTGTATGAGGTGTTGTAAATAACCAAGGAGCGGGTCACTCCAGGGCTGTGAAGGGAACTGGAAAGAGGGGCAGTGCTTGAAGACTAAATTGGGAACTTTATATTATTTACAAATAATAATTAGTTTGGGTGGCTCCATCTCTATATTAGGGGATAGTTTCTTTTTTTAATTACCTTGCCTTTACATATTATTTCTGAAGTTACAATGTTTTTTTTTAATTAAGGATAAACTCTTAAAAACACACATGTAGCAGCAGACAAGAAAGAAGTATGTGGGTGCCTGTTCAGAGCTGTACAAGAGGGGGGACAGCAGCATACATGGGTGGGAAGGAGAAACAGGCAGTCAGTGAATGTGTACAAGTCTTTGAATCAGTGGCTTCAAGCTGGCTAAAGGATCGACACATTGCCCAACAACTGGAAATTTAGAATTCATTAAGAAGGAATCCAAGGGCATCTTGGCTTACTTCCAAGAAGCAGATTGCCTGGGAAGTGGAAGTTCTCAGTGGATCCTGTGAATTATAGCAATCCTTTATGATGACATAAAAGGACAATAATCAAAGTGCGAAAAACTATACAAGTCCAGAGGTGGACAAGAGTTTCTATTAACTCAAACCGCTTCACATTCTGTCTCCCTTTTGTTATCAGAGTAAATAAAGTAGGAGAGGACATATATATTTCTTATTTCATATGATGAAAACCTGAGACATTGTAATATTAAATTACAAAGGCAAGATCACAACAACTGAGTTATTAAGATGAGATCTGGATCTTCTAAACGCTCACCCAGTATTCTTTCCAGTTAGACTGGGGTGTTCAACCATTTCTCCGGTAAGAAATCAAATGACTGGCCTGTACTTGCTATGTGGTTCCATTCTGAAACTTCCTACCATGATCTAGCAAAATTGGTATTCTAATTTTTTTCCTTTTCATCATTTATTTATTTTTAGTTTTCACCACTGACTTCCATAAGACAAATTTTGTCCCCATCCCTCTCTTCCCCCCATCCCAAGATGGCATGCAGTCTCATACAGGCTCTACATATACATTCATATTAAACATATTCTGGTTTTTTCAATACAATATTTTGACTGTATATCATTTTTTTAATTCACTCTTAATTCTCCACAAAATGGAAAAGGCAAAAACAAAACTATTCACTTTTTTGCAAGAGTTCTTAACTTCCATTTTGATATAATTGGTTTCCTTTGTAAAGCTACATATTTTTATTTTACACATTTAAAAACATTAATCTAAGAAGGGATACACAGGTTTCATAAGACTGCCAAAGAGGGACCTGACTCACAAAAGGTAAAAAAAACCTCCTGTTCTATTGTGAAACTTCTGAGAGTCTATTTACATCAATTTAACTTATCTGGGTCTCAGTTTTCCCATCTGTAAAATGGAAGTTGAATTATGCAGGGTGTTCCCAAAGTCTTAGGCTTACACTGAACAAGACTTTTGGGACATACTGTATTACCCACCCTAGGATCCCTTCCAACACTAATACGCAGTAATATTTTTTTTTTACTGAATTAGGATTTCCCAGCTTCTGTGAGGCAAGGATCTTTCATTTCTCCAAAAGCTTTTTGATCACTGAGAAAGTAGGTAGGTTGGAAAGAGGGATAAGGGCTGGGGATGGTGCTGACAAAATTCCAAGCAAACCAAGAAAAAGGACAGTACATCTTCACTATCCTTATTTCCTGTACTCTCCAAGACCATGTTTCTAAATGAAAGCCTGGTATCCTATAATGGGTCCTGGAATGGAAGTGAGAAGTCCACCTTTGGAGTACTATGTTCAGTTCTAGGTGCCATATTTTGGGAAGGATTTTAACAAGGTAGAGGGTTCACAAAGGGAAATGGCAAGGGTGGCAAAGGGATGCCTATCCATGCCTTTTTAACTTATTTAAAGGAAGTAGGGAACTTTAACCTAAAAAAGAGAAAATGAGATGTGATTACTTTCTTAAACTATGTGAAGCACTGTCCCATGAAAGGGATTAGACTTACTCTACTGGGCTTCTACAGGGAGAACTAGGACCTCAATGAAGTTTTAGAAAAGTAGCTATCTACTCAATAATAAGCATGTGTATGTGTATATGTGTGTGTATGTATATATATATATATATATAAATATATATATATATATATATGAGTGTGTATACATACACACACAAACATATATGTACCTTTATAGGCACAGCTAGGTGGCACAGTGCATAAAGCACTGGACCTGAACTCAGGAAAAGCTAAGTTCAAATCTTGCCTCAAACACTTACTAGCTATGTGATCCTGAGCAAGTCACTTAACCCTGTTTGCCTCAGTTTGCTCATCTGTAAAATTAGAGAAGGAAATGGCAAACCACTCCGATTATCTTTGCCAAGAAAACCCAAAATGGAATCACAAAGAGGTGAACACTACTGAAACAACTGAACAACAAGGAAGGAAGGAAGGAAGGAAGGAAGGAAGGAAGGAAGGAAGGAAGGAAGGAAGGAAGAAAGGAAAGAAGGAAGGAAAGAAGGATGGAGGGAGGGAAGGAACTAAAGCCCATCCAAAAATGGCTGTCTCATCAGATAATAAGCTGCTCCCCATCCCTGGAGGTATTCTAACAGATGATGGAAGTCCACTCATCAGGTAAGTGATTTCACCTCTCAGAGAACCAGATTAAATTATCTATAGATTTTATCAGTTCAAATATCCTATTTTGGTTCAGAAATCCTAGATCACCAAAGGCAGAAAACCAGTCCACCACTGCCACTTCCCAGTTTTTGTTGAATGATTACATGCATTAAAACAAGACTTCAATGGATTCATGACCTCTCACATCCCTCTACCACTGCATATCATACCCAACCATGCCCTCTCATATGATATGATTTTTGTCTGTTTTCTCCCATTCATCTTCCCCTTTGACTCTACCTATCATGCTGGTTTCCTTCTTCCAGGCCTTTCTGCATTTTATAGAAACTAGTTGTGCACGCAGGCTATCAGTCATTCCTTACTCTCACTACATGGCTGTCCCATCTCCTTCTCCAAGCATACATTTCCCAGAAAATATTCCCCAGAAAATATTCTTTACACTAATTCTTGAATATAGGCTACTATGTGAAATATGTAATATAACATAATTAGGCCTACCAAAGTTGTTAGTATTCAAAATCAGTGTTTTCTTTCTCCGCCATGTTTTCATTGTCAAGGAAAGGAACAAGTGTTACTGATTTCCAGGCCTTTCTCTTTGCGGCTGCTGCTTTTTATAAGTTTTAAAAAGAAATAGTGATAATCAAGGTCAATGCCAGTTCCTTTTTCCATTTCTCATTTTGAGACATTTTCTTTGAACAGGTCAGATTGAAACTACTTCAATTGTATGGAGTGCTTCCTCGTCTGTATCCTTCCAATTTGATGCTGATTTGATTTTTGACTTAATTGAATCACATAGGTCAGTGGTTCTCAATCTTCCTAATGCCATGACCCTTTAATACTCGTATGTGGGCGTATCTGCATGTGGGCGGACCTGCCTGGAGACAGACAGAGGAGTGGTGTCTCGGTTCCTAAGACCATTGGAAATATGTGTTTTCCGATGGTCTTTGGTGACCCCTGTGAAAGGGTCATTCGACCCCCAAAGGGGTCGCAACCCACAGGTTGAGAACTGCTGACATAGGTGATCATGACATAACTCCACATCAGTAACCAGTTGATATTCATGATATATAGATGCAAGTCTTCTGAGTAGTATACACTCAGAAGGTCTTTGGCCTCTTTCATTTCTTGAACCCCAATTATATTTCAAATATTCTTTCAGTTATCTTCCTGTGTACCTACTTTTATGCTGAATACCACTGACAATAATAAAAAAACTAAAAACTGCACATATATATATATATATATATATATATATATATATATATATATATATACACACACACACACACACACTATGTATATATACAGAGAGAGAGAGAGATCACTTTACGGCTTGCAAAGCACCTTCTTCTCAATAAATCTGTTAAGTAGGCAGTATAAGTATCATCACCCCCAATTTACAAAGAACCTGAGGCCAAGAAGGGTGAAATCACTTGCCTGTGATTACACAGCTAGTAAATGCTGGTATAGAATTTATCTTCTGGTTCTCAGTCTGGCACTCTGCTAAGGAACTATCAACTACATATT
This sequence comes from Pseudochirops cupreus, assembly GCA_028627135.1. Taxonomy (NCBI): domain Eukaryota; kingdom Metazoa; phylum Chordata; class Mammalia; order Diprotodontia; family Pseudocheiridae; genus Pseudochirops; species Pseudochirops cupreus. Next base: position 188,014,405 of record CM053580.1, on the reverse strand, counting down.
GTCCTTGGTTCTTCTATCTAAGAGCTTATGTCCTATTCTATAGTACTGAAGGCAATGCCAGTGAGGATAGATGAAGCACACAAGCCGTTTACAGCTGAGAGAGTTAATACCACCTGAATTTCAAAGCTGATAGTGAATAGAAAAATAAGCCAGAATCAATGAGCCAGGACCACCCCATCATATAATTTCCAGAGCATTACGTCAAATGCCTTCAGAAGCTGTACTAACTCATTCAGATCAATTGAGCAGTGGTTGTTCAAATTTTTCAAAGCCACTGAACCTTTATATTTTAAAAATGGTCACGTAATTATCAAATGAATGCATCTATACACACATAGCAAAAGGCAGTAACACAGTTTATAGTCAATTATCCACATTAAAAATGGGAAAACTAAAATAATAATTAAATATCAGGCCAGTAAGATTTGAGATGGAGGGTATGGGATCATAATTAAATCTTTATTCATTCTACAATTCCTTAGCAAGGTCATACCAATACAAGTAGCTTTAGTGCTTCAAGAAGTACATGATGTTGTCATTGGTGAGATCCTCCTTCCACCAATTCAGAACAAAATTTTAGAAGATAGATGAGTTTCTATGACCAAAAAAAATGTTTTTAATCAGCAGCTCATGGTCAACCTTGTGGAGATGAAGGTCTCCGATCTTGACTAGATTGGTCCTCACGCAACAGACAGGAGTCCATTGCCAGGACCATCCTCTAAACCTTTCAACTCGGTTGAAATTGCCAGAGTTTACACTTGACTGAGACAACCTGAAAGAACCTACTGAGGTACACATCAGGCCAAGGAATCAATTTTTCCCTCAATACCATTTTCCTACCCCCCTACACACACACACACACACACACACCCCTTTGCCAATTTGTTACTGAAGTTTAAGGTGGTGGTAACTTTGATAAAAGAAAATAAAGTGACTGGTGTATATGAAAGTATATATTCAACTCAAATGAATGCTCACATACATCTGTGAAATCATCAAACTAGATATTCTCTCCAACAGTAGAGATTGCACCCCACCCATGTTTGCCCACTCTATTCATTTACCCTCTAAGATTTCCATAAGCAGACAGGTGGTCAGGGAGTCAAGCAGCTGACCTGGAATTAAGAAGACCTGACTTCAAATGATGAATTTTTCATTCTTTGGAGACTCTTGTGTTCCAAATCTCAGCTCCAAAAACACTATTAATAGGTTATGGGCAATACAAAAATGGTGCCTTCATTTCTAGGAGAAGCTCAAGGTTGTTCATGGATATCTGAAATGTCCTGAAGACAATCCAGCATGCATTCATCCTCTTGTCTAATTCTGGACCCACCATGTTGTCCATTTATACTGCTGCTCCCAGATAAGCATAGGAATGAATGTACAACCTCTATCTGTACAGATTCAAGTATATCTTTAAAACATGAGGGGGCGCAGGTCACAGACAGAAAGTTAAACTGGCAGAATGCTGACAGTGAGATTTCAAAAGCACAGAATCTCTGTCACCAATTTCAAAGATTTAGAAAGGGCTGTACTTAAGTCCGTTTAGTACTCGTAAAAAAGTAACTTAGAAACCTAGATCGTGCACACAGATGCAAAGAGCATCTGGCCTGGAGCCCCAAAGTCCTGAGTTCAAATCTCATATCACATACTTACTAGTTGTGTGACCCTGGGCAAATCATTTAACATCATTTTGCTTCAGTTTTCTCATCTGTCAAATGGGGATCATAACAACACCTATCTCCAAGGGTTGTTGCAAGGATCAAGTGAGATAATATCCGTAAATCCTGGCACACTGTCATTGTTACTCAGTCATGTTCAACTCCTCATGACCCCATTTGAGATTTTCTTGGCAAAGATAGAAGAGTGATAGGGCAGCTAGGTGGCACAGTGAAGAGAGTTCAAATCCAGTCTCAAATCCAGGCACTTAACACTTACCAGCTGTGTGACCTTGGGTAAGTCACTTAACCCCAATTGCCTTGCCTTCCCTCCTCCAAAAAAAAAAAAAGATAAAAAAAGAAGAGTGGTTTGTCATTTTCTTCTCCAGCTCATCTTACAGTTGAGGAAACTGAGGCATTGCAGGGTGAAGTGCCTTGCCCAGGGTCACACAGCTAGTAAATGTCTGAAGCTGGATTTGTAGAGTCTTCCTGACTCTAGACCTGGCACCCACTGTGCCCTCTAGCTTAGAATATTGTAAGTGTTTAATAAATGCTTGTTTCCTTTCTTTTCCTTCCTTACCAGGGCCACTCTTTGCACATGTATGTCATATGAATGAAAGTTTCCTGCAATATAAAGAGGGAGAAAAGGAAAACCACTGTGGCTCCTTCATCAAGAAAAGCTGTCTGCAGAACATGGAGTTTTAGGGGATCTTTTTAAAAAGTGGGAAGTGGGACAAACTCTAGCAGCTTGAGTACATGAAAGCACAGAGAAGAAAAAACAAACTGAAACCCCATTCCTGTCTATGTAAAATGGCCCTGTGTTGGCGGCTAGAGTCCTGCTTTTTTTTTTTTGCTCTGCTGGTTTCAAACCCATAAAACGAACTCACCCAGAAGGGTGCATTTGACTACCCTGGACAAAAAGCACAGATTCAGTCTCATTCTGCATCCCAAACTTCGTGACTTTCAAAGTTACACCATCTTATTATAAATCTGGTTACCTTCCTGAAGCTGAGGCAAGAAACCAGACATTCTGAAATGTATCTGGAGCTGACTGCAAACAGCAAACACAGTCTTCTAACAAATGAAAACCTAACTAGCTAAAAGAGCAAATAGGTAGGAAAAGTTCGGGTCAGGCGGGGAAGCAATTCTCTTTGATCTTTCTTGCTCTTTGACACACAAGACAGTTTCCCTGCTTCTCTTCCCTCACCTTTAGGTGTTCCCTCTCCTATTCCCGAGACTACTCAATACACAGAATATAGAGTTAGTATTTATAGAACATAGGTTTGCAAAGACCTGAATATGTGTTATTTCATCTGACAATAAGTCTGTGGGGCAGCTAGACGGCATAGTGGATGGAGGGCTGGGTCTGAAGTCAAGAAGACTTAAATTCAAATACTGCCTGAAACACTAGCAGTGTGACCCTGGGTAACCTGTTTGCCTTAGTTTCCTCTTACATAAAATGAACTGGAGAAGGAACCGGCAAACCATTCCAGTATCTTTGCCAAGAAAACACCAAAAAAAGGATCTCGACTGAAAAACAACAACAACGAAAAAGAACCTGTAGTCAGTGCCACAAAGAATTCTAAGAATAAATATACATTTGAAGGGCCATAAATGGAATGTGTGGGTATATGGGTCAACTCTCCTTTAATCTTGAATCTTTTAAGGAAGATTTCAGCAAAGCATTTTCAGTTTTCACGTTATTTTCATGGAGACTTGGAATTAAGATATGAAATCTTAAGATCATAATCATGTGAAGATATTTCATAATGTAAAGAGAAGCAAAACTTATTTTGAAACAAAGGCTAACAGCTGTTTGTGTGTTTTGGTTTCTTCTTAGAAAAATTGTTCTTACATATACATGTATGATTTTCAATTTGCTACCAACAGCTTTAGACTTACCACACGTTTTTTAAAGAAGGCATTTTTAAAAACTCAAATAAAGACAACTCTGCACCTGGATACTTGTCTAAAACAAGGAACCATGATCACTTTTATTCTAGACACTCTCTGACATAAATCCTCCCTTATTACACTTGGCTGGCTGCCTAGAATTTGTTTCAAAATAGCCCCTAACCATAGAAGGTTAGCCAACAAAATGCAAAAGAAAGCAAAATTTTACACCGTTCCTAGAAACACAGTTTCCTTTTACCCCCCTGCAGTTTTATGCCATTGATTAGGCAGTGAATATTTAATTAAAATCTCCAGCTGATATGTTGTCTTCCTAGTATACACTGGAAACATTTCCTTAATTGAAACAGCAGAAATTCCTATTCAATTATTTTACTACTTAAAGCATTTTAATAAAAAGCCATACTATTCTCTCCCTATATTCAACCTCAATAAAATGTCTTTCAATGTAAGTTAATATATACATTACATAGGGGGTTAGACAGAGCTCAAATTTTTCTTCTTCCTAGCCCTCTAAAAACCAGCCAAGACTCTGAGGTATTTCATTAGGACACAGAAAACAGGAAATTCAGAACTGAGATCCACCTGGTTTCACTCCCCTTCACACCATTTTGCATTTGATGTTATTAAAATAAATGTCAATCCCAGCCAAAAGCTTGTGTGAGATCTCCTTCCCTGTTTTAATATTCCAGTGACGCAAAAGAATAGTAAAGATACAGTATTAAAGGAGTCCCTCTTCCCTCTCCCCTACTTCAGTTTCTTCTTGCTGTTGTTAGTCATTTCAGTTCTGTTGTGACCCCATTTGGGGTTTTCTTTGCAAAGATACTGAAGTGGTTTGCCATTTCCTCTTCCAGTTCATTTTACAGATGAGGAAACTGAAGGCAAACAGGGTTGACAGACTTGCCCAGGGTCACACAGCTAGTAGGTATCTGAGGTCAAATTTGAACTCAGATCTTCTTGACTCCCAGGCCCAGCACTCTATGCACTATGATGTCACATAGCTGGCCTAGTCTTCTTCATAATGGCACTCAAACCTGTTCCTCTCCTATGGTCCACCCATTAGATCAAGAAAAATTTGGATTCTCTCTGACTTCTGGAAAAATCACAAAATCCCCTTAGATCTCATGTATAAAATGGGGTTAAAATAATCTGCCATCTCTTTCCAAAGAATATTTGCAAGGATTATTATAACCACAAATTCCAATTTTTCACCCCTAACTCCACTCCCACTGAACGGCAGCTAGCGAGGGAGTGGGGAAGACCAACATTCCAACCTTGCCTCAGACACTTATTTAGCTGTGTCACTCCGGGTAGGTCACACACTCTCTCTCAGACTCACTTTCTTCACCTGTAAAACGAGTGATGACGATAGCACATACTTCACAGGAGCTGGTTGTAAAGATCAAAATGAGTCAACACATGTAAAGTGTTTTTGCAAACCTTAAAGTACTGTATAAATGCTAGCTGGCCATTTTTATTGTCCCCGGAATGTTTCTCCTCCGGAGCTGTGCCAACAGGTTTCTTTTGAAGTCAGTAGGGTCTTTTCATACCAAAAAAAAAAAAAAAAAAAAGATAAATACGCAAGAGTATAAAAAGATCTTGGGAGCAAGCCAAAGTCCACAGAAATTTCAATAACCTGAGACCAGAAAAGCTGTAGAAATAGATTTATTATCAAGATGTTTCAAGTTGTTATTATCATCCCCCATCCACTACGTAAATCTTTGCCTGTGGATTGTTCCTGATGACCCATGGCAGTCATTAGAAAATAGTTCCATGAAGGGAGGTTCTATCAAGCACCAACCCTATATGTAATCCACTCCACGATCAAAATGCAAAATTGGTGCCATCACAGCAACACACAACATCCCTGCCTCGATGCCTTCCACTTTTATTATCAGGTCATAATTCAAATTCAAGCAGGTGTTAAGTTCTTACTGAGGAACTAAAATAGCACCCGGTTGAGCTAGGTGCCCCCTTCTCTGACAAATGAGTCCAACTGAGCACTCCTCCCAATGGTGAAGATGGCTCCCTACTCACATCTTCTCATCCTAGGCCAGTACTTTTCCATGCCTTCCCATAAATTCTCCATGAGAGGTCTGCCCAATGTGTTGGGAGCCTTCCTTTAAAATCTCTTAGCTTTTCTGGGATAACGATGAAATGTGAGTGCTGTCCGCTGATTAACCATCACCCTATAAGTAGCACTCAACCATTTTTGTATCATGTGCACTTCTGGCAGCCTAGGAAAACCTATGGACTCCTCAGAATAACGCATTATTCGTAGAGAAGTCAATTACATTGAAATACA
>CM053580.1:187984241-188008031 GCA_028627135.1 Pseudochirops cupreus | reverse complement strand
CCTGGCGCCACAGGCTCCACGTGACCACATTCAGCCTATTAGGGAACAGAGTATACTTTCAAATATCCAAGGGTCCTCAGTCACGTAGGCACTTTAGCAAAGGGCCTAGGGGCAGGGAAGATCTTCAGATTCCCATAACAAGATATCAATTTTTTAAACAAATAAATCCAAGTTCATGAATCCCTTGCTCTACAAAAGCATAGATTAGGAACTGGAAGGAAACTTAGAAGTCATTTAATTCAACCCTCTCATTTTAGAGATGAGGAAACAAAAGACCAGAGAGGTGAAGTCCCTTATCCAAGGTCACACAGGAAACTAAGTACTAGAGCCAGAATTCAAACCCAGATCTTCCAACTTAGAAAATGCAATGTATAAAAACCATCATTGTATCTCCCTGACGATATCCCTGACACTATTCATCCGTAATATGCTATTACCTGTTCATAGCCATCATAGGCCTTTCCACAGTCCTTCCTCACATCCTTAATGTGAGTTCTTTAGTAATCTAATAAATCTGCCATCATTATTCAAATCCCAATTTTTAAAAATTTCAACATGTAAAATTTATACTCAACATACAAGCAAACAATTTCAGTTTTCATGTATTAAAACAATGTCTTTAAGTACCCTCATTCATTTTTTTAGTACATTGTGGGGATCAGAGGCATGGGAGGGGGTATAATCTGGAAAATCCCAGTAAAAATTTTTGGCCCTCCCTTCACACCAGAGAATAAGTCTGAATTTTTTCTTTTTTTATGGGGTGTTTATAGTACTTTATTGTAAAATTTGGGTTAAGTATTTGGTCATGGGCTATATGTAGGTCAATGCTGAGTAAAAATACTTTTTCTGTGTTGTCTCCTGGCCCTCACATGTGGGCGGCTTCCGCAAAACTCCCCCAAAATTCCCATTTAATTTCTTATGCAGACCCACGATGGACATCTATCAGAATCATGATGGAGAAAGTCGTGATGAAGGATAACTGTATACTTTTTCTAAATCCTTAGTACATATGTATTCATTTTATAGTACATTTTTATTGCTCTAGGTCATTCCTCAACTACTGACCCTCCCGTGTGCATCAATCCTTCCTTTACCTTTGTACAACACTTGACGACTTTATGAAATGTTTTGCTATTGGCTTATTCCTTTTCATTAATCCTCAGAACATTATTCCCTTTTCCCCCGAAGGGAAATTAAAACATACGATGATTTAAATATGAGTCCCAGATTGTTCAATGATGTCAGAGGCAGAGCTAAAACTAGGACTTGCCTCACAAATCTTTCTACCCTCATTTGGGGAAGAGGAAGAAGGCAGAGAGAAGAAACAGTCATTGCTTACCATTTCCACACAAAGAGAATAGGGCATTTTTTTAACCACCTGCTTTGCCACTACCTTCATCTTGGACCCAACTGAATTCTAAGGTTTTTCAAGGTTTTGAATTGTTTGGTTTTGGTGAGTGGAGGAGAGGGATTGTTGGGATTGATTTAGGGTTGGGTTTGGGTTTTGGAGTTGCTGCTTTGTTGTGTTTTTTTTTTCCAATTTAGTTCAGAGAAAAAAATCAGCACAAAGCTCTAAAAAAAATTCCATGGCACATTGTCAGAGGTAGGTTAAGTAACTTTAATTCATGGAGTGTGAAATGTTTTTTGGAAGAAATGTGCTTTCTTACTTAATGTTGTGTTTGTGAGTGTCTTATCTCTTCACTAGACAGAAAGCTCCTAAGGGACTGGGATTATGTCTTATATTTCTTTTGTCCCTCCTTTAGCACCTCGAAAAATCTTGTGTACCTAGAAGACAGTTAATTGATGTTCACTGATTGAATGAACAAATATTCCTAGTGCATTTGGCAATATTCAAAATTGAGATGAAGATAATGCTGTATGGTTCATAGGTCTCTTTTCAGTTCCCAGGTAGAGAAGGACTGGTTCAGATCACGGAAGAAAGTTGTTCCAGTAACACAAAGCTATCCTTGCAATGGAAAATGGAAAACAGACAAGTTATACTTCATTCCTAAAATGGGGAAATTTCTCCTCACTCATTAAATTATTTCTAGTGGTTGCCATGGATGAGGGAAAAAGGAATTGGGGAAGGCAGCTATGTGGGGGGGAGGATTTTTTTTTTATTTCTTTTGAAAATAGAACAAGTAGATGAACAGAAGCAAGCAAATGTGGTTTCTTGGTGTTCTCTAAAATCATTTACAAATTATTCCTCTGTAGTATGGCAACAGTATAATACACACTACAATACACACATTAATCAACCAAACAACTATTATTGAATGCCTACTATGATCAAGGGACTATGCTAAGGAAAATGTAAAAAGGACATCAGACAAATCTTTCCCTGCCTTCAGGGACCTTGAAGTCTAATTAAGGAGACAAGGCACAGATACATTAAAAGATAAAGAGCAACACAAAGTGCCAAGTAAGCAGGCTAATGCTTTCGAAATAAACATGCATATTTCTCCTTAATGTGGTTATGTCAGAACGTATTTCTGTACTGAGGAAATATATATTATTGCTATAAGAAATAATGCAAGAGTATTGTGTAATATCCACAATGTAAAAATGGACCTGGAGTCAAGTGATGTCTGAAATTCAGGTTTGAATTCTGACTCTGACTTTATCTGCATAACCCTAAATAAGTCACTTGAGATCTAGCCTTTTATATAGAAATGGAGTTGTGATAATAGATGTACCACCTACCTCGTAAGTCTGCTATGAAAAAAAAAGGTTCCTATCATTTCTTAAGTGGGTTATTCCTGGAACATAGATTTTAGGGAACAGCCCAGACCAGCCATCCCTCATGCTCCAGACTTAGCCCTCCCACTGATCCTCGAGGGCAGGGACTTCTTTTTGTTTATATTTATCTTCCCAGTACTCCGCACAGTGCCTGACACAGAGGAAAACCTTAATAAATGCTTGTCATTTATTGACTAATTGAGAAACGCTTTTCACAACTATAAATTGGGGGTGAGTTCTTGACTAAAAAGTGGATAGAAAGAATCACAGGTGATAAAACTGATAATTCCAATCATATTGTACTGAAATTTTAGCACAGGGCCAGGTAGGTGGCAGCAGCAAATACAGCACGGGCACTGGAGTCAGGAGGACCTGAGTTCAAATTTGACCTCAGACACTTAACACAAAAACTAGCCATGCGACCTTGGGAAAGTCACTTAATCCCAACTGCCCTCCAAAAAGAAAAAAGAAAGAAATTTTAGCACAAACAAAATCAATGCAGGTAGAATTAAAAGGGAGACAGTTTTGGGGGAGATGATTTATAGTAAATTTCCCTGATAAAGGTTTTATTTCCAAGAAATATAAGGAATGGATGCAAATATATAATTTCCCCCTTTCACTTATTTTTCTTCTCTCCTTTCTACTGGCTCACTCTCTATTGCCCACAAACATAATAGATGCCTCCACTTTCTCTCCTCCCACTCTCTTCTTAACCCTTTACAATCTGGCTTCCAATCTCACCATTCCACTGAAATCGCTATCTCCAAAGTTACCAATGATTTCTCAATCCTCTTTCTCCTTCACCTCTCTAAAGCCTTTAATACGGTGGATCATTTTCTTCTCCTTCATAGTCTCTTGCCTCTAGGTTTTCAGGACACAACTCATTCCTGATTCTCTTCCTAACCTATCTGACCACTTCTCAGTCACCTTCATTGGATCCTTATCCAGACTACACTCACAGTCCTAGGCCATCTTCTCTACTCCCTCTGTACTACTTCACTTGATGATCTCATCAGCTACCATGGATTTAATTGCTATCATTATGCTGATGATTCTCAAATCTACTTAGCCTGCCCCAGTCTCTGTGTTAATCTCCCAATAGCATCTCCAAATGCTTTTCAGACATCTTAAACTAGATGTTCAGTAAATATCTTAAAACTCAACATGTCTAAAATTGAATTCGTTATCTTCCCCTAAACCCTCCTTTAATCCTCCCTTTCCTCTTACAATAGAGGGCAACGCCATTCTCCTAGTCCCTCCGGCTTGCAACTTAAATGTCACCCTGGACTCTTCTCTACCTTTCACTTCTACTATATATATCCAATCTGTTGTCTTTTGATTTCATCTTTGCAATATATCTAAAATATGGCCCATTTCCCTCCTCTGACACTGCCATCTCTTTGGTCCTCATGCCTGGACTGTTGCAGTAGTCTGCTGGTGGCTGTGCCTACCTCAAGTCTCTCTCCATCCAATCCAGCCTCCATTCAGTCATAAAAGTGATTTTCCTAAATCACAGATCCAGCCATGTCACTCCCCTACTCAATAAACTCCAATGGCTCCAGATAGCCTCCAAGATCAAATTCAAAATCCCTTGGCATTCAAAGACTTTCATAAACTAGACCCTTCCTGCCTTTCCAGTCTTACTCTCTACCACGTACTCTCCAATCCAGTACCACTGGCTTCCTGACTGTTTCATAAAGACATACCATCTCTCAGCTCTGGGAATTTTCTCTGGCTGTTTCCCATACCTGGAATGCTCTCTTTCATCTCCACCCACTGGCTTCTCTGCCTTCTTTTAAGATCTAACTAGAAATTAAGATTGTGATGGAATATTACCATACTATAAGGAATGATTGAGTTCAGGGGCAGCTAGGCGGCACAGTAAATAGAGCACCAGCCCTGGAGTCAGGAGGACCTGAGTTCAAATCCAGCCTCAGACACTTAATACTTTCTAGCCGCGTGACCTTGGGCAAGTCACTTAACCCCAATTGCTCTGTCTTGCTCCCTCCAAAATGACCAAAAAAAAATAAAAAAGAAATGATAAGCTCGATGATCTTAGAAAAACATGGATAGATTTGCATGAAATAATTAAGGGTAAAATAAGAACCAACAGAATGCTGTATACAGTAATAGTAATAATGTTTTAAGAACAACTTTAAGCAATTAAATCATTTTGACTATTATAAATGCCCAAATTAACTACAAAGAACATATGAAGGACGATACTATCTGTATCCAGAGGAAGAATTGATAAATGGAAGTATGTATAGAATAATTTTACATATCTATACCTATTTGTGTCTAATGGTAGCCGTCTCTAGGGTGGGGTGGGGGAAAGAGGGGAAAAAAGAGAAAAAAAAGAAAAAAAGAAAGTTACACGATAACTTTGTTATATATTTTAAAGGAATAGCAAGTTGCACGTGATAGATTTGCAGTTTCATGTGTGATTATCTTTTTTTTATTATACTGTTATGGAAATGCTTGTTTTAGTCCATAATTTAAAAATAAAATAAATCAAACAAAAAAAGACCTAAGTATAATCCCATCTTCTACAGGAAACTTTTCCCAACCCCTCTTAAATCAAGTACCTCCCCTCTCTTATTAATTCCTATCTGTCCTCAATATAGCTCATTTATACATATTCGTTCGCTTGTTGTCTCCCCCATTAGATTGTGAGCTCCTTGAGGGCAGGGACTTGTCTTTTGCCTCTTTTTGCATCTCCAGTGCTTAGCACAGAGCCTGGCACATTTGTTGTTGTTCATTCGTGTCCAAATCTTTGTGGCTCTACTTGGGGTTTTCTTGGCAAAGATACTGGAATGATTTGCCATTTCATTCTCAAGCTCATGTTACAAATAAAAAAACTGAGGCAAACAGGGTTAAGTGACTTACCTTGGGTCACACAGCTAGTAAGTGTGTAAGGCCAGATCTGAATTCAGGAAGATGAGTCTTTGTGACTCCAGACCCTCTATTCACTGTGCCATCCATCTGCTCTACCTGACACATAGTAAGTGCTTAATAAACATTTATTGACTGACCAATAAGGGTCATTCTCCAACAGATAAAACAGTCAAAGGACATAAAGAGTTATCAGAAGAAGGAAAGTAAATTATCGACAACCATATTTTTTAATGGTCCAAAGTGCTAATAATTAGAAAAAATTCAAAGTAACTTGGAAGTTGTAACTCATAGATTGGCAAAGATGCCAAAAGAATGACAATTGTTAGAGGGACATGAGAAGACAAATGCATTAATGGATTGCTGTCATTGGAGTTGTAAATTGATCCAACCAACCTTGAAAACAATTTAGAATTATATCCTAAAAGTCACTAAGTAAGCCCTTTGACCTAAAGATAACACTACTGGGTATAGACCCAAAAAGACGTCAAAGATCAAGGGAAAGGATCCATATGGACAAATAAAAAGTTATATAGAAGTCATTTTTGTGGTAGCAAAGAAAGTAGGTGTCCATCAATTGGTGAATGGACAAGCAAATTATGGCAAAGGAATATAACTGAATTGTTGTTGTTCAGTCATGTTGGACTCTTCCTGACCTCTTTTGGGGTTTTTGTAGCAAAGATACTGGAGTGGTTTGCCATTTCCTTCTCCAGCTCATTTCACAGATGAGAAACTTAGGCAAAGAGGGTTAAGTGATTTGCTCAAGGTCACCCAGCTAGGAAGTGTCTGAGGCCAGTTTGAAAACAGGAAGATGAGTCTTCCTGATTCCAGGACCAGCGCTCATCCACTGAGCCACCTAACTGCCCAATGGATATTACTGCACAAAAACAAATGAATGTGAGTAATTCAAAGGAATCAGAGAAGACTCACATGTAGTGATTCAGTGAAATAATCAGAATTAGAAGGACTACTTAACACCATGATGACAATAATGTAAAGGAAAACAAATTCCAAAGACTTAATTGACAAGTATTTATTAAAGGGTTATGTGCTAGCCATTATGCTGGGTGCTGGTGACACAAATACTCACCATGAGCTTACATTCCGATAAGAGTTCTGATCAATGGAATGACCGTTCATTACTTTAGAACAGCAGTTCTCAGCCTGTGGGTTATGTTCAATTTGTAACAATGAAAATACATCCTGCCTATCAGATAGATTCATAACAGTAGCAAAATTACAGTTATGAAGTAGCAACAAAAATAATGTTATGGTTGGGGGTCACCACAACATGAGGAACGGTATTAAAGGGCCGCGGCATTAGGAAGGTTGAGAACCACTGCTTTAGAAGAAGAAGATAATGAAGCTTGCTTCCCACTCTCTTAGTAGAGAGATCACAAGAAATACAAAATGAGGCATAAGTTTTCAAACACTGCTAATGTGGAGATTTGTTAGGTTTAACTGTTACAAGAAGGTAGAGTCGAGGGAAGAACATGTGAGTAGAGCAAGAGTGATACAAAAAAGAAGAAAAAAAAAAAGAAAAGATAAATGAAACATTTTCTATAATATATAAGAGAACAAGAGGAAATCCAAAATTCAGAAGGAGACAAAGATAGACACTTTTTTTAAAGTCCAACTGAATATAAAATCATCTTTTCTATTCTTTGTATACTGAAATGTTCATGTTTGTTAACTTCACAGTAAAAAAAAAAGTATTTAAAAACAAAGTGCTTTGTAAAACTTGAAGCTAAGATATATGAGTTATTATTGCTATTTCATTTCAGAGGCGACAATGACCAGTAGGGGATAAGTGAAGGACCAAGGTTCAGATCCCACACAAAGAACTGTACAGTCAAGATCTAACTTGGGGAAGGGTATTAAAAAGAGTATCCCTTTTCATAGAACAGGGAACCAAGGAAAGCTATCCCATTAAGACTCATATTTATTTTTGAGGTGAAAGGCAGGGCTATGCTAGTAAATGTTTTAACAATCAATTCTCTAGGAAAAAAATGCATATACATGACACAATAACTAAATGGTACATTACTACATTACTAAAATTCTCCATCACTTTCTTAAGTCTAGACAACCAACAAAACAATAAAAGAAGCCCTGATTTGTATAATTTGTTGATTCCCAAAATGTAAATGCTCACAATGAAAATTTAACAATCGGCTCCATGGTTCAAGCTTGATCAGTCACACCCTCAAGTGAAAAGATCTTGTTATTATTCTCAGATAATAGTCCAGGCAAGTCTGATTACCAGCCAAGTTCTCAAGGCACAGAATACTATTTTAGGATGTTAGGAACTCAGGAATCAGGTATTAGGATTAGGGCAGACTCCTACAAAGTACAGATTTGCCTCTGCTCTCCAATTCTAATTTCTTGGGAACTCAGAACTAGAAACCAAATCCCCAGGAAAAAGCCAGCATCAATTAATTTTTTCAGACAGTGGACAACCATTTTTTAAGCACCTACAGCGTGCATGGTGCTTCGATAAACTCTGGAGATAGACAGCCAAAAGACAGTCTCTGCTCTTAAGGAAGGGTTTTCTGACAAAGAAAAGGCCTCTGTGCAGTTTGTCCTGTCTAGGTGGGGAGTCAGCAGGGGGGACAGTTTGTCCTGGAACTGGCATAGCAAAGGAACCACAAGGCTTCTTGTCTCAAGCAAATATCCAGGAGTCAATGGCTTAGTCAAGGATTGGGATCAAGCACAATCCTGTTTAGAAGACTAAAAATGATAGTAAGTAAGTATTACCTTCCAGGTGGCTGAGTCCTTCAAGATTCCGAGTATAAAAAAATTATAGGACAAGGGATTTGGCAGAGACTTCATCAACCAGCCAGCCCAACCCAGCCCTGAAAAAGAAGCCCACTGCAACACTTGCAATGTCTTTAAGCCTTTGCTTAAAGACATCCAATGAAGCAGAAGACATGACCACCTGAGGCAACCTGTTCTGCTTATGGATAGCTCTAATTTTGGGGAATTGCATAATCATATTAAGCCTAAACACCCATCTTTGTAACATCCATCTGTGGTCCTCTGGTACCAAGCAGAATAAGTGTTTAATCCTTTTTTCCATAGAAAGGCTCTTCAAATACTTGAAGAGACTTACTGGCAGCCTGAAACCAAAGTTGAATGCGGAAAACATGTTTAACACAATTAAAATCTAGGCCACACCAGTCTTAATGTATACTTTTGAAACTGTGAAATAAATTTGGAAAGTATATTACCCCAAATATATACAAAATGAACAAAACACAGGGTGGATCACTCTAAAGCAGCTACAGAAAGGGTAGTACTTCCTTGTCAAAAAAGAGGAAGAGAATGATAAACATCCACAGAATAGGTTGCGAATAGAAGAAGAAAAATATTTTTAGACATTTATCATGCCCCCTCATTCCTCCTCTTCAGGTCTCTTTTCTTCAAGTGAAGCATTCACAGTTCCTTCAACTGACCATCACATGGCATGAATCATCCTTTATCATTTTGGTCCTTTATCATTCTGGTTACCCCCACAAAATCTTTCCAGTTCATCAATATCCTTTCCAAAATGTGATGCCCACAACTACGCACAATTTTCCGTATGTGATCAGACCAAGGCAGACCACAGAGGCATATCATCTCTTTAGCCCCATAAGAAATGCTTCATTCCAATCTGGGGAAGCAAAGAATAGTTTACTTGTCAGATTTATGGAGTAGGGACTTTATGACCAAAGAAGAGTTGGAGGGCATTATAAAATGCAAAATGGATAATCTTGATTACATTAAACTGAAAAGTTTCTGTACAAACAAAGCCAATGTAACCAAGATTAAGAGGGAAGCGGGAAATTGGGGAAGAATTTTTATAACCAGTGTCTCTGATAAAGGCCTCATTTCTAAAATACACAGGGATTTGAGTCAAATCTATATGAATACAAGTCATTTCCCAATTGATAAATGGTCAAAGGATATGAACAGGCAATTTTCAGAGGTAGAAATTAAAGATATCTATAAGCATATGAAAAAATGCTCTAAATCACTATTGATTAGAGAAATGCAAATCAAAACAACTCTGAGGTACTACATCTCACCAGTCAGACTGGCTAAGATGACAAAACAGGAAAATGACAAACGCTGGAGAGGATGTGGAAAAATTGGAACACTAATGCATTGTTGGTGGAGTTATGAACTAATTCAACCATTCTGGAGAGCAATCTGGAACTATGTCCAAAGGGCTATAAATACTTGTATACCCTTTGACCCAGTAATACCATTTCTAGAGATCATAGAAATGGGAGGAAGACCCATATGTACAAAAATATTTATTGCAGCTTCTTTGTGGTGGCAAAAAATTGAAAATTAAAGGGATGCCCATCAATTGGGGGATGGTTAAACAAGTTGTGGTATATGAATGTAATGGAATGCTATTGTACTATAAGAAATGAGGAGCAGATGGAGTTCGTATTTACCTGGAAAAGCTTATACAAACTGATGCTAAGTAAGAAGAGCAGAACCAGAAGAAATTTGTACACAATGTATATGTGATGATCAATTTTAATAAACTGGACTCTTCTCAGCAAGGCAAGGTTATCAGACAACTCTAAAAGACTCAGGATGGAAGGAGATGTCTACATTCAGAGAAAGATCTGGAAAGAACAGTTTAAATGCAGACTGAAGCAAACTACATGCTCTCTTTCTTTTCCATGCTGGGTTTTGTTTCCTCTTTCCCATTGTTCATTCCAGCAGTTACAACCCTTCTATACAACCAGACTAATGTCTAATGTGAAAGTATTGGCAGATCCTATACTTGACCACATGCTGCCATGGGAAGGGAAAAGGGAGGGTGGGGAGAAAAATTGAAACTCAAGGGACTGTGGAACTGAATCTTGTAAACTAAAAGTAAACAAACAAATCAATAATTTTTTTTTTAAAGAAACGCTTCATCCAATGCTGGCCAAGACTGTGTTAGCCCTATTACTGTGGACCAAGTCAATCAACCAAAAAATTTGGGCAGCACCTACTACTACCATGTGCTGGGCACTAGAGATATGAATACAGAGAACAAAAACAATCTCTGCTGTCAAGGAGCTTATATTCTAAGAAAGGAAACAGCAAATACATGGGTAAGTACAGACAGAATAAACATAAGAGGAGTAAATGTAAATAAACACAAAGGAGTTCGATATAAGGGGTCTGTGAGGGAGGTCACTAGCAGTTGGGGGGAATCAAGAAAGATTTCATTGCTTTAAAAAAAGAAAGACAATGTAGAAGACAACGCTAGAACATTATCTAAAGGAAGAGGATTCTGGAAGGGGAAGAAGAAGAGGGAGCGCGTTCCAGAAAGGAGGACGGTCTATACAAAGGCCTTGTCTTGCCTGGAAATAGGCTTCCTTATCGCTTCTCAGTTATTTCTAGACCATGCTGCCCACGTTCCGCCATCCTTCTCATCCCCCTTTCACCAGAACTTTGGACTCAGCCCCTGAGATACTGGGCTCTCCTACTTGAGTGTTCACCTTACCTTTTCTGGTATCAGGCTCCCACATCAATTCTCATCTATTTCCAAACCATTCTCCCTCACTCCTTTCCTAGCTTCCCTTTGTGTGCTCTCTTCCACCATTAGAATTTAAGTTCTTTCTTTTCATGGTGGCAAAATTTGGATATTGAGAGGATGGTCATCAATTGGGAAACGACTAAATAATTTGTGATATATGAAGGCAATGGAATATTATTTAGGCAATAAGAAATGATTGGCAAGCAGATTTCAGAAAAACCTAGAAAGACTGGGATGAGATGATGCAAAGTAGAATGAGCAGAACCAGGAAAACACTGTATACAGCATCAGCAACATTCTGCAATGATCAACTATGAATGACTTAGCTCTTCTCAGCAACACAATGATCTAAGACAAGTACAAAGGACTCATGATGGAAAACACTATCCACAGCTAGATGAAGAGTGGATGAACTCTGAATGCAGACTGAAGCATACTTTTTTTTCATGTACTTTATTTTTTCATGTTTTTTTTTATCTGTTTTGTCTTTCACAATTGTGACTGACATGGAAATCTGTTTTACATAATTGTACATACATAACCTATTATCAAATTGTCTACCATTTTAGGAAGGGGGGGTAAGGAAGGAAGAAATATTTGGAACTCAGAATCTTATAAAAATGAATATTAAAATTGTCTTGACGCGTATTTGGGAAAAAATAAAATACTATTTTAAAAAACTAAAATAAAATAAACAAAAAAAGAATTTAAGTTCTTTGAGAGCAGCTATTATTTTCCTTTCTTGTATTTGTATCCCCAGCACTTAGCACAGTGCTTGGTATACATTAAGCATTTAATAAATGCTTTCTCACTCTTACATTCCTGGAGATGGAAATAAGAGTGTCAGTGTATGGGGAATACAAAGAAAGCCAATACGGCTAATTCACAGAGTGCTAAAGGGATAGTAATGCATAATGAGATTGGAAAGATAGATTGGGGACAGGCAGTAATGGGTTTAAAAGTTAAAGAAAGGAGAGGGAAACACTGGAGTTTACTGAGGAGTAGCGGTGGTTGTGGCAGCTAGGTGGCACAATGGCTAGAGTGCCAGGCCTGGAGTCAGAAATACTCATCTTCCTGAGTTCAAATCCACCCTCAGACACTTA
The DNA here is from genome assembly GCA_028627135.1 of Pseudochirops cupreus. Lineage (NCBI taxonomy): Eukaryota > Metazoa > Chordata > Mammalia > Diprotodontia > Pseudocheiridae > Pseudochirops > Pseudochirops cupreus. The sequence continues at coordinate 187,995,764 of CM053580.1, read as the reverse complement.
CTAGCTATGTGACCCTGGGCAAGTCACTTAACCCTGTTTGTCACTGTTTCCTCACTTATAAAATGCGCTGGAGAAGGAAATGGCAAACCACGCCAGGATCTTTGCCAAGAAAACCCTAAATGGGGTCACAAAGAGTCAGACTGGAGTCTATGAGCAGAGCAGTGCTTACAATCCACTAAAACCCTAAGTCTCTTTCAAACAAACTGCTATCTAACTATTTCCTCATTTTGCCATTTTAAACCAAATTGTAAAATTTAAAATTCATTCCTATTAAGTTTCATCTTATTAAATTCATCCCAACATTTTAACTTGTCAAGAGCTTTTTGGATCCTTACTGTCATCCAGCACATCAGCTATCCCTCCTGGGTTGGTGTCATCTTCAAATCTGATAAATATGACATCTCTTCCTCTAAGTCGCTGATAAAAATATTCAGCAGCACTAGACCAAGCACAAATCCCTGGGGCACACCACTGAATATCTCCTTGCAAGTTGACATTGAATCATTAATCACTACTCTTTTTAATCCAACCATTAAATCAGTCCCAAATCCATCTAATTATATTGTCATTTAGTCCATATCTCTCCATTTTTCCACAAGAATAGTGTGATACCTTGATTATCAAACATCTAATTTTATTACCAAATGAACTTTACCTCTAAGGAGAAATCCTCAGATCTCAGTTCTATTCACGCTTGTCTGGCCAAAAAAAAAGGAAATACCTATGAATTCCCCTCCAATGGTCAGGACATCAACTAGGTATTTAATGTTAGAAGGTAAAGGATTGCATCACTACAACCATCATCCCAAGAAAGTTCCTAGGAAATAGATACATTTGCCCACTGATAAAAATTCTAACCCTTTAACTCCTGAAGTTGTTCCAAAACGCAATGGCTCTCTTCTACTGGCTGGGTAAGATGCCCTTGGAGAGCAAGTCTTACCAGAGGCCGCCACGTATCACCTTTTCTAGGGTCTCCAGTTACCACTGTTGGCTCAAAGCCAATTTTGGTAAGGAATATGGGGTTACCTATCAATAATGACAGTCTTAAAGCCACCAATACGGGTAAAAAAAAAAAAGCTAAAAACTTTAGAATAGAAAAAACTATATAAACTATATAAAAATAAAAAAAATTTAAAAAAAACTATAGAATCATACAATTGCAGACTTGGAAGGGCAAGGCAAGGATATGCTCTGACAAGAGTGTGCTGGGTCAGTCACTGTGAAGCCAAGCAACAGAATGAGGCAAAGAGGTATATTCATAGTCCAAGATGGTATCCAGGGAGTATATGGAAGAGGCTCCAGAACTAGAGGCTAAAGGTATAAATGCAACAGAGCTTTCTGGAGATGAATATCATAACAGGCAGTAGAGGTCCACAGAAGTAACTGCTCCAGCAGATATTAGAAGGTTTCTTTCTGTGACCTTTAAAATCAGAGAGAATCTCAATATCTACTCAACTATACCTTGCCTGGCCAATACAACATCTTTTTTTTTTTTTTTTGGAAAGGGGAGATGGAGAGGAGAAGGCAAGGCAGTTGGGGTTAAGTGACTTGACCAAGGTCACACAAGTAAGTGTCAAAGGTCTGAGGCTGAATTGGAACTCAGGTCCTCCTGATTCTAGGGCCAGTACTCTATTCACTGTGCCACCTAGTGGCCCCAACATCTCTAACCTTAAAGGACTCTTGCTGAACTCCAGTTAGTATCTATTAATTTTAGCCTGTACCCTGGGGATGGGGAATGAAGAAAAGAAATTGAATTCCCTGAGGGCTAAGAATCTAGCCGTGAGCTTCTACCCCATTATTGTGATTGATTTTTTCTGAGTTGAACAGAGACCCTGGTTGTGTTGTTGTGTTTCAGTCATTTCAGTTGTACCTGACTCTTCATAACCCTATTTGGAGTTGTCTTGGCAAAGCTACTAGAATGGTTTGCCATTTTCTTCTCCAGTTGACTTTACATATGAGGAAACTGTGGCAAACAGGATTAAGTGACTTTCCTGGGGTCACACAAGCTATAAGTGTCTGAGACCAGATCTGAACTCAGGAAGATGAGCCTTCCTGTCTCCAGGCCTGGTACATTCTATCCTCTGTACTACCTAGCTGCCCCAAGAAAACAGACTAGATTGTTTTCAGTTGTAGAGCCCCCTCCCCCTCAAAAAATTTTATATTTCATTCTAACTTAGTTGTGTTCATAAGGTGACACCTAACATGAATTAAGTATCTCACTCACCTGAGCCAATCAGGTAACAAAGTGAATTGAAAACAGTGATCAATAGCCTATTATTCTGGCGTACAGCCTCCCCCGTCATCTGGCAGGGTCTATTTTCCCACTAGCTAGCAAATATCCCTGTGGTTGTTAGAGAACATTTAGTGAACCAGGTGACAAAAACCTTTCAAGAACATTACCTAGTGCTATTACCAAGTGCACATTCACAAAAGCACCTTTCTACTTTGCATTCTTTACAGTCAGTTTCTATTAATTCCATCTCACAGCATCCCTGGGAGATAAGTTCATTTTGTTATGCTCATTTTACAGATGAGGAGGTAGGAAAGTTCCAGCAGGGACCGCGCCTTAACGTACCATGAGTCTCTTTATGTGTAACAAGAATCCATTCTGATTTATTCCCATCAAGCCATAGAGAAATGTCTGAGCAATCTGAGTGAAATGGCATAGTTGGAGGCTGACAGAATGGAAGCCACAAGAAATCACTTAGAGTTTATTCTCACTTCTGTTCTTTGGCCCCGGACAAATAACTTCATTTCTCTCTCCTTTTCCCTTCTAAATATCCTTCCCCAGAGAGGTTTGCAAAATTAATTAATGGTTTACAAAAGATGCCATCTGCATTCAGAGAAAGAACTGATAAATAGAAATATGTATAGAATAATTTTACTATACATAATATACAAATACACATATTTGTGTCTAAGTACAGGGTCTGAAGTCAGGAAGATTCATCTTCCTGAGTTCAAATCTGGCCTCAGACACTTACTAGCTGTGTGACCCTGGACAAGTCACTTAACTCTGCCTCAGTTCCTCATCTGGAAAATGAGATGGAAAAAGAAATGGCAAACCATTCCAGTATCTTCACCAAAAAAACCCCAAATGAGGTCCAAAGAGTTGGATGTGACTGAAACCAATAACCAAAAATATGAACAGCTGCTGCTGTTCCAGTTCTAAATTATACTTATTGATCAGGCATCAGATATCTCTCTACCGTAGTAGTTTCTCAAGCTTTTCCTCCTTAATATTCTTCCCACAAGCCTCTCTATTGCCAGACTCTGAGCATTTTCACTAGCTGTCCTCCCTCCCTATTTCCACAACCTGCCTTCACTACCATCCCATATAGAATCCAATCTTTCCTGATCCAATGCCCTTCCTTTCACATGTTCTTCTACCTTCCTATTCTCTATGAGCCAGTAGCAATGGCCTACTTGCTCTTCCTGTGTGTTACAAGTATTTTCACTGCCTGTTTTCAGCACCTGGAACACTCTCCTTCCTTATCTCTGCCTCCTGGCTTCCTTGGCTTCCCACAAGTCTTAGCTAAAATCTCACCTTCTACATGAAGCCTTTCTCAATCTTGCTTAATTCTAATGCTTTTTTCTGTTAGCTATCTCTCCTTTATCCTCTTGTTTGTATACAGCTGTTTGCATGCGGTCTTCCCCATTACTCTGTGAGTAGTCTGAAGACACGGTTTATTTTCACATTTCTTTGTATCCCCAGCCCTTACCATAGGCCTGGAACACAACAGCTACTTAATAAATGTTAGTTGATTGACCAAATATAATTTTGGAGTGGGAAGGCACTAGCAGAATATTATGAGTCAGGTTAAAAAAAATTAAAGGAAATCTCTGAGCTCTTAGGAAGCAAGGGCACTGTATAAATTCAAGGCACTTCTGAAGTACTAATATAGTGTGTGTGTGTGTGTGTGTGTGTGTGTGTGTGTGTGTGTGTGTGTGTGTGTGTGTAGTGGATATGTAGTGATTTATAGCGATATCACACGAGATTAATTTTGTGGAGAATTAAGTTATCTGATCTAAGGAACACTGATGAAGTAATCAAATACAGAATTCGTGTAACTAAAATAGCAAATGCTTCTAGCTTACTTAGATACAATTATAAATCTGTCAAAGGCTTGCTTAATGTTGGCTGAAGTTCTATAAATGATGTATGACATAGTTAGAAATAAATAAGACTATAAGGATCAGAATTATGGATCTGGCAAAAGGATCCCATCATCTGGTGAAATCAATGAAAATTTTGACTCAGTTGGGAAGTGTTGTAAAGAAAGGTAATATGGATAGACAGCAGGAATCCAGTGTAAGCAAGAAGTGTCATAGTAAATGAGGTTAAACCTAGAAAATCTAAGGTGATTTATTTCCGGAATTTACATAGCTAACCGTGGAAAAACAGAAAGAAGAAATACCAAAATACCAAGAGAACTCATTTCAATAGAAATCTGTATGTAAATCCAATCTGACCTTATCTCTGGTAAAGTCTCTCAATGAATGCTTAATCTCATTGCTAGAAAGACTGGGACAAACTGGAAAAGAGAAGAAAAGTCATCAAAATCATTGTAGGCCAAAGAAAATGAACTTTAGGAGAAAAGACAAAAAGCCACAACAATGAAATCCCTAATTGATACGGACATAAAAGTTGCTTGAAGAAGAAAGAGCCTCCTGGTCAAGGTGAAAACATCCCAGGCAGCATGACGAATGAATGAAAGCCAATTTACTAAGAAGACGACTTGGCTCCAACTCAACAAACATTTCCCAGACCAGCAACTTAAGTATCTCAAGCATGAAGCTGTCAAAACAAAGGTGAGCTTCACTTCTTAATTAATATCTATAGGTATATACACCTCACAGGACTTTTAAGACAAGGAGAGTCCATAAAGGCTGTAAGCATTGTTACTGTCAGTGACCTAAAGAGTGCTTCGAAGGACAAACTGTTTTGGGTTCAAAATACTATTCTCAAAAAAGAGGAAACTGACAGATTAATTCAGTGGGAAAACTTGGCCTCTACTGAGAGAACTGGTTGCTCTATTATTTAAAGACTACAAGTGGCAGTCATCTCACAAACAGCTTAGGCTTCATATCGTTCACCTGACCATCCACTTTGTTTTCACATGGCACGATGGGTGAAATAGTTCAAGAACCTTTCACCTTATGATCAAATTCTTTCAAACCTTTCTTTGTGGGGAAAACAAACACTCATTTAATCACTATGCTATGGTATTTTAAGACTTACAAAAGGCAATGCACACAATTTTAAAGATAATTTTATTGATATTCTTTGTTTTTTCATTATTTGCATTTCCCAGTGTATCCCTTCCAGTGTACGACTCTCAGAAAACCTTCTTTTATGACAAAGAATAAAAAAAGGAGTGGGAGAACAGTCCAGCAAAACTAGTCAACATATCGAAAAGTCTGACGTTACATCCAGTTATATCCAGTGTTCCAAATGCACCTTCACTTCTGCAAAGAAGGGTGATGGGGTGCTTGGATGCTTGTGCTTAGACCCCAATTTCAAGATCACATTTCTCCTTAGCCTCAAAATATTATCCCCTGACAGTTTTCTCCCCAGCCCAAGGACACACTATGCCTAGCTATTACTCATGAGTGAGCCCCAGTAAAACAAACTATCTTTCCTCATTACAAAAACAAGGTGACCTTCTGAAGAAAACCTCTTGTAAAAACAGGACTGTCTTGTAACCACAGATTTATCATGTATTGATTTCCAAAGTTATCATATTCAATCCCGAGGTCAAGTTATAGACATCAGCTCGCAAAGCTATCCTGCTACAGATGTAACAGACCAAAAATACACCCCTGAAAAACCCTTTCCCCTGGTTTCCAGTAGTGAATGGTGTCTGTGACCAAAGTTGTAAATTATCACCTAATTATCTTATCTGCCAGATAATCCACTACTTTTTCTATATAAGCTTTAGCATCATTCCTGTTAAGTTGCAAGTTCCTTAAGGGATGCAAGTTTCTCAAAGAGCTCTGCCTGCCATACTGGGGTTACAATAAACCTTTGCCACCTTGACTTAAAGAATGCTTGAGTCCGTAAATTCATTCCAGATGACCCCTCAGTACTACAGTCTTTGGAGGGTCCCTGAATTCCTTAAACCGCATCAAAGGGTATAAGATTTTCTCGCATATTTGGGGCCAAGTCATTATAATTTCTCAGCATTCAGTTTCCTTGATTTTATCATTATTCTTTCCATTGACACTGCCACAGTCTTTGTGTATTTTTCCCCGGGCTCTGCTCACTTCATTTTGCCTTAATTCATGTCAGATTTCCCATGCTTGTCTGTAATTTTATCTATATCTATATAATGTTTATATATGATAATATAAAATATAATCCCAATTCCTTTCTCTTCTTGATCATAACCTAAGTCCTCCAATTCCTTCATGTAGTAGGTGCTAAATCCTGTGTAAAACTTACTGTGGCTCCTGCCATTTGAATTATGTCATCATTTCCTGCAATGCAATAATATTCCCTCCATTACATTCATGTACCATAACTTGTTTAGCCATTCCCCAATCAATGGATATGTACTTTGTTTCCCATTTCTTTGCTACTACAAAAAAGAACTGCTATAAATATTTTGATTTATATGGGGATATTTCTTTCGTCACTGACATCCTTGAGGTATGTTCTTAGCCGTCGAATCCCTGGGTCAGAAAGCAGGGACATTTTAATCACTTTCTCCAGATAATGGGATGAGTATCACAATGAAGCAGAAGGAGCTCTGGATTGGGAGTTAGATGATCTGGGTTAAAATTCTGGCTCTTCTACATATCAGCTGTGACTTTAGGCAATTATCTACCATCTCTGAGCCTGTTTCCTCATCAACAAAATAAGGGAACTGGTTCAGATGTTCCCTAAAGGTGCTTTTTGGCTATAAAATTCTGTAATTCCATGACTACCCAAGTAAAAGCAACTATTTTTTATTATCATGGAAAAACTATGGAAACAGTAGCAGCTAACAAATGAATTTGTCACCCTCACAGATGGACGGCAGTATTACTAATACCATCTTCAAGCACAAAGGCTGTTTTCATACGATACATTACAGGATCAAGTGCATAGTTACCACAGTGACCAATTTTCCAGAACATATTAAGAATAATAGCTTGCATTTATATAGTGGTTTAGGATTTGTAATGAACTTTTACAAATGTTATTTCATTTGATACTGACAATAACCCTGTTGGGAGGGAGATTTAGTACCCACAATTTCATTAGTATAAAAAAATGCCAGGGGAGGAAATTTCATTTACTAATGCAATTTGGCAACTTCTGTTTCTGGTAACTTATGGTCTTACAGAGTTGCCAAGGGCACTGAAAGGCTAAGTGAGCTACCCAGGGTCATAGAGTCAGTATGTATTATAATAACAACAACTAACATTTATTCAGCACCTACCATGTGCCAGGCACTGAGCTGAATGCTTCACAAACATTATCTCATCTGATCCTCACAACTTGGGAGAGAGGTGCTATTATCATCCCCACTTTACAGACAAGGAAACTGAGACAGAGATTAAGTGACTTGCCCAGATTCAGAGAAGAGGTAAACATCAGAGAACAAATTTGAACTCAAGTCTTCCTGCCTCCAGGCCCAGAGCTTTACCCACTGAGCCACCTAGCTGCCACCTAACCGGCAGAGACAGAACTTGGAATCAGGAAGATTTGGATTCAAGGCTAGTTTTCTATTGATTAGAATACACTGTATATGTATTAACCCATGAAAAAGAAAAAAAAGTTATTTTTCCATATTGTCTTCACAAAGAAGTATCAAAGGAAAGCTCTAATTTAAAAACCACACCATCTGTTTAACTTGATTTTCATAGTGCATGTGTATTTGTAATATAAATATATGTAATGTATTATATATATGTCGATATATGTATTGTTGGTTCAGCTGTTTCAGTTGTGTCTGACCCTTGTGACCTCATTTGGAGTTTTCTTGGCAAAGATACAGGACTGGTTTGACATTTCTTTCTCTAGCTCATTTTATAGATGAGAAAACTGAGGCAAACAGGGTTAAGTGACTTACCCAGGGTCACAAAGCTAGTAAGTTTCTGAGGTCACATTTGAACTCATGAAGAGGAGTCTTTCTGACTCCAGGCTTGACCTTCTATCTACTACATTACTTAGCTGCCTATCAATATATGTAACAGATATAAATATATATATGTAAAATCCAAATATATGTATTATATACATTATACATATATCTTTATTAGATATATTCACAGATACATATATCTGTGTACATGTATGTGCTATCTCCAAATCAAAGAAAATTCATGAACCGTGAGATGTACGTTTTAAACAATGAACAGTGTTCATAAACAAAAGGGTACCAAAAGTTCTGTAGAATTATAAGGCAAAAAACAGTCCTGGTAATGGTTTGAAAAGTTTGGAAGCAACTAAGATCTAGGGGGGATAATGGGAAAGCAACACTGGATTTCCTGGAATTCGTCGTAATATATTAGTGTATACACTAGTTTCAACCACCTCTCTAAGACTATGGATTTCTAACTTTATAATACCTCTGTATTTTTAAGTGGGAAAGGAAACATGGTAAGTCACAGTTTAAATGTCATCTATCAAGTATCTGTGAGAAAATCAAGAGTTTGGCTATGATTGTGGAGAGTTAACCTTGACGGCTAGAAAGAGACTGAAAGGACAAGAGAAAGGATGATGAGAACTTCTTTGCTGAGAGAACTGTTTGACCTCTTATCTTTGTCAAGAAGCATTACGAAGACAGTTGTTGAGGAGAGATTTAAATTGGCATCCAAAGAGAGCCGAATGGTGGAAAAATCACTAGGAGCAGTAATGGTTAGAGATGACTGTGGATCTAGTCTTTATTATAGCTGATATATTGTAAATAATTATGTCTTTTTTTTGATTGTGTTACACTGTTAACAAATTTTATAGCCAGTAACCTTGATACATACTTAAGCCTAGGAGACAAACAGGCTTGATACAGTGAGGATGAGCAAAAGTGTCTAAGAAAAGGTTTCTCCTATTTATTTAATAAATCATATTTAATAAACTGGGGTGGGCTCTCAGGACTAATTAATGTTATAATGTTAGTAGTAATGAGGAAATATCAGAACAAATCACTTGACAATAACAGAAGCCAGATTAAGAATGAACAAGGCCTAATTCCCACAATCAGGATCTGTCAGAGAAACCTGTGGACTGGAAGGTTAACCCACAAGACGGTAAAACAGAAGAAAGGACATCAGCAGGTAGAATCAGTGACTGAATAAGTTACTGTGCCATAAGAAATGACAAGCCAGAAGGTTTCAGAAAAACTTGTGAAGTCTTATATGAACTGATGCAAGTGAGCAGACCAGGAAAACATTATACATAATAACAGCAATATTATTATTAATTAAAATTATTAATAAGCTAATAACTTAGCTATTTCTGAGCAATACAATGATCTAAGACAATTCCAAAGGACTTAGGATAAAAAAAAAAAAGTTATCCACCTCCAGAGAAAGAACTGATAGAAGCTGAATGCAGATCAAAACATACTTTTTTAAAACTTTTCTTTTTCCTGGGGATTCTTTTGTCTGTATTTTCTTTTGCTGCATGGCTAATACAGAAATATGTTTTGCAGGACTTCATATGTATAATTAATATTAAATAGTTTGTCTTCTCGATGAGGTGGGAGGAGAGAAAGGGAGGAGGAGAATTTGGAACTCAAAATGTTAAAAAAAAATTGAATGCTAAAAATTTTTTACATGTAATTGAGAAAAAAAATAAAATAAGGGACAAAAAAAGAAAAAAGTTATTTAAAACCTTAATTTAAACACAATTTTACCAAATGTACTTAATAATTCCCTCACTCACAGCAAATTATTAGTAGTAATTAGCAGGATATTTCATTGACAGCAGGAAATAATTCCTACTACCGAAGAAACCCAAAAAAAGCAGATATAAGAACTCAAAGAGCATAGTTATATGTTGCTTCTGCAGAAGTAGGGAGACTAGAAATATGGAACACAACATGTAATGTCAGATTTTTTCTATGTGTTAGATTAGCTGAACTTCCCCTCCCCCCTCTTTTTTATTCTTAGTAATCAAAAATGGCTCTCTACACAGGGAGAGGGATATTTTCAGAAACACAGGTGACGTAAAAACAAAAATATCAACAAAATTTTAATTTACATTTTTTAAGGGAGTCAGGAGAAGTATAATTTATTTTAAACCGCTGAAAATGGTTAAAATTTTAAAACTGATGGTTCATTAAACGTTAAATACCTGCTAGTTACCTTAAAAAAACAGTTCACTCCCTCAAAGACTATGAAAAAAGGAGGTGTTATCTTACATTGAAATGACTTATGACCTGTATCATTTTGTCAAATCAAAATCAGTAATTGCTAAAAAAAAAAAAACTATTCTAAAAACTGGTGAGAAGTCAACTCTAAATTGTAGAAATATATTGAATTCCTACTGTCTACCGAGATTTTCAAGGCTAAAATTTCAACCTAACAAAAATCCCTCAAATAAAAAGATTAGTCGTACTGATGTTTAAAAATAAGTCAAACCACCAACTTCCACTCCCCAGAGTGAACTATTGAAAATAAAGGCACTGCTTCATGAAGAACAGGGTTTACTGTAGCAGATGAAGATGTCCTATCGAGAGCATGCTTTCTGTTGTAACTAGATGAAATGCTAGGTATGTCACATTAGCGGAAGCTGCCATCTAGAACGTGTGTGAGCACAGAAGGACTGAACAGAAGGGATGTGACATGGGCCAAAAGACAGTGGCAGCAATAGGGAATCTTACACCGGACACAAGATTTAACAGATTCACCACTGCCAGGTTGGTTGAAAAAGCTAAACAGGAAAAACATAAAACACCCACAACAGTGAAATGCCAGTTGGTATCTGTGTCAGAGGAGCCTAGTCTAGGACTATCGGGCCACAAGAAGCATTTTTAGAAATTTATGTGTCCTGATACAAGATACTGAAGGTAAAAACACCTACCTAAAACAGGATTTTCTGGGGTGGCTAGGCGGCAAAGTGGATGGACTGCCCAGTCTGGAGTCAGAAAGACTCATCTTCCTGAGTTCTTTAGACACTAACTAGCTGTGTGACCCTAGGCAAGTCACCTAAACCTATCTGCCTCAGTTTCCTTATCTGTAAAAAGAGACAGAAGTGTGTAGGATGTAATGTGGTCCTCTCATTTGCTAAAATATATAGAGCCTTTGGCCTCAGGGCCATAAGGAAAATGAATAAATAAGAGAACTGGCTCTAAGCTGTGATTAATGAGACTTGCTGTTCGAGGAGAGGAAAAAGGCATTTGGGACCATAACTAAATTTTGTTTGGAGTTTGAATCCAGGTATGGTGGTCTGCATCAAATGCCCCACAAGCTACTCAGAGGGAGTGTGATCCTATACTGATAACAGGTGGAAGTCTACATTTGGTAAAGGCCGAAGGGGCAATTGCAGTCTCAGCTGCTGTAGGACCCCTCTGGCAAATTGCCCATGAAATT
>CM053580.1:187954275-187983741 GCA_028627135.1 Pseudochirops cupreus | reverse complement strand
CTGGAACTTTTTGTTCAGTGGTTGGACTGCCCGCTTCTTGCAAGATTCTAATAAAGAGACCCTTCTCTATTCACCTTGAGCTGTCTCCAAGTGATTTAAAATCTTTTTATCACACACAGAAGGAAATGGCAAACCACTCCAGTATCTTTGTCAAGAAAACCCCAAAGGGGGTCACAAGGAGTCAGACTCAACTGAACCACAAAACAGGATGTTGAATACACATAAATAATTCAAACTTTTGTTAATTTATTCAGCATAACAAATGAATTAAATATCAAACAAAGGAGTCTGGAGTATCACGGTACTGTGGAAAGATTACTGAATCTAAAGTCGAGGAACCTGGGTTCAAATCCTAGAGCTACCACTGAGTACCTACACAGAGAAGTGGGGCTCAGGTTCCTCCTCTGTGAAAGGAGGTGAAATGGACTAACTTAGTGGGACAAACTCAAACAGAAATGGAGACCACTAAACTTTACACAAGGATACCTACACTTAAAAACTACAAATTAATGTTGTGTTCTGTTGTATTTTTATTTATCTTATTAATATTTCTCAATTACATCTTAACCAATTCAGTTGCATTGGGAGTATTGCCCACAGTTTGCATTTGTCCAGAGGTGTGCTTAACATCTCCAGACTAGGCAGTCTCCAAGACTCCTCTCTGCTTTAAGCCTACGATCCTATGATCCATCTCAAAACTTCAATGAAATAGGGGGAGGGGACAGGAATTTAGATCTGACAGGTGATTAACTATAAATGGAGCTAATTCTTGGATGCAATTAACATAGGATAAGATAATAAAACTATGCATTTCCCTAGTAATTCCTAGCACTTGGCTATCCTCAAAGGCCACCTCCAATACCTCACCACCACCACCGAAGTCTTACTCCAATATTTCATCAAGGCACACGGGTGGCCCTGGCTTCTTTCAAGAGCTGCCAATGGAGATCTCTGTAAGATCCTAACAAAACTGAAAGGCTCTGAGTACAGGTTAGTGACAACCTCTTCACATCTGTTGCCTTAGGGCCAGTAAGGTTATATTTTCATAAAATGGTTGGATTTTTTTATCTTTTTTTTTTTTAACAACAATAGACCTGCATACGAAGTTAGAAAGGGCCTGAAATCCATTGAAATTCATGTGGTAGTGGCTGTTGTTTAGTTGCATCTGATTCTTTGTGACCCCATTTGGGGTTTTCTTGGCAAAATTACTGGAGTGGTTTGTCATTTCACAGATGAGGCAACTGATGCAAACAGGCTCAGAGCCTGAGGCTGGATTTGAACTCAGGTCTTCCGGACTCCAGACCTGGCACTCTATGCACTATGCCACCTACCTGCCCTACTCCATATTGGAACACAACAATAGCTGAAAGGGACCTCAGCAGTCAACTAGTCCAGGGTTTCTCAAATTTTTTTGTGTGTCATGAACCCCGTTGGCTGTCTGGTAAAGCCTACGGACTCCTTCCCAGAATAATGTTTTTAAATGAGTAAAATAAAATACATGTGATTAAAAAGGAAACAACTTATATTGGAGAAAGTTATCACTATTAAAAAAAAGAGTTCATGGATTCCAGGCTAAATCTTAATAGTCCAATCTTCTCTTTTGACCACTGACGGAAGAGAAGCCCAGAGTAACGAGTTAATTTAGTTACAAAACCCCAAAGAGTTGAAGCAAGAGTACTTGAACATTTTTTCAGGCTTTTCCTAACAAAACCTTCTCCAAATTAAAAGGACATGCAATTGTTTCCTCACTTTTAAAGGCCTTTAGTATTCTAAGAAGCACTTTCTGTTAACTTTATGACCAAAAGTGTTCCCTTTAAGAAACAACAGTTTCCATTGCAAATAGCAGGTACTTTCACCTTTAACACAGTAGGAGTAGGGTTGATTTGGTTGGGTTTTGTTTTGTTTTGTTTTGGGGGGGGGGGGGAGGCAGGCAGAGAGAGCCAGAGTCGAAAATGTAAAAGCAAGGAACAGCCTAGGGCCGCATGCCACCTATTAAAGCAAACATTTAAGCAAGCTGCTCAAGACTTCATATTCCCTAAGGTAGATCACCACAAAAATATGAAACTAGGACAGTGATCACATTACTCTTTTTGTGCATCTTTGATTTCCTTACTTCTTGAATTTGCCCATGGACTTTCCCAGTTCTACTAAAACAAATTCCCAAATATGACTGCCATAGTTACTGCCTTATGGTGCTGCTAATGTACACTGTTCCTACGCTTTTCGATTTCCAAGTATTTAGTTGTAAAGAACACCTAGATTTTTTTTTTGCTCACATTAGTTTTTTTCAGAATTCCATCCCTTTCTGGCGATCTTTCCAGCTACAAAAGGATCTAAATAAGTCTCTAAAAACAAACTTAGAATCATAAACTGGAAAGCTGTTGGACCATCCCTGTCATCTAGTTCTCCCTGAAATCTGTGCAATCACCATAACTCTCTACAAGATCTGTTATATCCCAGTAAGATAAGAAGTAGTTTACAAGGTAAAAGGTAGAGCAGGTAAGAGGCTTGCCCAAACAAGAGATGATGAAATCTCCAAACTAGAGTGACCTCCACGGGGATGGAAAGAAGAAACATATGATGGATGTTATATATAGTAGAAAAACTGCCATATGTTTAGAAAAGTATATTCTTTTTGTAGACACTTCCACAGACTATCTCCCAAATAGATAGATGTATGATGTAATCCCAGGTATGCCGCAGTCCAGAAAAAAAAAAAACAGTATCATGAACTCTATAGATATATCCTCAATTTTACTGCAGCATGGAAATAGGTAAACCACCAGTATCAAACAGTTTTGGTTTTCTTCTTAAGCTAACACTCAAACTGAATTTCCTTCTGCTGGGCAGATAAAAGGTTTCTTACAAGCCTGCTATCTACACAAGCTAGCCACAGCTTTGAAAAATGGGTGGTGCCCATCTATAGCAGTCATATGTTATGAGCCTCTTAGAGTACCGGACTTTATCATATCTACTACCACAGTAGTTTAAGGATGATCTTGTCTAAAAAGAAGAAAGTTTGTGTTGTTTAAGATTGTTTTTAAAATTGTTGTTTAAGTTTATTTTAATTGCTTCCATTAAAAGAAAATGTGATCTCTTTGAGACTGAGTCAATTTGTGGCCTACAGGGATTCTTATATATGCTCCCCATTTTTACCTAAGTTTGATACCACTGTGGCTAAGTGAATAGAGCAACAGGCCTGGAGTCACGAAGACCTGAGAGTTCTAATGTGGCCTCAGACACTTAATAGCAGCTGTGTGATCCTGGGCAAGTCACAACCCTATTTACCTCAGTTTCCTCATCTGTAAAATGAGCTAGAAAAGGAAATGACAAACCACTTCAGTATCTTTGCCAAGAAAATCCCAAATGGGGACACAAAGAGTTGAACACACTAAAAAAAAAAAAAAAAAAAGAACAACAATAATGCTTTACATGACTTCTTGTCTCATTTGTTTTTGATTATCTCATTGTTTGTATCTAAATCCCCCGTGCCTAGAACCAAGCCTGCAGAGTAGGTACTTAATAAATGATTGTCCAATTATTGATTTTAATGAGTTCCTATTAACATTTTGGTATCTGGATGAAGTTTGCCAGCTTTGAGTCATTTGCTGACGTTTTTACTCCATACCTGCCTATTATAACATTCCTAGCTTGCACACAGTACTTACTATGTTTGTTGAATTGAAGAGGAAAAAAACACTCCAAAATAAAAATTTTTAAAATAAATATGAAACTCTCTTGTTTTAATAATACAGCAAAGTGTGTTTGATTCACACACATACACATACACACTCAATTATGCAAGCTGTTCCCAATTTATTTTTGGATGTAGGATAGTTAATTAGTTAGCTAGTTAGAACTGGGAAGTTTTTCTCCAGAGGTAATGCTACAACACCTTGCTGTCAAAGGTCTGTATAGCCAAGGATATGGTTTTTCCAGGATGGTTGTGAGAGTCAGACTATAAGGAAAGCTGAGAGGCCACAGAATCAATGCTTTCAAATTGTGGTGCTGGAGAAGACTTTTGAGAGTGCCTTGGACAACAAGGAAATCAAATCAGACTATTCTTCACTGGAAGGTCAAATACTGAAGCTGAAGCTTAAATCCTTTGGTTACATGAAGAGAAGATGGGACTCACTGGAAAAGCCCCTAATGTTGGGCAAGATTGAAGGAAAAAGGAAAGGGGGATGGCAGAGGATAAGATGGATAGATAGTGTCATGGAAGCAATGAACATGAGCTTGGACAGACTTCAAGAGACAGTGGTGTATGCCACAGTCCACGTGATCCCAAAGACTCTGACACAACTGAACAACACCAAATGCTATCACTGGCTGGTTTTGTCTCCAGGTAAGCCCCTAAAGGCCTATTAAACCCACGATGTACCTGAAACAGAGTCTTATACAAAGATACCTTATTGTTTCTCTATGGTGCTGGGGAGACAACGGTGAAATAAGATACAGAATCTGCCTAAGGATGTCACAGTCCAATAAAAGAGGGTAAGACTCATCTGCAAAAACAAACCAAAAAACCTACAACTCAAACTAAAATGTGGCACATGGAAAGAAGAGGTACAAATAATAGGCTTTGAGAAGTATAAGGAGGGAGAAAAAACTTCATGGAAGAGAAGACACTTGAGTTCCACCTTCCAAGTAGAGATTTCAAAACGGAAGATTAGGGGTGAGAGGGAAAGTAATCCATTTCAGGCAGGGGTTACAACAGAAGCAAAAGCAAAGAACAGAAAAGGGAGAACAAAAATGAGGGATAGGAAGCCTAGTTTTTCCTGAATATAAAGTGTAGGAAAGGGAATAAATAGTACAAGTCAAGTTGGAATCAAATTGTGGAGAGCCTTGAGTGTTCAGCATAAGGTACTGATATTTTACTTAGTTGTAAACAGAAAGCCACTGTAGATGTCTGACTGGAGGAATGCTAAAAGCAGTGAGATATTAGAAAAATCAGGAGGGCAGTCATGCAAAGGATGAGCTGGAGATGAGATACCAGAGACAGGAAGACCTGGTAAGACAGTAGTTCTCAACCTGTGGGTTGCAACCCCTTTGGGGGTCAAACGACCCTCTCACAGGGGTCACAGGGGTTGCCTAAGACCATGGGAAAACACATATTTCCGATGGTCTTAGGAACCGAGACACGGGTCCTCTATCTGTCTCCAGGTGGGTCCACCCACATGCAGAGATGCCCACATAGGAGTATTAAAGGGTTGCAGCATTAGGAAGGTTGAGAACCACTGTGGTAAGAGGTTAGCTATGATCACAGCCCAAGCAAGAGATGATGAAATTTCCGAAGTAGAGTGACCTCAGTAGGTGTGGAAAGGAAAGGAAATATATAAGCAGCATTACCAAGATCAGGGAGAGAAGACTAGGTCATACAAGTCATTCTGGCTGAGAGAATTATCTTTCGCTCTCCCCTCTTCTTGGTGGCTCATATACAATCAACTGAAATAAGGAACGGAAAAACAGGAGCATGTTTCCTAGAGGGAAGTTAAGGTAATCAGTTATAAATACAAGCGTTCAGAGAAGGGGACTCCTCTTCCCCTTGCTTTCCAGGAAGGAATAATAAATACTTTTATGGCACAATAAGTCTTGCAAAACATCTTCCTCAAAAATTTTTTAAAAGAAAAAAAACAAACAACCGGGGCAGCCAGGTGGTCCAGTGAACTCCACCAGCCCTGGAGTCAGGAAAATCTGAGTTCAAATTTGCCCTGACACTAGACTTACTCGTTGTGTGACCTTGGGTAAGTCACTTAACCCCAACTGCCCTGCCTTGCCCCCTCAAAAAAAACAAAACACTGTGAGAAAGATACTTCATTGACAGGGGCAATCCCTCTACTATATGGATAGCATACCCATCCATACCACTTTTGTCCATGTCCTCTCAAAAGTTCATTACAAGAAGTCCCCCCTCATGTTCTCCTGACATCATGAGGATGCCAGTAAAAACTGGGGTTCTCCATCAGTTATCCCTTTTTCTCTCTACCACCTTTTTTTCATCGTAGGTTTCTTTGAAAACATCCTTTTAGCTCAGGCATCAAATATCCAGCCCACAGCCCTCATACAGTCAGCAAATCTCCCCAGTGCAGCCTGAACCAGATTCAAATGTAATTGGGAAATATTTTACAAAATAAATAAAAATACAACAAAACATAGATAACTTACATTCCAAAACTAATTCAGCCTACAGCAATCCTTATGTATGAATTAGAGGCCCCATTTCTACATGAGTCTAATACCACTGTTACATAGAGCTTCTTCCACATACTTTCTGGTAATCAATGTGTGTCATTTTCCTTACACCCACCCACAAAACTTTGCCCTTTGGATTTTCTAATTGTTCAGTCATTTTCAGGCATGTCCAACTCTCTGTAACCCCATTAGGGGTTTTCTTGGCAAAGATACTGGAGTGGTTTAGCACTTCCTTCTCCAGCTCAATTTACAAATGAGGAAACTGAGGCAAACAGGGTTAAGTGATTTGCCCAGGGCAACACATCTAGTAAGGTTTGAGCCTGGATTTGAACTCATAAAGATGACTCTTTCTCATTCCAAGCTCAGTGCTCTATCCACTTCCCCATTGATCTGCCCTTTGGATGAGGGATATAGCATCCCACCATCCTTCTGCTTAAGATTTTATGAATGAGTTTATATTCTAAACCCCTGTGGCCTTTGACTGCCATGTTGATTCTCTTGGTAAGGAAGTAAGGCTGACATAGGTGATTTGGGGCTCTTTGGTTCTTTTGTTTGAGGAAAACAAATGGCCCAGCAGATAGAGCTCTGAACCTGGAGTTCTTGTTCGGTCATTTTGGTCACATCTGAATCTTTGTGACCAAATTTGGGCTTTTCTTGGCAAAGGTACCAGAGTGGTTTGCCATATCCTTCTCCAGCTCATTTTACAGGTGAGGAAACTGAGGCAAAAAGGTTAAGTGACTTGTCCAGGGTCACACAGCTACTGTGTAAGGCACGATTTGAACTTAGGAAAGGTCTTCCGTCATGCCCAGCTCTCTATCCACTTCTCCACTTGACTGCCGTGGACCTAGAAGAGGGAAGCATTTAATTTCAACTCAACCGCAGAAACTTACTAGCCACCTTGTCACCCTGGGCAAATCACTTAACTCCTGTCTGCCTTGGTTTCCCCTTCTGTAAAATGGAGAAACTACTAGCATGCCCCCCCAGCATTTTTGTGAGGTTAAAATGAAGTAATAGTTGCAAAACACCTTCTGAACCTTGAAGCAACGGATAAATAATAGCTATTCTTATTATTATTTTCTTTATGGCATCTTGTTTACACCTTATAAATTTCTATAAGAAATCGTTATACTTAGCGTCAATGTTCTTTCCTCCATTCATTTCTCATTTGGGAGTGTCAACAGATTGTTTAAATAAGTCAGCTGCAGTTGTTTTAATCGCATGCCACATCTATTTTTCATGTTTAACCTTCCTTCTAGTTTTGTATCAGTTTTGATCTTTGCTCTAAAATCAGTGATCTAACCATACAAATTCAGTTGATTCAGGAATTACTCTCATGTCGGTAGCAGCTTATTTTCTATCAAAACCCAATCGATTTCTTTTTTGTGATATTATTTGGTTTTCACCATGTCCAATTCTTTTCTCTGAGAAATGTAGACATGTGTACATACATATTATATGTATGTTTGTACATGTTTATATATGTGTATGTATTAGGCTTCCGTGTAGTCTACAGTCTTTTCCTGGGGTCCATAAACTTTTTTTTTTAATATTTGATAACTATTTCAATATAATTAGATTCCTCTGAAATGCTATATATTTTATCTTACACATTTAAAAGCATTATTCTGAGAAGGGGTCCCCAGCCTTTACCAGACTTCCAAAGGGGTCCACACACAAAAATATGAAGTGACCCTGCTCTAGCATTTTTCATTCCTTACTCTTGGAACTATCTTTTCCAACCCATTTGTTTCAGTTCTCATCCATGCCCACCTTTGCACCAAGATTCAAAGTACATATTAATTTTACCTGAAGGCTCTTATTGGGGTGTAAGTCAAATTTCCCAGTCTCATCATGGCCTGATATAGCTGTTGATATATAAGCTGCAATTATTTTATAGTGTTACTTGTACAAATACTTATCATGAGGCCTCTGGAAGACTGAATGTCTCAATGAGGGACCAACGGACCAGAGAGGGACTATTTAAAGGTAAGGTAAGGTAGGCAGTGCAAAAATTCTTCTCATTTTACAAAATGAGCAAACTGAAGCTGATTGAAATTAGACGGTATGTCCAAAGTCACAAAGTGTTAGTGCCAGGGCAGGTTTCTTGAGGGACTCACCCGGGGAACCTAACTGCTAGGTATAGCATAGTCACCATGTGAAAATATAATTCTAAACAAACAAGTGTCTTATGTTCCAAGCAAATTACAAGCAAATTAAGGGGAAGATAGTATCAAATACACAGTGTCTACCTTACCACAGGGACTGGTACTGTAGGCTGATGCAGGGAACAAGGACAAAAGGAGTCCCTGACAGAAAGGCAGGAAGAGGGCCTCTTGTGCTAAAGAACTGGTCAGGGGCTGAATGAGGTGAGCTGGGCTATCTATATATACCAGATACTTCTCAGTCTGGGAACAGCTTTCCTTTCTTTTCTTCTCTAAGTCTTTCTTTGTATTGACACTGCCTGCTGCTTCCATTTAGAGCCTCTTTTCCTTCTGTCCCCCTTTCAAAAACAAAAACTCCCTGAAATTCAGCTGTCTTCCCCTACTCTTCAGATCTCAGCCAATGTCAAGAAATTCTAACCAGTATTTTTGTTATCTTAAAAATGTTAGATTAACTTCCTCTTAACAAATATTCCCCAGGCTTTCATATTTTACCTTTCTGGTTTAGAATTATTTCATTTCACATTTTTTTCTAGTCCAGGTTTGTCTGAAAAAAAAGGAAAGAAAGAAAAGAAACTCTGACCTTTAAGATAAAGTGAGTGATTATTCATTTTCTGTATTACTTTATTTAAAAAGGTATTAAGCAAAGAGTCTCTTTGAGAGGGGAGTTCCCCCAAGGCAACTAAATTATAATTTAATTTAGACATAACTTTTTAGGGATGTGCATGTTATATAAAGTAACAGGCACATGTTTCATTTTTACTTTGAGATACAAAATTCAATAGAATGACCAATTTTGAAGAGGGAAGAAAATTGTATTATGAATACTTTCTACAGATAAAGCTCCAGAACATTATGTTAATCTTAATTGTATGCTGATTAAGGGGGGGAGGTTGAGAAGTGGCTGTTGCCATAGAAACAGCCTGAGAAGTTTAAGGCTTTTGAGTAGTCATACCTGTTCCTCCACTTAATTCTAATCTTATTGGTTGCTGTTTGATAAGGGGAAAGGTTAAGAATTAAAAATGTCTACATTCATTTAATAGGGTTACTAGGATCCTAACAGTCTCACCTAGGGTAAAGCAAATCATGGTCAACAATACAGACCAAGCCACAGTCAAGGGAAATGGAAGAAACGTCCAGTTGTCGCTGCTTTTAAATGACTGCTCTTGATGTTCATTTTAATCTAACTTTGCCTTTATTTAAAAAAAAAAACAAAAACAAGGTGGAATAGATGGACAGATATGTGTTGTATGCCTCATTTATTTAGAAATGTCCTAACATCTGAGAGAGGTCAAGAGATCTCTTCTAAATGGATCTCTTTCGTTCATCAAGAAGCTGGACATTACCCGCTCATACAGGAAGTGGTCTGGGTTCTTTTTAACGACACACCTTGACACACAACTTGATACATCCTTAAAGTCTCCCCGGTCTTAAGAGGGGAAAAGTTGACAAGCAACATAGTGAAATTTAATGTTTCCTCCCCCGCTCCCACTTCCATCCATCACACTATGAATTATGAACGTGACACCACAACATGATGCAGCTCCCAACTTTGTCGCTAACTTAGTGTGTGAGGAGCGGCTAGGTGGCCTGGTAAATAGACCTGAGTTCAAATCCGGCCTCAGACACTTAACACTTATTAACCATGGGACCTTGGGCAAGTCACTTAACCCCAATTGCCCTGCCCTCCCCCTCCAAAAACAACAACAAAAAAGGTATTTGTTTTCATCCTGCCCTGTTGGAAAGTTAGAGGAGTGATGGGGGAGGACATAGGAGAGATTAGATTGGGGGAGGGGGTCATACAAGGGGATGGCTGTTTTGAGGGAGGGCGGGTAGGGGAAAGATGGGGAGAAAATTTGTAACTTAAAATCTCATGGAAATGAATGATGTAAACTAAAATAAATAAAATAAAAATTAACTTACTGTGTGACCTACTTTGTTTTTTTCTTCCCTGCTAACTGAGAAGGTGGTAAAGAATTTTATCTCTCAGCTTCCCATGGGTGTTATCAAGCTGATTTAATAAGGGTTTGGTAAGCATTCTTACAACTCTATTTAATAATAAAGATCTGTGTTTAGAGGGCAGCTTCTCCCCCACCCCCATGGGCTCAAAATGACTTTCTAAAGATATTCTTTGAATCCATATAACTAAGGGAAGTGAGCTGTCATTTTACTTCAGGTGACATAGTTTGCTTACCTATAAAATGATTTGCCTAAGACCAGTGGAACAAGGAGATTAAATAGTGTCTGTTTATTAGCCTAGTCAGTCCAGCAACAAGAAAGAGTATACTAATTTGGGGTTGGTGGTAATAGCAGTAATAGTGGTAGTGGTAGTAGTAGTAATAGTAATGGTAGTGGTAGTAGTACTGGTAGTGGTAGTGGTAGTAGCAGTAAGAGCTAACCCTTATAGAGTTGCCTCCTGTGCACTAGACACTGTGATAAATGCTTTACAACGATTTTCTCTTTTGTTCCTCACAAAAACCCTGGAAGGTAGGTACTATTACTATCCCCATTTCACAGATGAGGAAACTAAGGCAAATAAAGGTTAAGTGATTTGCCCAGGGTTACATAACTAATACATTTCTAAGGCAAGACTTGAATTCAGATCTTCCTAGACTCCAGAATATTATTCACTGTACATCAGTGCCTCTCAGAGCCTTATCAACAGCACCAGCACCATCATAGCTAATATTTTTCTTTGTTTTTTTGGAGGGGGGAAGGCAAGGCAATTGGGGTTAAGAGACTTGCCTAAGGTCACACAGCTATAAGTGTTAAGTGTCTGAGGCCAGTTTTGAACTCAGGTCCTCCTGACTCGAGGATCGGTGCTCTATGCACTGCGCCACCTAGCCATCCCAATAGCTACTCTTTATATAGCTCTTACTATGTGCTAGAGTCCCAGCGGTTCTCAACCTGTGGGTTATGTTCAATTTGTAACAATGAAAATACATCCTGCATATCAGATATTTACATTATGATTCATAACAGTAGCAAAATTACAGTTATGAAGTAGCAATGAAAATAATTTTATGATTGGGGATCACTACAACATGAAAAACTGTATTAAAGGGTCGCGGCATTGGGAAGGTTGAGAAACACTGTGTTTTGGGAGCACATTTTTAAAATGTGCTAAGCATTTTTCAAATATTATTTCACTTGATCTTCACAACCACTATTGCTATTACTATCCCCATTTTATTGACGAGGGAACTGAGAAAAAACGGAGGTTAAGTGACTTGCCCAGTAACATAGTAATTGTCAGAGGCTGTATTTGAACTCAGAGCAAAGCTGCAAAATACTGCTAATATCACCAGTTTTTGAAAGAGAAAAACAATCCTGAATTCTGCAAAAGGGAAGGGACAAAAGGACCAACCATACTGGCTAAAGGAAGACTGGATAAACATGGGTGCATAGATGATGGAACTGTGTAATACATACCTACAAACTTTTAAAACAAAGATTATTTATCTGGCGGATATCACCTGTGTTGGAACCAGAGTTACGAATTCAATTGTCTAGCTACAACATTACTCGTTGTAGTATTCTGAATACAGAAAGTTAAATTAATGTTAGAAGTTTTGAAATTCAATATATATGTCTGAGACCCTTCTCAATTTCACAGCTGTATGCTAAAATTGATACTACACCACTAAATGTGGGCAGCGGCAAAACATCCAGAGTTCAAATGGCACTATTTCATCTGAACAAAATCAGAGAAAAAACAACAAAAACAAAAACCACAATAGTGCCCGAAAGGTTTTTATTCCATTATTTAAATAAAGCCCTGGAGCTTTCAATCTGCCTTTAACCAGGTCTAACCAGAAAAGAAGGAGGCGGAGCATATGTTCCTGAAGACTTCAATCTATTTAAAGTCTAGAGTGTCCAAGTGGGAACAAGAATTGCAGAAACATAAACCTTACCATCACAGTTACACCCTGGCCTTCCCCTTTCTCTCTCCAACTAACTTAATTTAACCCAAAAAGTTTGAGTTTAATTTAGAATATTCTGTACAATCAGTTCATATCAAAATCCCCTGAAGAAAAGTCACTCACTATCAAGGTTTTCTAATGTACTTTCAAGAGTAACAACGATCAAGAACGCAGATAGAGGAAGTCTGATGTATACTGCTCTACAAACAGAAATAGACACACACTCCTTCTTTCCTCTCCAAGTTCAAATTCCCTCAATCCTCTCCTGCATTGCTTCTCACTCAGTTAATATTCACCCCCTTCCCACGCACTCTGAATTCATCTTCCAAGTTCATTAGTAGAAAAGGAAGGGGAAGGGATGGGGGAACCACGGGAGGGAGAGAAGAAATAATACATGGGAGGGATTGAGTCCGATGAAAACCGACGGAGGCAAACAAAAACAAAAACCACAGCCGCCGCCCCCACAACCCAACAAACTTTCAGTCCCCAAGGTAAAGATTAAGAAATTCCCCCCAAAAAAACGTTTGGTGGAAGGAGAGAGGAATGTTGAAAATCTCTCCATAGAAGTGGAGTGCTTGGAGGTGGGCAGCTGCACTTTTTTGAGAATTTGCGTGGGCAAGTGAAGCGAAAACCCCAACCCCTCCACCCTCGGAGAAGAGGAGGGTCCGAGCCCTGGCAACCTCCCTCTGTCAACTGCCAGCCCCATCCACGCCTCATCAGTGCCCTGCGAATATTCTCCTCTCCCCCCTTCCCTCCCAGCACCCACATCAGCCGGCCCCCGGAGCAAGCAGCAGAGGCGCTCCCTCACCCACCTGGTGAAGGGTCTCGGCGTGCAGCTGCGATGCCCTGAACAGATCTCCCACTTGGTTGGCCCCTGCGGTGGCTGCAGGTCCGGGGAGCGGGGCTCTCCTGCCCACCTCAGGAGGGGGCTGAGGGTGTCCAGAGGAAGAAGAGGAGGAGGAGGAGGAGGAGGAGGAAGAAGAGGAGGAGTTGGCGGAGGCACAGCAACAACGCGCGAAGAGCTCAGAGTAACACTGCTGCTCGCTGTCACTCAGGGGAAGGGGCACCGGGCAGTAGCCCGCGCTGACCCCCGACGACAAGGCTCCCGCAGCCGCAGCAGCAACTGCAGCAGGGGCGCTGGCGTTAGCTGCTGCCCCGACGGCCCCCGCCGTCCCCAACGCCGCCGCAGGTCCCTGCTCCATGGGCCGCCCGTGAGCAGGGAAAGGGAACTCGGCCAAGGAAAGGAAACGCGCGGGGAGGCGGGGATCCCGGGGACAGCTGCAGCAGCTGGACTTTGCAGGCGGAAGGGCTGGTGCAGCAACAGCAGCAGCGGCGGCGGCGGCCGCGGCCGCACCTCCCACCCTGGCCTCTCTCCCCCCAAGCCCCTCTGCAGTGTTTACCCTGACTCCGCCAGCAGCCGGTCGCCCGGGGCCCACGTTCCCTAGGTCTTCTTCTTCTCCTTCTCCTGCTTCAAGCTGGCTCACAACCCATCCCCCTCCCCCTTTCCCTTCCTTTAATGTTGTGCCGCGGCAGCTCCTACCACATGGAAACAGAGAGAGGCGCCATGTTAGCCAATCAGAGGCCGGGGATCCTCGGGCCCGCGACCACTAACAGCCCCACACTCACACACTCACACATATGCACACACGCACACACTCAGACCCTTCTCCCCGCCTCCAGCTTCCACGCCGCGCTCTGCGCGCTCAGCCACTGCCCTGATCTCCCACTATTATTCTTCTCTAGGTGACCAACACCCCTGTTCCTTGCCCCGTGTTCCACCTGCTAGCCCTTCTCGTTTTGCCCAGTACACCGACACACACCTATTGAGGATGGGGTGGGGAGGAAGAAGGGAAGGGAAAGAATGGGGAAGGAATATGGAGAAGATGGTAGAATGAAGTTCATCCTCCCCACACCCAGACTGAGAGAGAGGTATATTCCCTGCCTCTTTCTGGAAAGGGGAGAAGATGCAGTTAGCTACGGAACCGTAGTCTGTCCTCTGCAGGGGTTGGGGAAAGGTATATCCCGCCCCACCTTAGGGAATTTTAGCAGATGTCTTTCATGTGTTTCCTCAGCCTCAACACAGACGTTTGTCCCCAGGGCCCTCCTTCCCACAGATGGGATTATATATTATTATGAATAAGCATAACTCTTCTATTTTTATAGTTCCATTTCAGTACCTAGAGGGGGACATAGACTTTTTATAAATTTGTCCAGGTTGAATCCTCATAACATGGAGAATGCAGACACGGTTAGAGTCTCATTCTCAAAGACAGAACAGAAGTGTATGTGTGTCTGTGTGTGTGTGTCTGTGAGTGTCTGTGTGTGTCTGTGTGTGTGTGTGTGCGTGTGTGCTACAGGACTGGGCTGGGCATTGACAGGAATAATATATCACAGTGACAACTCATAGAATTATAAAGCTAGCTGGGATACTAGATATTATCTAGCCAAAAGCCCTGATTTTACAAATACTAAAGTCCAAAGATGTTAAATGATTTGACCAGGCTGAACACACAGATTAGTGACAAAACCAAGACCAAATCTCTAATCTTATATCCTTTCCATTATACTGTACATTCTCCCTACCTTACCTGGCATAATAAGACTTTGCAAAAGTATTTTCACAAGGGAGCATACAACCCTCACAACAACCCTGTGTAAAATCTATTATACTTTCTCAAAGACTAGAAGGAACCATTTCTGTTCAAAAATAAAAACTGGTATACAAAAACCCTGGGCTTATCAAAGACTGGGGAGGGAGAGTACTTTTGGACAGAGGATAGGCTTGCAGTCGAAGGCTTTGGTTTAAATCCTGCCTCCCACACTTATTAGCTGTTTGACCTTGGGCAAGTCAACTTGACCTGTACTTGTCTCAGTTTCCTCTTCACACACCAGGGCACTCCTAGTGGAGAGTTGACACCTCCGAAGAAGCTGGACTCCATGACCTCTAAGATCCTTTCCAACTCTCAACCAGTGAGTAGGGCAGCAGAAGGACTCTTTTCCCTAACATTCCAAATGGATCTATAACCTCAGTGATTTGGTTATTTATTCTAATACTGGAGATTACGATCCACTGATGCCTGTTCATCCCTATCCTACATAACATTCCTTCATTTTCCCCTGTAGTTCAACACAGAAGAACTGCCTAGAGACCTTCCTCTATTTCTCCTGACATTAACATAATGGGAATGACTCCCAGAAGGAATCACCTCTATTCATCAACCATCCTGGGCCAGAAAGAAGCCAAAAGAAGTCAGATATGTAAGTGGAGTAAGCACTGATATGACTTAAGAGGGGTAGGCAGGAGGGTCTGCTAATCAGAATTATCTTCCCCACTCTGGTAGTAGTGATGAGGGAGAGAAGGATAGGTGTTTTAGGGATTTCTAAGAAATCCTTGGAGGGTTCTTTTAGTCTGAAAAGAATTCCCAGCATCAAGCAACCTTGTAAGTCAGGATTGTAAAAGTTTATTGTTATACTTTTCAGCGGGTGGAGGGGGGTTACTTAGGAGCCCTACAAAAGTGCAGGAGATAGAGGTACAGATTATAAAGTGATAAAGCCATAAATCTGGTATCAATTCTGCTAACTAGGTGAGTAAGGGTGGGATTGGGGAGGAGTTAAGGAGTGGTCAGTGCTTAAAGGGACATGTACTTTTATATCAACTGAGCAGGCATATTGCCTATAATTCACTGGGAGAAAGCCTATGGGGACAGGGGGAGCCCAATCAGGAGGTGTGGTTTTTGCCTTGAAACGTCACTAAGTCAGCCAGCGGTCAGCGCTGACTAAGAGGTATCCAGTCTGTTACCCATCAATGTCCTGTTTGACAAGATGGATGTTGGGAAGCTAGACTAATTGGGGATCCAGGATGTGCCTAATTGGTGAGGAGTTAGCTTACTGGTAGTACATTGAAAGATTCATAGGTGCAGCTGGCCACTAGAACAAGGGGGCTATACATTTCTCTAAGCTAAAGGGTTTGTTTATAACTGCTTTTGTGAAGGATTCATAGGTATAGCTTCTTATTGTACCAAGCAGGGATAAACAGTTCACAAGTTGTAGCTAGGCATAGTGTTGGCTCAGGAGAGAGGCAGAGTTAATGGTTTATGGCTGGGAGAAGTGTGATTTTTACAACATGGTTTCACAAACTGATATTACAAACATAGGTACCCAAACACAAATGTGATTTTACAAACTGAAGTTACAACTGAATGTTACAAACAAAGGTACCCCAGCACCCCATCAGTAGCAATATCTTAACCCCTTCCTAAAGCAGGTTAAGCTACTTTCTCTTTATAAGGTTACCAAGACATTCTTCCAAACTTGGTTGGCTCAGGGGACTAAGTGATCCCCTATCTGTGTCTTTAAATTTTAAAATATTCCTCAAAGAAAGTAAGTCACTAAATTGAATTACACAAAGTGGGGAAGTAGCGGAAGGCTCTGACCTAAAGGAAAAAGTTAAAGAACAACCACTCACAAAGAACCATTTGTCCCATTTAGGCTTTTCTTTAAGAAAGAAAAATTGTCAGCCCACTCACTTTAGAAAACTTAAGAAGGGGAAACATGAATATATAGTAAATACTTCAGGGATCTATTATTTCATTTCTGTAAACCTTCCCACTACCAATCTAGATCTCAACTCTTCTGCTGCTTGGTAGATGGTAGATCAATAAGAACCATGACTGGGGGAAAAAAAGTCATCATTCTGTTTCTAACCTGATGGTAAAGGATTTCAGAATATAATTTCTGTAAGCTACTTCCTAGAGAATAGTGGTACATAGACACGTGTGTGTCTCATACCCTTATTCTCTCCAGCAAGCCAGGACTTGCTCTCCACTGGCATAGACTTTGAGAATCTTGGGTGACCTCCTGGCCAAGCTGACACATCATATTAGACCTTTATTAGAGGATTTATTAAACAAACAAAACACCCAGACATTAGAATACTTGTCTCCTTATTATAACTGCTTAGGGGACAAAGAAGAGAGAAACTAGTGCCAGGTTTTCTATGTCAAATTTTTGTACACATTGTATGTAGAAGGTTAAAGAGGGAAGGTTTCTGATCAACATATTATTATGCCTATAAGTTGGTTAACCTTTGATACCATCTCCCAAGGAAGAGAGGCAACAGGACCATTTGCCCCATTCTGAACTCACTGTGAAACCATAGGGGATAAATTGACTCTGGTGGGAACAGCCACCATCCTCCTCCCTCTTCCCATTTTCTGCTGACTATACAAGAGAGTCTTTATCACACCCTCAGTCTCTGGCCTTTTTTTCCCCTTTAGCATATTACCCAAAACCTCAGGCACTGACCAACCACCCCTTCTCCAGCCCCAGAAATGGCAGCATGTGTTCCTGGACCCCACTCCTTGGATCTAGCCCTGGAAAACAAGTGAGAGAGACATACAAGTTCTCAACAATATGGTAACCATAGTCAAAGTGGTGAGAGTTTCTAAGCCTGAAATTTCTAGATACATATTGAGCATTCCTGAATCCTAGCTTATTGGGTAAAGGAAGAAGGAATTTCCTGGGTAGCAAGATCCTGGAATCTAGCTTTTTGTTGAGAAAATGGAGAGTTCCTGGACAGTAGTAGCCTTAGGATTGCCTCACCAGCAATCCCAAATTCAATAGTTTTGGAATCCAGTCTTTCACAGGGGCTTTACACTTCTAAAAGCATTTTCACTTGAAAGCATAACACATTATAGAAATGGTTTATATTTATACAGCACTTTAAAGTTTATGAAGTTCTCTTCTCAAAACAACCCTATATAAATTGTCTTCTAAATTACAAAATAAAAAATAAGGAACCATTACAAGTTCCAATAAAAACTGGTTACAAAAAGAATAAATGTTTATAAAAGACTGACCAATGGCAAGTATTAAAACTTGAGTTCCTGAGCAGTGAATGGCAGCCAATTAGAGAGAGAAAAGGATGATGCCTGTGCCCCCTTGAAGCTTGAGGAAAAGCAGAGCAAAAGATCTGGATTTTATCTTATGATTTGTACAGAAAGTTTATATCCAATGGGAAGAGGCTTGGTTGCCATCTAATATCCTCAAGTGCATTTTCCATCCTGGGAGAATTAAAGCCTTCCAGAGTAGTACCATCAGGTTGGGTGTTTGTCTATCAGATTTATGGATAAGGGAAGAACTTACGACCAAAGAAGATACAGAGAGCTTTACAAGATGTAAAATAGATCATTTTGATTATAAAACTGAAATATTTTTGCACATACAAAACCAATACAACCAAAATTATAAAGAAAGCAGAAAACTAGGGAAAAAATTTGAGGTCTGATAAAGACCTCATTTTTCAAATATATAAAGAATGAGTCAAATTTATAAAAATACAAGTCATTCTCCAATTGATAAATGGTCAAAAGATATGAATAGGAAGTTTTCAAAGAAATCAAAGCTATCTGTATTCATGTGAAGACATGTTTTAAATCACTATTGATCAAAGAAATGCAACTTAAAACAACTCTGAGGTATCACCTCACCCCTATCAGAGTGGTTAATATGACAAAAAAGGAAAATGTTGGATGTTGGAGGGGATTTGGGAAAATGGGACACTAATGCACCCTTGATGGAGTTCTGAACTGACCCAACCATTCTGGAAAACAATTTGCAAGTCCGCTCAAAGGGCTATAAAACTGTGCCATATCCTTTGATCCAGCAATACCACTGCTAGATCTATATTCCAAAGCCATCCCAAAAAAGGGAAAAGGATCTATTTGTACAAAAATATTTATAGCAGTTTTTTTTTTGTAGTGGCTAAGAACTGAAATCAAAGGGATGCCCATCAATTGCAGAATGGCTAAACAAACTGTGATATATGATTGTAATGGAATATTATTGCATCTAAGAAATAACAAACATAATGATTTCAGAAAAACCTGGAAAGACTTACATGACCAGAGGCATAGTGAAGTGAAAAGAGCCAGGAGAACATTGTACATAGTGACAGAAATATTGTCCATTGAAGAATTGTGAATGACTTAGCTACTCTCAGCAATGCAATGATCCAACACAATCCCAAAGAACTAATGATGAAGCATGCTATCTGCCTCCAGAGAAAGAACTGATATTGACTGAATACAGACTGAAACATGCTATTTTTTCACTTTCTTTTCACTTTTTCTTTTAGTTGAGTCTTAATATGGAAATGTTTTACATGTGTATAACCTATATCTGATTGCTTACCATCTAAGGGAGGAGGGAGAGGATAGAGAGATGGAATTTGGAACACAAAACTTTAAATAAAAATGTTTTAAAATTTTTTAAGAAAATAAATTATTGGAGGTAGCTAGGTGGCTCAGTGGATAAAGTGCTGGACCTGGTGTCAGGAAGACCTGAACTCAGATCCTGCCTCAGACACTTACTAGCTGTGTAACCCTGGGCAAGTAATTTAACCTCCATTTGCCTTAATCCACTGGAGAATGAAATGGCAAACCATTCCAGTATCTTTGCCAAGAAAATCCTATGGATAGTATTGGCATGATATGGTCCATAGGATCATGAAGAATTGGATATAACTCAACAACAATAAATGATTATTAATCAACTGACTGAATAATTTTAATTACTTACAGAGGAGGTAGAGATGATTTTAACCACATTTATGGAGAGTCACATATGAGTTATATTTAAGCTATGGTCTGAAATTGCCTAGAGCTGACTGGATGGGGGCACTGAACACTGGTGACTGGTTGTGAGTACTATCCCTGAAATCGAACCCAGTCCAAATAAGACCAGAGGTTGAAAGTTCTGTGCCATGGATTACAATAAAAAAAAATCATTGATTAGGAAAACATTGATTTAGTCTCTACTGTGTTTAAAAACTTATGAAAATTCTGCAAAAGATATGATGATAAACGAGAGATCACTTGACAGCCACATTGATCTCCCCCTACTCTAATTCCATTGTACTATGTACTCCCTTCTCTGAACTCTCACAGTATTGTTTTATACCTCTTTTCTTCCCCTTTCACATTTTATCTTTACTAGAATTGTTTGTCTTTTTCTTATGTGCCTTACTAGACTGTAGATTCCTCAAGTGTAAAAACTATACATGATCATTCTTTGGAATCCTATCACATTCTAATTTATCCTATATTCATTTTTGTAGCTGGGAGATTTTCAGATGATAAAGTCTTTAAGGACGTGAACTATGTTACTCGTCATCTGTGTATCCCCAGCACATATTATATATTTAATGAATTTCTATCAAATTGAATTGGGCTGAATCCTTGGAAGGAGTTATGCCAATGTTGTCATAAGTAGGTTTTTCAAACAGAAAACTCACTTAAAATTTCACTAGATTTCAGGTTTGCTTTTAGATTTGGTTTTTATATTTCTTGTGAAGTCCTTCTGCGTTCTGCCAACAGAATCATACAATTGTAAGGGAGGGCAGGGGGAAGGAATTGTGAAAAAAAAATTTTTCCAAAAAACAGAACTGGGTTTTCCACTTTTCTCTGAGTTTTACAGCATATGAGGAAAAGATGCCTTTTATTTTTGTCCTGATCTTTCTTCAGCCTTTTGTACATGCAGTTGAGAAAGGACATGAAGTTAATTCTCAGTTATCTGCAAAATCATTTTTATGATGTATCATTTGTAGTGACCAGTGGCTTCCTTTTATCTGTTACCCTTGTCCATTTTCTTTTTTTTCCCTTTCAGATGGAAAAAGTCTCTAACCCTCCTCTCCTTCCCAAGCCTTTAGAATGACACTACACAATTATCAAAATATTTTTAAAACAAATCCTCGGATCCCAGGTTAAAAACCTCAATTGCTAGACTACCATCCCAGGTATGTTGTAAAGGAGCTTCACATTTAGGTAGATCTTAGACTAGATTTCTTCCAACTTTGAGATGCTGTGAGTTGAATGGAATTCAACCTCAATTGAATTGAATCCTCAGGTCAACTACCTGCTTACACATTCCGCCCCCTACTGACAGTACTGGCAAATGCAGCATTTTCTGTGATGGGAGGACCATTAGACCCTGCCTTCCCTCTCTTTCTTTCTTTCTTTCTTTCTTTCTTTCTTACTTCCTCCCTCCCTCTCTCTCTCTCTCTCTTTCCCTCTCTTTCTTTCTTTCTTTCTTTCTTCCTTTTTCTCTCTCTTTCTCTCTCTCTTTCTTTCTTTTTTTGCTTTTTGGAGGGCAATTGGGGTTAAGTGACTTGCCCAAGGTCACACAGCTAGTAAGTGTGTCGAGTGTCTGAGGTTGGATTTAAACTCAGGCCCCCCTGATTCCAGGGTGGTGCTCTATTCACTGCTCCACGTAGCCACTCCCCTCTTTTTCTTTCTGCTCTAAAAACCAATCAACAATAATTTACTCAGCACCAAATATTTATTGAGCACTTGCTCTACTATGCACAGCACAGAAGTATAAAACTCAATCTTTTCCTTCAAAGGATTTACAATCTCCTAAAGTAGACCTAATTAAAACCTCCCAAAAAAAAACAATTAATATAAATCAGTGTAACAAGTGCCACAATGGGTCCCTGAGACTGCAGGTACTGGAGAGTTCCGAAGAGATGGAGGAGCAACAAGGACTGGAGTAGTGAGGGAAAGCTTCTTGAAAGAAGTAGAATTTAAATTGGGTTTTGAAGACTAGGGAATGGCAAGGAAAGGGAATAATCTGATCAAAAGCAGAGGTGAGAACAAGCATGGTGAGAGTTTATGAGTTAGGGAAGAATGAAGGAAAGGGAAGGGAGCGAGCGTTTAGTAAGCCCCTACTATGTGTTGGGCACCATACTCAGTGCTTTGTAAGTGCCTTTGTCTCATTTTATCCTCCTGACAAATCTGGGAGGTTAAGGGCTATTATTATCCCCATTTTGCAGTTGAGGAAACTGAAGCAGACAGAGGTTAATTGCCTTGCTAAGGTTAAGTCACACAAAGCTAATATGTATCTGAGGATGGATTAAAACTCTGAATGAAGAATATGAGAAGTAAGGTTCCATCTATCAGCTTTTTGGTGTCTACCCGATTATAAAGGACTTAAAGGTTGGACAAAAGAGGATATCCAGTTGCAGCATTAGTAGCAGTCATTTGATAACAATAGCAAATAAAGATCAAAGAAAGTGAACCCTCCTTTATCTTTATCATATTACAATTTTTATTATAGTTATTTATGTATGTATCAATTCTCTCATTAGGTTGCAAGCTCATCCAAGATAACGGACAATATGTTTCGATAATAATAATAGCTTATATTTAAATAACAATTTACGGTTTACAAAGCACTTTTTATCCAATGACACTCTATCAAGTATTGTACCCACTTTACCAATTAAGAAACAAAGGTCTTGGACTGCAGGATCAACTCTCCTTCCATGACCTTTTTGCCAGCAATCAGCACAGTATTTCAAAGATGTTATATGTTTGTAAATTAAACAATTTTCAATGAAACTTCCATGAAGACAAAAAAGGAGTCTCAAGATAAGGAATGATAAGAACTGCTTTAAATTTATACACTGACTGAGTAAAATTGGTGGCATGAAAGGTAATAGAGGAGCTCAGTTTTCCACACATATAGTCCAGCAATGATCTAATAAGAACAACATATTGAATACTAATGAAAAATCCAAAGAAACATAGTTCCTTCAGCTAAGAGAACATAAAAAGCAAGTAGGAACTGGAAGAAGGGCCCTGCCCAGGAAACCAGTACAAACTCTGGTACTAAGCCCTTAGCAGCACTTTGACCAAAAACTCCAGGGAGGAAGGAAAGGGGCGGGGTGGAGAGAGAATCATAAGCTGTGATAGATTCTGCCAGAATCCAAACTGAACATTTAAAAATTTAGATATGATAGTTCTCTGGTGATTCCTGAATGGGTATAGAAAGAAGTATGCATATTTCTCAACCATGTATGACACGTTTTTGAAAACTGACCATGTGTGAGGGCATAAAAATCTCATAAACAAATACAGGAGAGCAGAAATATTAAACATGTCATTAACTAATCATAGTACAATAAAAATTATAATAAAAAACAGACCTTTTTTTATTTTGCTTTTTGGAGAGGGGAAGGTAAGGAGGGCAACTGGGGTTAAGCCACCTGCCCCAGGTCACAGGGCTAGTTTTTTGCCTTGTCTGAGGCCAGATTTGAACTCAGATCCTCCTGACTCCAGGGCCTGTGTTTTATTCACTGTGCTACCAAGCCGCCCCAAAAACAGACCTTTGAAAAATTATTCAAACTCAAAATGGAAACAAAATAATTTAATCCTAATGAATTGTTGGGGTAAAGTACAATTGATAGAAACAATAGATGATTTAATAAAAGAAAAATGACAACAGTGAGACAACATAGCAAAACTTTCAAGATGCAGCCAAAGTAGTCTCAAAGGAAAACTTAATATCACTATAGTCTTTTGTCAACAAAAGAGAAAGAACAAATTAATGATTGGACATGAAGCAGCAACAAAAAAATATTAGAAAAACACCAGACAAATAAATAAATAAGCAAATAAACACAAAATTAGAAGTCCTAAAGATCAAAAAAGAAAGTAATAAAACTGAAAACAAAATAAAACACTTTGAATTAATAAATGAAACTAAGGGCAGGGTGTTTTTTTTTTTGAAGAAAAGTAAAACAAGTAAGCTTAGTAAATCTGATTAAAAAGGAGAATGAAAAAACTAAGATCAATATAAAAAATTAAAAAGGATAATTCATAAGAAATGAAGAGGAAATAAAGGACAATATTAAAAATTATTTATGCCCAATTACACACCAAAAATTGATAAGTCAAACTGACAAATATTAACCCACAAAAATACTCAGATTATTGGAATAAGAAATAGAAACTTTAAACAACTCTGTCTCATAAAAATAAATTGAATAAGCCATAAAGAAAAAAATCAATGAGCCAAATGGATTTACAAGTGAATTCTATCAACCATTCAATGAACAATTCATTCTAATAATACATAAACTATTTGCAAAAGTGAAAAAAGAAGAGATAATACCAAATTATTTTAATGATACACATGTGGTTTTCATACCTTAATCAGGGAGAAAAAAACAGAGGGGAAAAAAGCTGTAGATCAATATCCCTAAGTAATATCAATGCAACAATATTGAATAAAATATTAGCAAAGAGGCAACAGTGACATATTAAAAACATTATCTACCAGCTTGGATTTATACCAGTAATTCAAGGTTGGGTCAATATTAGGAAAACTATCAATATAACACACCATATTAATAACAAAAATCAAAATCAAAATCTCATGTTTATATTGATAAATGCATAAAGTTTTTAACAAAATATAATAACCATTTCTGTTTGAAAACATCAAAAGCATAAGGATAAATATGATAACATTATATTTATCTAAACCTAAATGCAGGATTATATATAATAGAGAAACGCTAGACACTTTTTCAGTATGATCAGGGTGAAGAAAGAATACCCATTACCACAACTATTATTTGACATAATCCTAGAAGGACGGACCAAGCACAGGTAAGGGGAAGGAAGGAAATCTCCTTTTTCAGATATGATGGTCTTCACAGAGAACCTTAGAAATTTAACTAAAATTATTTGAAAGTATTAATAATATTTGGAAAGTAGCAAGACATAAAAATACCCACATAAAACATCAGCTTTTCTCTATATTACCAGCAAAATCCAGCAGGAAGACATAGAAAGAAAAATTTTATTCAAAATAATTACAGAATATATCAAATACTTGGAAGTCTACCTATCAAGATACACAGAGGACCTATATAAAAAAAATGCTAAACACTTAATAGAAATAATGACAATTCTAAATAAATGGAGAGAAAATTGTACATGGTTTGACTATGTCAATATAATAGAAATGGCAATATGACTTAAATAATTTTTTTCCTAGTGACCTACCAATCAAACTACAAAAATCATAATAGAGCTACAAAAATATTTTTTATTTTTTATTTTTTTTTAAATACTTTTTAAAATTCATCTATCTGGAAGAATAAAAGTTCAAGAATATTGAGGAAAATTATGGGGAAAAGTAGTCAAGAAACAGACCTGGTTGTATCAGATCTCAAACTATTTTCCAAATCAATAATGATCAGAAATGATTGGTATTGGCTAAAAAGTACAAAAGTTGACCAGTAGTACTGAGTAGGACCCAAGACCCAAAAGCAAAGGAACATAATAGCACAGAGTTCCACAAGCCACCAAATCTCAATTATTAGGGCAAGGACTCACTATTTGCTAAAAACTATTGGGAAAAATGGAAAGCAATCTGGGAGAGAACTGATCTCATGCCACATACCAAAATAATGTCAAAATGAATATATGAACTGGATATAAAATGGTACATCATACACAGAACAGAGGATCAGGGGAGGAGATACCTTTTGCAGTTATGGCTGTAAGAACAGTTTTTGACTAAACAAAAAACACTAGAGATAAAATGGACAATTAAAATTACATAAAATTCAAGTTTTGCACAAACAAGAGCAATGCATCTAAAATTACAAAAACCAAAATATTTACAGCAAATTTATCTGACACAAGATAGGATAGGGAAGTGAGAACAAGAGTCATTCCTCTGATAGGTCAAGGATATGAAGACTGTTCTATAAAATGCTTTGTCTTTCAAAGGCCTTTGCAACAGGCTTCTTCATACATTTTCAAATTCCTTTTTTTTTTTTAAGAAGAGAGTTTATCTATTTTTTTGCTTTTTTTTGGAGGAGGGAAGGTAGGGCAATTGGGGTTAAGTGACTTGCCCAAGGTCACACGGCTAGTAAGTGTTAAGTGTCTGAGGTCAAATTTGAACTCAGGTCCTTCTGACTCCAGGGCTGGTGTGCTATTCACTGCACCACCTAGCTGCTCCCCTTTATAAATTTCTTATATGTTATTCCCTGCTGGATGTTCTACAATATAGCGACAATGACTTCGCTGTTCCTTGAACAGACTAGTCAATCTGGCTGTTCCCTGTGCCTGGCATGCTCTCCCCTCTTACCTCTCACTCCCTGCCTCCTGGGTTCCCTGGCTTCCTTCTAGACTCAATTCAAATCCTACCATCTGCAAGAGCCTTTCCCAGTGCCCCTCAATGCCTTTAAGATTAATTTCCATTTACACCATACATCTTTTCTATGTGCATGTAGTTGCTTGTATGTTATATTCCCTGAATAAAATGTGAGCCCCTTAAAGGGATCATTTTTGCCTTTTTGTATCTCTAGTACTTAGCATAGTGCCTCACACATAGTGAATATTTAAGAAATGCTTGTTCATATTCATAGTGAGTTCTCAAAAGAAGAAAAGCCAGAAATCAAAAATCTAAAAAGTTTTAAATCACTTGTTAAGTCATAATAAATCATTTATCAACTAATTAAAATTAGATATATATGTAATTATTATGTTAAACATGTACCAAGTTGCAACTTATTTCATTAAAATGTTACATTCAATACAATTTATAATAAAGAAATTTAATATGAAGTCATGTAGATAATTATAAACATATGAAGTCTTGCTAAATTACTTCATTAAATTCTTTTTTGGGGGAGGAGGCAATCAGGGTTAAGTGACTTGTCTAGGGCCACACAGCTGTCAAGTGTCTGAGGCTAAATTTAAACTTAGGCCCTCTTGACTCCAGGGCCACTGTTCTATCCACTGCACCACCTGCCTGCCCCACTTACTTTAATTCTTTTTTTTACATTTTTTTTTGGAGGGGGAAAGGCAGGGCAATTGGGGCTAAGTGACTTGCCCAAGGTCACACAGCTAATAAGTGTCAAGTGTCTCAGGCTGGATTGGAACTCTGCTCCTGACTGCAGGACCGGTGCTTTATTCACTGTGTCACCTAGCTGCCCCACTTCTTTTAATTCTTACAAAATGTCCCACATAAAATATTCATAATAATTTTCTAATTGGAATTTTATAATTTTGTAACTAAAGTTTTCACAATTATAGGTAGAATAAAATTTTATATTTTCCCATGAGACTTACATATAATTTGAAGCTTTTTCAGGCAAAAGTTATCACTGCAGAGGTGGCTAGGTGGCGCAGTGAATAGAGCTGGTCTTGGAGTCAGGAAGACCTGAGTTCAAAACTGACCTCAGACACTTAATACTAGCCACTTGGACAAGTCACTTAACCCCAATTGCTCTGCCTTCCCCCCTCCAAAAAAAAAAGGTATCACTTGTTATTTACACACTTTGCAAATCTAAAAGAATATTATAAATAGTATGTTAAATTACCCTGAGGTTTCACAGCATTTTTATGTTGTTGTTGAAGGAGGTTCAAGGAACATACAACATACAGAATCTCTGCACTAAAGCTACCACTGCTTCTCCATGGGCTTCACAATCCGGCCAAACTGAACTCCTGCATATTGTTCTCTTCTCCATCACCTTTCTGCATTTGTTCATGTCTTCACAACTGGAGCAAACGCACCATCTGTTGAAGTTTTTCTTTTACTTTATAACCCAACTCAGGTGCCAATTTCTCCATGAACTAACTCCCAGAGATGAAAACGATCTCTCTCTACTCAGATTTTGTAAAGCACTTTGCCTAGATTTCTATATAATAAAAACTAATATTTTGGCGAAGTGAATAGAGCACCGGCCCTGGAGTCAGGAGGACCTGAGTTCAAATCTGACCTCAGACACTTAACACTTAAATAGTCATGTGACCTTGGGCAAGTCACTGAACCCCAATTGCCCTGCCTTCCCCCCAGCCAAAAAAGACAAAAACATAAATAAACGAATGAATGAATGAATGAATGAATGAATGAATAAAAATAAAACAAACATTTATATAGGCTTACTATGTGTCAGACACTGCACTGAAGACTTTTACAAATAAGATTTCATTTAATCCTCATAACAACCTTCAGAAGTAGGTGTCATTATTGTGATCCTGATTTTACAGAGGAGGAAACTGAGGCAGATCGAGGTGAAGTGACACATCTAGTAAGTGTCTAAGGCTGGATTTGGACTCTGAAGTTCCTGGCTCCAGTCCCAGTGCTCTAGGCACTGTGCCCTCTGGCTGTCCCAGCATTAAGAGTCTTTTGTACCATATTTAACTTTTGTGCATTTTGCAGGCGGTATTAAATTGTAATCTATTTGAGGGCAGAGCCTATGTTGCTTTTCACCTCTGTATCCTCAGACACCTAGCCATAGAGCCTTGCTCATCGTAGGCCCTTAATGCATGTTTATTATTTTTTTATTTTGTTCAAAATGAACAAAAAGAAGTGTGTGGGAAGGTAGAAACACTGGAGAACTTTGAGGCTATTCTTGGTTGAGAAATCTGATAGGGAAAACATAGTTTATGTACTTTGTAGCGTTAAGTACACAAATATTCACACCTAGAAGATGTGTAACCCTGGCCAAATTATTTCAGTTATCTGAACTTCAGTCTCCTGTCTATAAAAAGGGAATAATAATTCTTATACCAAGGACTCACGGGCAGAATTGCTGGGCTTGGTAAACCTTAAAGTACCATATAGATATGAAGTGTCATAATTATTACTATCAATAGAAATATGGCTAGAAGGAACAAACAGACAGCAGTTATACCTGTGAAGGATGCACAGTTCCTTTTTGGTTACACTTCTTTAAAACTTAAATAAATATTAACCTACTACACTAAAAATGAAATTAAAAGCACTGTCCCTTTAAAGAACTTATAACCCAAATGCAACATACAACCCCAACACACACAAAAGAATGCTGGCAAAACATGTTGAACAGGACCATATAGTATTGTTACATGAGCCATCTGCAGGGATATAAGAACAAAGGCCTCCCTATTGTTCATTCAACCGGCAACATTAACAGCTCTGTGACTCATTGTCCTCACCTGTGATGTGGGAATAAAGATGTTTGCTAGCCTTATGGGTCATTGTACATTATGAAAAAAAATTTAAATCCTGTAAAGTGATCAACCATCATGCTTCTCATGGAAATGAAAGCCCCTCTTTTTCAGTCCCAAGGCATCGTAGATAAAGTGCTGTACTTGGAATCAGGAAGACTTGAGTTCACACATTTCCTCAGACATTTACTATCCATGTGACCCTCAGGCAAGCACTTAACCTCTTTCTGCCTCAGTTTCCTCATCTGTAAAATGAGGAATAATACTAGGACTTACCTCAAAGGATGTTGTGAGGAGCAAATTCCATACACAGACAGGGTGTTCCAAAAATCTCAATGGTGTTTTAATATTTTAAAGATATAAATATGTACATATCTATAGTATATGTATATAGTA
>CM053580.1:187925623-187953775 GCA_028627135.1 Pseudochirops cupreus | reverse complement strand
TGGATGGCCTTTTGTGCTCTCCTGCCCCTTTTGAGATTCAGGGGTGGGAAGCCTTTGAGTTTTTTGTGCTCTGTGATTAACCAATGAATGTACTTTGTTTATGATTGGAGACTAATCTCCATTTGAGAGGAGAGACTTTGTTGATTGACTAAATGTACTGCCCAGGAGTGGGCTACTTTGTCTAATGTACTGGCCAGGGGTGGGATACTTGGACCTTGATACTTTGCAATTGAATTGAGAACGTACTTCCTAAATGAACAAGTTACATTGTATTTTGACTTTTTCTGTTCTGTGAATGTTTGCTGAATAAATGGGGTTTGCTATGCTGGTAATCTGAACATTGGAAGTTGCCTTTGCTTGGCATTACACCACCCCTATTTTGGTTTTTTTTTTAAAGTAATTTTATTGGTATCTTTTCTTTTTATATCAACTACATTTCCTAATGTCTCTTACCCCCTCTTATAACAAAGAATTTTTAAAAAGATTGGGGGGGGGTGGCTAGGTGGCACAGTGAATAGAGTACTGACCTAGGAGTCA
Source organism: Pseudochirops cupreus (assembly GCA_028627135.1). Lineage (NCBI taxonomy): Eukaryota > Metazoa > Chordata > Mammalia > Diprotodontia > Pseudocheiridae > Pseudochirops > Pseudochirops cupreus. The sequence goes on along the minus strand of CM053580.1, from coordinate 187,953,238 downwards.
GGAGGACCTGAATTCAAATCCGGCCTTAGACATTTAACACTTAACAGCCATGTGACCTTGGGCAAGTCACTTAAGCCCAATTGCCCAGTCTCCCCCCCTCCAAAAAAAGCAAAAAAAAAAAAGATGGTGGGGAAAAAGGTTAGCAAAACTAATCAACATATTGATGAAGGCTGACATTATTCAGAGGGTTCTTTGCCTGTGGTCTTCAACTTCTACAAAAAAAACCATTTCTATTTCTATTTTGGGTCCAATGTGTCATTTTTTAGTCACAAGCTTCATTATCCCATTTGGGGTTTTCTTGGCAAAGATATAGAGTGGTTTGCCATTTCTTTCTCCAGCTTACTTTATAGATAAGAAACTGAGGCAAACAGGGTTAAGTGACTTGCCCAGGGTCACACTGTTCCTAAGTGGATGAAGTCACATTTGAACTCAGGAAGATGAATCTCTCTGACTCCAGATCTGACATTGTTGTAGTCGTGGTCTACATTGTTTTCTAGTTCTTCTTACTTCATTTTGCATCAGTCTGAAGCAGCTTTCCCATGGTCCTATATTCATCAGTTCCCACACTATAGTGATATTTCATTTACATCCATGTACCACAACAGTTTAGCCATTCCCTGACTCTCTACTTTGTTTCCAGTTCTTTGCTACTACAAAAAGTTTTGCTACGTAGATTTTGGGCCTTTTTGTCACTGACTTCCTTGCAGTATATGCCTAGCAGTGGAATCTCTAGGTTAAAGGGTATAGACATCCAAATTATTTTCTCTGCATAATTCCAAATTGCTATCCAGAATCATGAAACAAATAAATAGTGCTAACAACTGTGCATTAGTATATGCCTCTCTTTCCACAACACTTCCAACATTGATGAGTCCAAGCTTTTGTCACCTTAATGTGTACACTATAAAGTAAAATCTCAGGGTTGTTCTGATTTGCATTTTCCTCATTATTACTAATTTGGAACACTTTCCATATAATTATTCATAGTTTGAGAACTGTTTGACATTGAAAAATATTTTAATCTATCAGGTAGAATTAAATTGTGACTTGGTCTTTAAAAGTAGTGCACCATTTAAAAATCTATACAGGGGCAGCTAGGGGCGCAGTGAATAGAGCAACAGCCCTGGAGTCAGGAAGACCTGAGTTCAAATTCAGCCTCAGACACTTGACACTTACTAGCTGTGAGACTCTGGGCAAGTCACTTAATTGCAATTGCCCTGTCTTCCCCCATTCAAAAAGCAAAAAAAAAAAAAATGTATACAAGCATCCTTTTTTTGTTCTGTTTTATTTTTTAATCTGTATGTGCAGGAGGAAGCTCCCTACATCTTGCTACCTTTTACTACCTTTTTTTTTAACTAGGTGGAAATAAATGTCTACTTATTTGGAAGAGGTTGAGTATGTAGAGAATTTTCCCCTTAACTGACATGCAAAATAGGTACAGAAGAACTGACCAATGAGATTTTAAGTATGGACCTAGCGGCAGACCATAAGTCTGTCATTCAAAAAATAAACTAGTTACAAAGTGACAAAGTTTTCAGCTACAGCAACTCTCAAGAGATGTCTACTAAAATGTAAAAAAATTAGAGTTGCCATTGATGAAAGGGAATACTCACACCAATAGAGTTAGGGATCCTTGAAAGACTGAAGAATTAGAATAGATTGGCATTTTTATAAGACTTCAAATATATTGCAACACAAATAGTTAATTTTCAAATCAGAACCTATAAAATTAACAGTGTCAAGAAAAATATTACAGTCTTACTAATGGTTTCACTTTGGAATTTTTACTGATGATCCTTTTGGCTTTAAAGTGAAAGCTTCCTGTTTCTCTGATTCTAGCATCCCTCCCAGAAACTACTGCACACACAACAACAGATTGAGCTTCCTTGTGCACTTCATTCTACTGCTTTTAACCCTTCAAAAGCTCCCAACTGATTACAAAGTAAACTACATACTCCTTAGGATGGCGTTTAAATCTAGCTTCAATATGCATCATTCAACATTATGTTATACTACCTATACTGCAGCCATACTGGTCTACTTACTGTGCCCTGCACATATTCCTCTTCCTCACTCTTGTGCCTTTTCTCATGCTGCTTCTTATATTTAGGAGGCTCTCTAATCCCTGAGATCTGCACATCCACATCCTACCAATCCTCCAGAACCTAGAACAACGCTATTTCCTTCATGAAGTCATCACAAGAATTTCCCCCAGCCCTGCAACGCCCTCCCTCCCCCTGCTCCCCACCACTGCAATTGTCTTTATTCTAAGCTGTAGTTTTTTTCTCCTTCATCTTTGATCTGGGAGATATCACTGAATCATAATTCTCTCTCACCCCCCTCATCTTACTCCCTAATTAGCAGTCTATTTCTGCAATGTCTCCCACATCCTTCCTTCCAAGTACAACTTCCAACACCCTAATCAAATTTTTATTACCTCTCACCTTGACTCCTAATTGGTATCCCTGGGTTAAATATCACTCCTTTTTTACTCATCCTTCACATTGCTCTATGAGCAAAGCAGAATTGCAGTAGCTCAAAAGAAGCATGAGATGCACAAATCTAGAGACATCAGCTTTCCAAATGTTCATATAGACTATTTGTGCCTGACCTGTGGTAGAGCCTTCCAAGCTTCCACTGGCCTGCCCAGCCATAATTGAATGCCCTGTACCTTGACCCCAACTTGATGATGTCATTTTAGTGTTTTTTTTCCTAAGATCACTATACTCCTTTATTCAAAAAAACAAATCTTCAGTGTTTCCCTATTACCTACCAAATGAAACCATTGCCAAATCAGCTGGCATCTCCTTGTTTCTAGTTCTTCTCTCCTACAGTAAGTGCTGCCATATTTATCATGTTGTATATGGGGCCTTCCTTTTTCTGTCAGTGACTTCCTAGAAGTATATGCTAGTAGTGGAATATGGATCAAAGGGTATGGACATTGTAGTCATTTTGCATAATTCTGTATTGCTATCCAGAATAAATGAACCAATCAATAGCTCCACCAACCATGCATTAGGGTCTTTCTACAAGCTCTCCAATACTGACTATTCTTATCTTTTATAATCTTAACCAATTTACAAGCTGTGATGTAAAACCTGGAGCTGTTTGCATTTCTCCTTAACTCGACTTCATTCACTCCTTATTGTTATTGCTCATCCTTCATTTTCAAAAAGGACCAATGACATCACAATGTTGAGGTCAAGGTACAGCGTATCCATGGTACAGTGTGGCTGGTTGTAGCACCAATGCAATATTCACAGTGCCCACAATCACTATAAATATACCTGCCTGGTGCTCAATTGCAAAATATAACAGATCCTCCATATAGAAGACAGAAGCAAAACATTTATTCAGACACAAAACCCAAATCCTCAAACCAGTAAGCCTATTCCATCATAGCAGCAAAGAAATTAACAAGCCACTACAGCACAGAGAGCCACATGATCCTTCAGCCTTCCCACAAACCAACACAAACCTAGCTGTCATAGCAGGTGGCAAAAAAAACAACTTCTACTGTCTCCCTCAGAAGCATGCTCTCCTCCCAACTGTCTAGTTTAGCTCTGACTCCCAGCTTCCTGTGGGCTCTGCTCCACCCTTCATCAAGCTCCTCCCACCACAGGCTCCATGTGATTACATTCAGCCTATTAGGGGGCAGAGTTTATTTTCAAAGCAGGGAAGGTCTTCAAATTCCCTTAGGCTTATTAAGGGGCAGGGAAGTTCTTCAATTCCCATTCCCATTATACTGGTCAGTCCAATACAAGCTCAGAAGGCTCAGTCAGCAAACATTTATTGAATACCGACTCAATACAAGACATTGTGTCTAAATATTGTTGTTCTTCACCCTTTGTTTTCAAAGAGGACCAATGACATCACCAGGCGATGTCTTGACTTGCTCATAAGTGGGATTTAAGATAGGCAGAGTTGCACAGTTGTAAGCCTCACTTTCTCTTCCAGAGTCACCAAGGTCCAGTGGCAAGACAAAAGTCAGGAAGAATGAGATGGCCCAGGATGCAGTGGATGGCCTTGGCATCTTCAATGTCTGACCAAGCTCTAAGAGCTTCACAGCTCCTGCTTCAGCTGCCTTCATGGCCACTGGGACAAACTGTTCTTACCCACCCATTCCACCAGGCGAAGTTTTCACATGCTTGGGGTAGACATCCCCCTAACTCACCTCCAGTTTGGAATCCTGTGGGTTAGCCTGGCTGCAGAGATGGTTTTCCTAGAATGTAGCTACTATGCCTACTACAGCTTCTTGGAGCTACAATGAGAGTTGCGTAACAGGTGGAAACCAAAGGTGATTGATTGGTCTTCAAGCACCTTAGAAAATGACAGAGGCTTTTTCAGACTTAATCAAGCTTGCTTTCATACAATCTACATTCAGTTAAATGGACCATCTCTGAATTCACAGACATATTTCAAATACAGTTTCTTACCACACTGCCCTGCAAACTTCCCCCCTGATATGAAGGTCCATCATTTTAAGTTACTACTCTACCAATACAATTGTTTGACTTATGGATGACTCGTGAAACACTACAATCTCCCCCCAAAATGTAGACTGAGTATCACTCAGGGGCAATAAAGAGGTGCCTTATCATATAAGCAGGTTTCAATATGTTTGTAACTGTGAAAGAGAACTAGAATAAAAGACGTCATTGAGGAAACAGATGATTGAAAAAGGCTGTGTGGTGGATATGTGGTGATGGTCAGTCATTCAGTCACGTACAACTCTTTGTTATCCCATTTGGGTTTTTCTTGGCAAAGACACTGGAGTGGTTTACCATTTCCTTTTCCAGTTCATTTTTTAAATTAAATTAATTTATTTATTTTCAGTTTTCAACGTTCACTTTTATAAGATTTTGAGCTCTAAATTCTTACCCCTCCTTTCCTTCCTCCCCAAGAGGGCATGCAATCTGATATAGGCCATACATGTACAATCATATTAAATATATTCCCACATTAATCATGTTGTGAAGGAAGAATCTGAATAAAAGGGAAAAATCCAACTCATTTTACAGATAAAGAAACTGAGGCAAACAGGGTTAAGAGACTTGCCTAGGGTCACACAGTTTCTACGTATCTGAGGCTGGATTTGAACTCAGGTCTTATTGACTCCAGGTCCAGCACTCTGTCCACTGGACTCCCTAGCTGCTGCTCATATGTAGTGATAACTGGAGATAATCAACATATAGTCCACGTGTTATATGAATGTCCCCAGAATGTCAAGAGGAATTGAAGAGGGCCCCCAGCATAGCAGATGGACCCCCTGTATAGGAGAGCATAGACAATCATTGCATACAATAGGCAGGTAGGGATTGGCAGCAAGCTAGTGGTCGGAAGGAACATCAACATTAATAAGATCACAGATCCATGAGTATATCAATCAATCAACATGTATTTGTTAAATATCTTCCCTGGGCCAGGTTCTGGATAGAATACAAATGAAACAAACGAGGAAAACAATCCGGTGGTCATGAAGACAATGCACTCGGTTTTATTACCTAAGATATGCTTGGAATTTAAAGGCCAGGTCTTAAGTAGCCTGTACTGACTCGAGGAGTAAACACTCCAGATCAGTGCTCCCATTCTTTTCTGACTTCATTGCATTGCCCAGCTGCCATCACTAAGATAGATTATTAAATATTGTTTTGGGGGGAAGGGCAATCCAGACCTAACATTTCATTGGTCTATGGAAATTCTAGTGAGGAAATTTCCATCAATGAACATCATTAGCTGCATTGCAACTTGCAATCTTTGAAAATTACCTGTGCCACGGAGGATTAAGTGACTTTTTCAACATCACAAAGCCAGCACGTGTCATGAACCCAGGTTTTCCTGATCCCGAGGCCAGTTCTTGATCTGTTATTCTAGGGGGTAGAGTAAATATTTTTTAATTCAGAGTCAGGAAGACCTATATTCAAATCATTTAACGCCTCTCACCTTCAGTTTCCTCATCTATAAAAGGGAGCCAGCAATAGCACTCACTTCACAGGATTGTTGCATGGGTCAAATGAACTGATATATGTAAAATGCTTTTTTGTTATTGGTGTCTAACTCTTCGTGATTCCATTTGGGATTTTCTTGGCAAAGATGCTGGAGTGGTTTTTCTCTAGATCATTTTACAAATGAGGAAACTGAGGCAAACAGTGTTAAGTGACTTGCTCAGGGTCACAGAACTAGTAAGTATCTGAGGCCAGATTTGAATTCAAGATGATGAGTCTTTCTGACTCCAAGCCCAGCACTCTAGTTACTGTGCCACCTACCCACCCTTTACAAACCTTAAAACAATTCCAGTCCAGTCAACAGGCATTTGTTAAGCACTTACTAAATGCCAGGCTCTGTACTAAGTGCTGGGAGAACAAATACAAGCCCCCCCCCCCAAAAAAAGGCAATCTTTGTCGCCAGGGAGCTTAATGGGAGGAGACAACATACAAAAGATAGCTAAAAATCTGATGGGGGAGCAGTGGGGAAAAGTGACCTGAGTAGAGAAGTCTCGAGAGTTAGAAATGGAAGCAGGGAAAGAATGAAGGAGTGAATGTAACTGGCCTGGCCACTTCCTCAAAATACGTGTTCTGGGAAGAACTCAGTTAGAACCCAATTAGAAGAGAGAGCCTCTGAGGGCCGGCTAGGTGGCGCAGTGAATAGAGCACCAGCCCTGGAGTCAGGAGGCGCTGAGTTCAAATGTGATCTCCGACACTTAACACAAAAACTAGCCATGTGACCTTGGGCAAGTCACTTACTCCAATTGTCCTCCCAAAAAAAAGGCAAAAAAAAAAAAAGAGAACCTCAGAGAAGGAGGTATCTTCCAAGCTGAGAAGGCTCCTGGAGATTGGTGGAGAAGTCTGCAGATTCAGGAGTGCAACTGGGAGAGGCTCTACATTATAAGAGTAGTCAATATCAATAATAGTCAATCACCACTCATTAAGCACCTAATGTGTGCCAGGCATTGTGCTAAGTATTAATCACTATTATCATTATACCATGCAGCAATATAATATAGTTAATGGAAGATAAACACGATAGCCTTTTAGAAAAAAAAGATATTGTTAAAGCTCCTAGATTTGCGCACTTCCCAAATCTGCCCCTCATCCCTTACTGCTGCTCATAGTGCTACAAGGCTCTATAAATGAGCAGGCAGTCACCACGCACGGAGCTGGTCCATCTGCACATAGCATGAAACATTGTCTCGTCCTTACAAAAACCTACAGAGGGATGCTGAGTGCCCTTCTGGCATTCTAACAGTCTGTTCTAGTCTCCATTCCTAGGTTAAGAAAGGGCCTCAAGAATACAGATATGCCACCCTTAGCATCAGAAAAACCTAGATTTAAGTTCTGCTTCTGACACATATCAACTGTGTGACCCCAGGCAAATAACTTAACCTATTTGTGCCCTAGGCAATTCTCTAAAGACAAAAAAGTGCAGAGAGGGTTCCCATCTGCATTGGTAGAGAAAGTCTCCCTATACAGAATGAACCAGGTTCTATAGAGTCATAGAATTATAGAGCTAGAAGGGACCTCAGAAATCAGACAATCCAACCCCTTCATTTTACAGATGAGAAATTCTTGAGTAGCTTCTTCAAGGTCACATAGAGAGTTAGTGGAAGAAATAGGACTAGAGTCTAAGTCTCTTTACTCCAGTCCACAGCTCTTTTCACTATTTTTTGGGGGGTCAGTTAATTGTGTTTGACTCTTTGTGGTCCCATATTCATTTTCTAGGCAAAAACACTGGAGTGGTTCCATTTCCTTCTCCACCTCATTTTCCAGATGGGGAAACTGAGACAAACGAAGTGAAGTGACTTGCCCAGAATCACACAGTTAGTAAGTGTCTGAGGCCAGATTTGAACTAAGATCCTCCCAACTCCAGGCTCTGTGCACTATCCCTTGGGCCACCTATCTGCCCCTCCTTTCACTATACAACATTGCTTTTTGACTTATACAATATATTCCTGAAATAATATGTGTTAACTGACTCTTTGTAAAAATGAGTCATATTTAAATGCCCTTGGGAATGAGGGTGGGGTGGAGAGTAGAGGGAGATTGTTCTTCAAAACATTCTTTTATTAAATTAAAAATTATTCCCTATTTTTATGTAAGTCTGGGTTTTCATCCAGAAAAAGCAAGCTATGTCTGTAATGAAGTAGGCACTGGTATCATAGGAATATGAATAGACATGTGGACTTGTAGCCACAGATATTCTGTGGTTTGTAGAAACAGAATTAATTGGTTCAACAGTTTTTCACTAGAAGCTGACAGAATTGATCTAAAGACACTAATGGTGAAAGTTTGTACTAGCTCAGCCCCTCCTCTTTCTCCTATCTGCACCACCTGAGGCTACTTGATAAAGCAAGGCCTACCATAAGCCAACAGAATCATCAAGGAATAGAAACTCTGAAGTCCTGGGAGAAGGCTCAGTGTCCCTCTTTGGCTAACAGCTATCTACCTGTCTGCCTTCCATCAGGCCAACAGATTCCATCTGGAAACAGGGATCATGAGGGATCATCAGATCTACATTATAATGGATAATAGCTCGTATACCAATAGTGCTTTGGGTTGACAAAGCTCATTTGATTCTACCAACAACCCTGGAAGGTATGCTGCCCCGTGTCACACTGCCAGTGAAGGCTCACACACAACTAGTACAGATTGAGGGCTGGTACCACATAGGTACCCCTGCTGATTAATTCACCAAAACTTCTGCCTCCTTCACTCTTCCCTCTGCCCAGATGTTCCAATGTCTTGCAGCTTACCTGCCAACCTCCTGCTGCCCTAATCCCTGTCATTCAGAACCATCATCCAAGGCACAAACCTTTTTCCTGCTTTCTTGCTCCATATTCTTTTTTTTTTTTGGAGGGGGAAAGGCAAGGAAATTGGGGTTAAGTGACTTGCCCAAGGTCACACAGCTAGTAAGTGTGTCAAGTGTCTAAGGCCAGATTTGAACTTAGGTCCTTCTGACTCTATGGCCAGTGCTCTACTCACTGCGCCACCTTGCCGCCCCCATGCTCTTTCCCCAGTCAAGCTCAATCCTTCCCTATTCCAAGCTCTTCTCCTGAAACCTCTGCCTTAATGGAAACAAACTTTTTCATCATGTATCTCTTCTTCTAATACTTCTTTCACATGGAATTGCATTGAATGGACATAAATTCCCCTAACATTCTCTGATTCTCTGAGTTAACAAACAGCCAGTTCAAAAACAAGTACATTAATAAGGGCATTTTGATTTAATTTCTTTTTTTAACTCAACAATCTGTTTACTCAGTAAAGGTGTTGTCGCTGTTTTTATTGTCTTGGACTCATTGTTTTTTAAACTCCCACAGAGGTGCTTTAAAATTAGTTGTCTTATATTTAAACCCAAGATCGTATTGTTGTTTTTTTTCCTGAGCACTTGGTTAGAGCCCATCTGCCAACCTGCAGATGAGTTGCAATATTTGTTAATTCGTCCTTTGAAGCATGGTTTTGACACAAACATAATCAGTATTCTATTAGACTTGAAGACTTTAGCATCAGTTTCTATTCCTTTGCTTTAAATGTTTTTCCAATCTGATACAAGCTAAATTACCTGACTGGTTACCTGCAATAGTTTCTTCACATCTCACTTGTCTATTTCAGTATTTTGCCTCAGACTCACAAATAACTTCTTTTCTGATACAGACTCATAAACTTTTCAAAAGACATGTGTTTTATTTCTTGATTCAACTTTTACTTATATAATTTTTAATGTTAGACTAATTAGGATATTTACTTTGCTTGTCTCCTTGCATTATCAGAGACAACCACAATTACAAAATAATCACAAAGGCTCACGAATTTTTTAAAATCCTAATAATAAACCTTCAGATTTAATAGAATGTATTTCTTGTGTTATTCAGTCTTTTCAGTCACGTCTGACTCTTCATGACCCCTTTTGGGATTTTCTTGGCAAAGATACCGGAGTGGTTTGCCATTTCCTTCTCTAGTTCATTTTGCAGATGAGGAAACTGAGGCAAACAGGTGTAAGTGCCTTGCCCAGCATCACACAGCCAGTGTCTGAGAGCAGATTTGAGCTCTTTCTGTCTATCCACTGCACCACCTAGCTGCCAACAGAAGGTATACTGTAAAATTTACATCTAAAAAACAGCTTAAACATGAATCATCCCAACTGAGTGTTCAGACTTATTATTTGACCTTTTTATTTTTTGGAAGAATTTTTTTCTTACAAAAGTAATGCTTGAGTTTTTCATTCAGACTTGAGATGTTTAAAAACTCAAAAAGAGAAACTTGATAAAGAATAGTCTGATCCTTTCTTCTCCAGATAACTGCATAAGAATGCAACATCTAGAAGTGTACAGGAGAGAAATATCTCCTTCTATGCTCTCACACCACTCTGGTGACCTGCAGGGGTAAAGATTTCATGCTTCACCTACCTAGATCCTCTGCTTCCTTCTAAAGATTTACTTTCGGACCAATAGGTCAGAGAATCAGATTTGATGTGTGAGACTGAAGCAGGTCAAGAGGTGGGGGAAGGGAGAGAGAGAAAAGAAATTGGTCAAAAGAAAAACTATTGCCTTAACACAGCATTTCCCAACTTTTCTGGGTTGAGGAAAAACTGGTACTAATTTCCCTAAAAAGCTGAGATTACGAGGGATGCAAGGTTGATGTAGAGAGGATTTTTACTTTCCTGCCAGCTGGGGAGAATCTCATGCTTATATTTATATCCCCAGAGCCTAACACAGTATGTTTATGTATGTACATATGTGTGTGTGTGTGTGTGTGTGGTGTATATGGTTATGTGTGTGTGTGTATATGTGTGTGCATGTATATATATATATATATATATGTGCCTATGTATAATGTATATATGTATATATCATGAATTTACTACATAGTAGTAAATAATGATACTTGATTGATTAAATTTCAGTAAATATGAAGAGGAGGGGGAGGAAATAGAGTCATGGAACAGAGATGGACACAATAGCTACAGTATTCTTTCTTTTAAAAAAAAAAGAGCAATAGCATGCAGGTTGCTTCAGTCTCCATTTAAACTCTGTTCCTTCTAGATCTTTCTCTGAATGTAGAGATCTCCTTCCATGCTGAGACTTTTAGAGTTGTCTTATAATACTGCCTTGCTGAGAAGAGTCCAGTTTATCAAGGTTGGAAGTCATACATACGATGTGTCTGTGATTGTGTACAAATTTCTCCTGGTTCTGCTCTTCCCACTTAGCATCAGTCCGTATAAGGCTCTCCAGGTAATTATGAAGTCCATCTCCTTCCCATTTCTTATTAGCTACAGTATTCCTGAGATCTATCAAGACCTATTAGCCCTACAGAGAGGAGTCCCCTGGCCCAAGAACCATTTTTTATTTGTTTCTATTGCCTGCATCCCTCATATGTCACCAACCTAGTCTATTCTTTACATGATTCTTCTGTCAATAGATAGCCCTCATTATTTTCCTCCTTACTTTATTTTTATTATTATTATAATAAAAATAGTACATGCAAATAACTTCATAAAATTTGTAAAGTGCTATACACATATCAGTTATTATTACAGTAGTAGCATGGAGAAATGGAGAGAAACCTGCCCTCAAAGCCAAGGGGCCTTGGATTGAAGTTGAGCCTCAAACACTTATTAGCTGTGTGTTTCTGGGCAAGTCACTTAACCTCTGCCTCAGTTTTCTTAACTGGAAAATGAGGATCATAACAGCACCTGCTTCACAGGGCTCCAGTGAAGATCAAATGAGATGTTTAGCCACAGTGCCTGGCACATGGTAGCCACTCAAGCAATAGTTATTCCTTCCTTCCCCAACCACACACACACACACAGACACACACTGTGTGAGCCTTGGCAAGTCATTCTCAGTGTGCTAGGTAACTCTCTGAGACTCTAAGTAGTAGAGAAGGTACCAGGCTTGTATTGATAGAGGGAGTTTCCTCACCAGGAAATTCCGTGTACCAATGAATTCATAGTCCCTGTCTCCAATAATTATAATAACTCACATTTATATGGTACCAAGGGTTTATAAATCATTTTCCTCAGAGCAAACCTAAGAAGTTGTATTGGTAATGGGCATTTGAAGATTTTCCCTGCCCCTTAATAAGCCTAGGGGAATTTGAAGACCTTTCCTGCTTTAAAGTACACTCTGCCCGCTAATAGACTGAATGTAGTCACATGGAGCCTGTGGTGGGAGGAGTTTGCTGAAGGGTGAAGCAGAGCCCACAGGAAACTAGCAGTCAGAGCCAGAGAGATGGTGGGAGAGAGAGGATGTTCAGGCAAGGAGTTAGGTTTGTGAGTAGATATTGATCTTATATTGGTTTGTGGAAAGGCTAAAGAATGCTGTGGCTCTTTGTGTTGTTATGGCTTATTAACTTCTTTACTACTATGATGGAATCAGCTTACTGGTTTTGGGATTTGGTTTTCTAGTTTCTGAATAAATGCTTTTCTTCTTTTATATGGAGAGTCTGCTATATTTTGTGATCATCAAGCACCATGTGGGAATATTTATCATCACAGTCAGTGTATTTATCATGATTGAGAGTGCTGTAAATATTGCATTGGCACTATAGAAGTAGAAAGTATTGGTGTTATTATTCCCGTTTTATGAAGAAGAAAACTGAGGTAGATTAAATGACTTCCCAAGGTCAAATAACTAGCAAGTGGAAGAACTGGGACTTCAATACATATCTTTAAATCTAACCCACAACTTCTATGTCCAATGTTTTTCTCATGACACCATGTCCTGGTCAGTAGATTCATGAAAAGTAATGTTGATTAGCTTGTAGACCAGGGTTGTTCTCCAACTGATTGATTCAATTAATAATAATGATAGTTGGTCTTTATATAGTGGTTTACAAATATCATCTAATTTTTCCCTCACAACAACCTTGTTATTATTCTCATTTTACAGATGACAAAACTGAGGCAGACAGAAGCAAAGGACCTTGCCCAGAGTTATGAAGCTTGTCAGTATCTAAGACTGGATGTGAACTCAGGTCTTCCTAATTCTAGATCCAATGCTGTATCAACTCCATCACCTAGCTGCAAATCCTCAGCCAGTCAGGGTCAACATCCCTGCCCCTGTCCCCTGAGCTGCTGCTCGCCTCTATAATATTCCCCATTCAGTCAACATCATAGCTTAGTGATGGATGAAGAGAGAAGCATAAATGTGCTCCTCCTCTCAAATCCAGGTACCCCTTTTTAAGACATTACCAAGAAGTATACCAATTAGGAATATAGAACAAATACTCAGTAAATACTTGTTGACTGCTTCCCATTAATTTCCAGACGTTCATAGTCACATCACATTGTTCCCTGCTGTCCCTATATTACCTCCTCTGCCCATACTACTTGCACTTGCTCCCATTCTCTTGACATAAAGTTAGTTACTTGCTAGTGTCATAATCTATAACAAATCTGCAAAAAATGAATCAAAACGAGCCAGGGCTTCAGTAGTGGAGAAATAATTGACTCCATGCTAGGACCTCTTTGCCGCTGAACTTGTCCAAATATTTGATGTTAATCTAAGCATGGTGTCAACAAATGAAATTAGCCCTAAAATTAAATGGCTTCAGTAGCAGGTGTAGGTCTCAAATTCAATCAGATACAGGATCAACATGTAAAGAACTGAGCAAACCCACAGATGGGGAAGGAGGGGAAGCCCTTGTAGAAGGGTGAGGAGAAGGGGGTCAAATCTGTAAGGAGAGCAGGTATAAACCAAAAATCTAGATCAAACAGGTAACAGCATACTTGTAAGGATTCAGATCAGTCCATACGACATCTGGAAGGAAACCTTATTTCCCTTTTTTGATAGGATTGCAAAACTGGCAGATGAAGGGACTTCTGCTAATGTAATTTGCTTCTATTTTAGCAAAGCCTTTGATAAAAAAAAAATTTAATTCTGTGGAATGTTCCAAAACTCTTAGTGCAGTTTTAAGCTATTAGAGCTTAACACACTAAGACTTTATGTTTGTGAGAAGAATAGCTGATATGGACCAGCTGATGATACATTTAGATAGATTCAGAACTGGTTGTATGGTTGGACTTAAATAATGGTCCATTGCCTACATGGCAGAGAACCTCCAATAGAGACCACAGGGGCCTCTCTATGCTTGGCTCTAAGCTATTTGTCATCTTTAGTAATGACTTGGATAAAGGCAAAGGTGACACCCTTGTCAACATTGCAGATGGCATTACGCTAGGAAGGATAACTAATACAGCAAGTGGCAGCATCAGGCACCAAAAGGTTCTTGGCAAGCTGGGGAGACCATTGGACTTAATCTACTAATATGAAATTTAGTAAGAATAAATGCAAGGATTTATGGCTGTAGTTTAGTCATTTTTCAGTCATGTCTGAATCTATGACCCCTTTTGGAGTTTTCTTGGCAAAGATACTGGAGTAGTTTGCCATTTGTCATTTCCTTCTCCGCCTCACTTTACAGATGAGGAAACTGAGGCAAACAGGGTTAAGTGACTTACCCAGGGTCACACAGCTAGTAAGTGTCTGAGGCCATATTTGAACTCAAGTCTTCTTGACTCTAGGTCTGGCACTCTATTCAACTATGCCACCTACCTGCCCATGCAAGGATGGCCTAGAGTTAAATTTTCTTCTTTTTAAAATATATATTTTATTTATTTGATTAAATATTTCTCAATTATTGCCCAAGTAGTTTTCTTAAAACTCAGGTCTGACCATACTGCCCCCTTCTTAATCAACAGCATAGTGCCTCCAGTTTGGGAAGTTGTTCTTGCGACAATTCTTCTTGCTATACTTTTGCTGTAAATCATTTTTTTTTCTAAAAGATGACAGAAATCAACTGATGGTTAATTGATAATGGAGAGCACAGTGGTAGAAGTATGAAAACTACAGTGTTGGGGTAGCTAGGTGGTGCAGTGAATAGAGCACCAGCCCTGGAGTCATGAGGACCTGAGTTCGAATCCGGCCTCAGACACTTAACACAAAAACTAGCTGTGTGACCTTGAGCAAGTCACTTAACCCCAATTGCCCTCCAACATAAAAAAGAAAAGAAAACTACAGTGTTAGGAACTACCTTTCTCTAGAATCTTGCCAATGAACTGGCAGAATCTAGAGAGGAGGCTATATAAGTGTTTTATACATATTTGTTGACTAAGCAAGCAAACAAGCATTTATCAAGTACTTAGGTGCCAGGTAGGCCCTGGAGATGCAGTACAAAGAATGAAACAACCCAATGAAACAACTCAAGGAGTTTATTGGCTATGGATAGTTATAAACATTACAATGCCCCATACTGGAATAACCGAAATGAACGGGAAGTTTTGTGGCCCACTACCCAGCTGTGGGTCACAGATCTAGGGCAAAGAGAGAAGGGGCCCTGTAAAGAGAAATAGTTTCCCAAACAAGGAAGCCCTGGACGGGGTACCAAGAAAGTAGGAAGTTCAGAAGCCAACGGCAACAGCAGTATGACTCAGACTGCCAAGCTCAGAGCAGCATCACACTTCCAACATGTAGCCCAGCCCGCAGAAGAATAAGCAAAACAGGAATCCCAGACCAAAGGGAAACCTACAATTGTGCCACCTTGATCCCACAGAACTTTCCAGTTAGTTGAAATGGGCAGGACCCAGTAGCAGTCTACTTTTGCACAGACCCAAACCTGGGCTAAAAACTTGCAGAGCTCAGATCAGAGGAGCAGCAATGAGACTTGGCCCCAGATCAGACCACTTGGGGAGCACTGAAAGCTTGTAGGTCCCTGGCTTGTCCCTGAGATCCCATTAAAACACAATACTCAATACCTCAAGAAAACAGCAACTGTAACAGGACCCACTAAGATATTCTTTCCAGAAGTATGACAGAACCCAACTCATCATCAAGTCTAAAATCAGGAAGTAGGCTGGAAGAATGGGCAAACAAAAAAAGAATCCTAACATAATGAAGTGTTATGGTAGCAGGAATGTTTTAGACACAAAGAGGAAAAGATTGATTCTATACTTATCTATAATGAATGCCTCAGAGAAAAATACAGCTTCAGCACAAAATCAACTAGAATTCTTGGAAAACATGATGCAATACTTTAAAAAAAGAATTTTAAAACATTTTTACAAATGAGAGTAATGGGAGGAAATGGGAAAGAAATGAGAGCTACAGAGGAAAGAACTGGAATTAACAAGAGGTACAAAACTTCGCTGAAGCAACAAACTCCTTGAAAATTTGAAAGGACCAAATAGAAAGAAGCCAATGGCCCCATGAGACAATAAGAAAGATTAAAACAAAGGCAAAAGGCTGAAAACAAAGAAGAAAGTGTCAGATATTTAAGAGCAGAAAACAATTGACTTGGAAAACAAGTCAAGGAGAAAAAAATTAAGAATCATTGGATTATCTAAACACCATGACCAAAAAATGAGCCTAGATAGCAAGAAATCTTAAAAGAAAACTGCCCAGATCTCTTTAGAACCAAAAGGCAAAGTGGAAATAAAAAGAATCCACAAGTTCACCTCCTGAAAGAAACCCCAAAATGAAAATGCCTAGGAATATTGTGGCCAAAATCCAGAGCTTTCAGGTCAAAGAAAAAAAATACTACAAGTAGCCAGACAGAAAGAATTCAAGTACTGAGGAACCACGGTCAGAATTACTCATGGCTCAGAAACCTCCACTATAAAGAAATGGAGAACCGGGAACGTAATTCCAGAAAGCAAAGGATTTGGACTTCCAGAAAAGAATAACTTACCTAAGGAAAACTGAATATAATGTTGGGGGGAGGAGGGAGTAATGACCTTTTCATGAAATACTTCCAAGCATTCCTGATGAAATACCTAGATCTATGTAGAAACTTTGAAATTCAAACACAGGAGTGAAAAAAATATAAAAAAGGCAAATGTGAATGAAAATTGATAAAGGACTAAACAAGGATAAACTCCCTGCATCCAAATATGAGGAGATAAATATATGTCCCCTCTGAGCCCTGCCATCATCAGGGTTCATAGAGGGAGTTCTAATTGGAGTCAGACCTGGGAGTAGTCCTGTTATGTCTTGATGGTGATCTAAGAAAAGACTGGAAAGACAGGGGAAAAGGAATACCTGAAGGTCAGGGCAAAGTGGAAAGGGAAAAGAAAGCTAGAGAAAATGGCCCCACATTAGGGTACACAAAGAAACACCTATGCAAACAAAGAGGAGAGAGTGAAGGGAAGCAGTTGACACCTGAATCTCTCTCATATAAGCTGGACAAAAGAAGGAAGAACATATACACACACCGGCACAGAAATACATTTCAGTCAACAGGGAAAGAGGAGAAGACAGAAGAAATTAGGGGGAGCATAGATCGAGGGTTTGAAGGTAACTAGAGGCTCAGACAATGGGATTTTTATAGATAACTGGTTGGTGCAGTGGATAAAATGCTGGAACTAAAGCCAAGAATACCCAAGTTCGAATCACACCTTAGACACTCACAAGCTATGTGACCTTGGGCAAATCACTTAACCTCTGTTTGCCTTAATCTACTGGAGAAGGAAATAGCAAATTATTCCAGTTATCTTTGCCAAGAAAATCCTATGGACAATATGGTCCACAGGGTCACAGTAGTCAAACACAACTGAACAACAACAAGATTAAGAGAGGGATTGGACCTAAGCAAAACAAACTCAAATGCACAGTGGGATAGTAAAAATGGTGATATTAAGGTGTATTCATAAATGAATTAAACAATTTATGGTATAGAAATATGATGGAATACTATTGCACTGAACCTTTACCCATGTAATGACCTACAAGCTTTCAGTGCTCACCAAGTGGTCTGATCTGGGGCCAAGTCTCATTGGTACTCCTCTGATCTGAGCTCTGCAAGTTTTTAGCCCAGGTTTGGGTCTGTGCAAAAGTAGACAATTCCAGACGACTAAGGATGAAATATGCTACTACCCACCCCTTGGTAGAGAGGTGAAGGACAGTGCAGAACGAGACAATTTTTTTTTGACATGGTCCATGTGGAAATTTGTTTTAATTGACTATACGTGGAAATGGGTTTTGTGTTCTCAGTGCTGGGGTGAGGGGGAGGAAGTACTTGGGAGGGAGGGTGTAAAAGCAGATCTTTTCTGATTAAAACAAATAAAAACTTTTTGAAAATATTGTATCTCTAGCTAAAGGATTAACAACAACAAACAAACAGAACTTCATCAGCAACCTAACACAGCTTTTTAGTTAAAAATCCATTTCTTAGGTGAAACATCCTTTTTGATCCCAGATAGGTTTGCACAAGTTCATCTAATTTTCGAATTGGATAGCAGTGTTGACACCTGATTCTATTTTACATTCAGAGATTTAATTAGAGTGCATGCATCTTAATTCTTCTTTTCTTTGTTAAGAAATCTTTAGTAGGAAATATCTGCTAATAAAACTGCGATTTATACTTTCTGCAGGGAATCATTACTGAGCTGGCATTGTGTATTACAGCAGCGTTAGGGAAGGAATCTTTTCCACTCAAACCTGGACTTAGTTTCCATGTTCTTCTCTTTTTATAGCTAAACTAATATAGCTATGTTATAGCTATCTTATATTATAGCATTATACTGTTTGAAAAATTATTTTATTTTATCCATTATTCTTGTAGTTCATGTTTCTGAGTCATGCCAGAATTTGCCAACTACTCACATTACGCTGACTCACCTGATAATAATAATAGCTAGCATTTATATATTATTTATTATTTATATTCTATATTATGTATATAGCTAACTTTAAGGTTAGCAAAGTACTTTACAAATATTTTCTCATTTGATCTTCCCAACAGTCTTGGAAGGTGGTGCCATTGTTATGCTCATTTTCCAGATGAAGAAACTGAGACTGAAAGGGGAGAAGTTTATTTGTCCAAGGTTACATAGCTCTTGAGTGTCTGAGCTAGGATTTGAACTTAGGTCCAGCACTCTATTCAAGACCAACCAGCTATCTATGAAAATCCTATGATCATTCCCCTTTAATTATAGGGCGATGATCACAGCCTCTCTATATTTTTATGGTATCTGGGAGCTTGGAGTCGATGTAGTTTTGTCCAAAGAATACTGACAATGCAATCAGATGTTGCTGTTGTTGTTCAGCGATTTCAGTCATGTCGGATTCTTCATGACCCCATTTGGGGTTTCCTTGGCAAGGATCCTGGAGTGGTTTGCCATTTCCTTCTCCAGCTTGTTTTATAGATGGGGAAGCTGAGGCAGAGTTAAATGACTTGCCCAAGGTCACACAGCTACTAAGTGTCTGAGGTCGGATTTGAACTCATAAGGATTCTTCCTGACTTCAGACCCAACATTCAATCTACTGCACCACCTAGCTGCCACAGAATCAGATGACACAGGTTTAAATCTCAGCGCTTACTACTCCCTTTCTTGGAATGTTTCCTCATCTATAAAACACAGGACTGAACAGGCTCTAAGACCCATTCCAGCTCTAACTCTATGATCCCATGAATATCACAGAAACAATAAACATTAGGTAACTAATAAATCAGGACAAGTTCTATATAATTTGATTCTTATAGAATGTAAGGTCAATAAATGTGAATCATTTGCATCTAACCCATTATACCAGTCCCCTCTCCAACTTTAATTGCCCTGGCTCCATTGGACTCAAATACATACCCAGATATTCAGCAAATATTATCGAATATAAGACATTGTGAATAGTATTTCATTTTTTTCCAGTTACATGTAAAGAGTCTTCACTATTCATTTTTCATAAGATTTTGAATTCCAAATTTTTGTCCCTCCCTCTCTCCCTTCCCAAGACCCTCCCCAAGACAGCAAGCCATCTGATACAGGTTATACATGTGCAATCGTGTTAAAGATATTTCCACATTAGTCATGAATACAAGATATTGTATCTAAATAAGAATGAGACCACTAGTCTCATGAAGAGAGACCACTCACCCCATAGCTGCTCCCATGAGGTAAAGGGACTCAACTACCCTGGCTGCCTTTTGTGCTGTTTCCTTTCCTGAGCAGGTGATTGAATACACCAACAGTGAGGTGGACATTTCCAGACTAGAGGTGACCTTTGAAGTCTGAAAGTTCTAGAGAATCTGAGTCCAAAGATTGCCTGGCTGGTGACAAGGAAAACTTCTGCATCCTTCGAGGGAGAGGACAATTAACAGGAGGAGAAAATCAACCGCCTGACTTGACTGGACAGAAGACACAGACATTGAGGGAAACAGTGCAGAGCTGAATGAAATGTAAATGAGCAAATCATCTGTCCGGCAAACTGCTTCATGATTACGTGAGATTGAAGTATTAGTCTACCAGCAATTATCAGTTAAATGACTAAATCCTATTTTAAGTTGTTCTGTTGATTCTTAAATGAGTATTTTATGTGTTTTTAGCATTTTTTTATGTATAGAAAATAAATGCTTGTCATGGGACATATATGTACATTCAGTATGTTTCCCACTTCAGAGAAACAGAGACTTTAACCTATACCTGAGCCTTAAGCAATTTTTTTTTTTTGCTTTTTGGATGGGGGAGAGGAAGGGCAGTTGAGGTTAAGTGACTTGCCCAAGGTCACATGGCTAGTTAGTGTTAAGTGTTTGAGGCCAAATTTGAACTCAGGGCTGGTGCTCTATTCACTGTGCCACCTAGCCACCCCAAGCAATTCTTACTTGAGAAGCTGGGGTGGAGGACTTAACATGAAGAGTGAAAGAAAAGGGAGTCTACCCCTGCCCTTCATTGGAGGTTAAGCTCTCCTGCAGAACTGTACTTAATAAAGACCTCATGCCTGGGTCCCAAGCAGATAGGCAGCTTTCTTTAAAAAAATTAACATTTATTTTTAGTTTACAATATTCAGTTTCACAATCTTTTGAGTTTTAAATTTTGTCCTCTTCCCTTTCCTTCCCCCTTGTCAAGACGGTGTGAAATCTGAGAGAGGCTCTACATATACATGCATATTAAATGTATTTTCACATTACTCATGTTATAAAGAAGAATTATAACCAATGGAACGAACCATGAGAAAGAAGAAACAAAACACATAAAAAGAGAGAACAATAAGTATGCTTGAATCAGCATTCAGACTCCACAATTCTTTCTCTGATTTGGATAGCATTTTCTGTCATGAACCTTTTAGAGTTGTCTTAGAACTTTGTATTGCTGAGAAGAGCCAAGTCTATCAAAGTTAGTCATCGTACAATGTGGCTGTAACTATGTACGATGTTTTTCTGGTTCTGCTCCCCTTACTCAACATCAGTTCATATAAGTCTTTCCAGGATTTTCTGAAGCCTGCCTGCCCATTATTTCTTATAGCACAATAATATTCCATTACATTCATATAACACAACGTGTTCAGCCATTCCCAAATTGATTGGCATTCCCTCAATTACCAATTCTTGGCCACCACAAAAAGAGCTGCTACACGTATTTTTGTACATGTGGATCCTTTTCCCATTTGTATGATCTCTTTGAAACAGCCCTAGAACTGGTATTGTTGGATAGAGATAGGCATCTTAAGGAGAGGAAGTGGGAAGAATGCCCCTGACTCATGGGTCCAGCATGGTTCTTTAATATTAGCTAGCAATTACAGCCAAAATTCTGGGCTTCTCATTTTTGTTTGGCTTAGTAAGTGAGATGATATTTTACTTAACTATTTCCAGGAATTGCATATTGTTGAAGATTCAACTAGGAATATATATTAGGACAGATGGAAGGTACAATGTGTTAAAACAAAACTTATCAAAGACAAATTTTTACAGAAATATGACCATAAACATCTTGTAGCCTAGAAAAGTGTTTTGTGAGATTGACCCTTTGTGCTGAAAATTATGCTGAAAGATACCCATTCTGAAGGAAATTGATAAAATGTGTTTTTTTTTCTGCCTACCATAGAAACAATCGCTGTGTCTAAACACAGTTTCATTGTTGGTATTTACTTATTAAAATTAAAGCACACAGGCTTCCTTCCTTTTTTTTTTTTGAGGAGGGAGGGCAGGGCAATTAGGGTTAAGTGACTTGACCAAGGTCACTCAGCTAGTAAGTGTTAAGTGTCTGAGGCCTGATTTGAACTCAGGTCCTCCTGACTTCAGTGCTGGTGCTCTATTCACTGTGCCACCTAGGTACCCCGCTTCCTTTCTTTTATCAAATAGCAAACTACTTCAACATAAGATTGCATATACTATAGACAATGATGATTCTTTTGCTTAACTGCTTTCAGAGAGTGTACGTTTTCAGAGTTGTCTAACTTGTTATTACCTAACTTGATGACTCCTAAGCTCCCAAAAGTTCAGTTATCATTTCTATGCTGATGATTCTCAGATCTGTTTATCTAGCTCCAATATCTCTCCTGCATTTCAGTGTCAAATCACCAATTTCCTCTTGGTTATCTCAAAATGAATGTCCAACAGTCATCTGAAATTCAACATGTCCAAACTGTACTCATTATCTTTCCCCTAAAACCTTTTCTTCTTCCCTGCTGCTGTCAAGGGTACCACCATCCTCTCAGTTACCCAGTCTCACAATCTCAGTGACACCCTCAACTCCTCACTTGTACTTACTCCACATTTCCAGTTTGTTGCCAAGTCTCATTTCTACCTTGACAACATCTCTCCTATACATCTCCAGTCATAGCTGATGGGTACCTTGTTGTGGACCCTTATCATTTCACAGAGTCCATTCTCTATAAGAAATGTTAAAAAGAGATGGCTTCAGAGAATCCTGGGTAGTATGAACTGATGGCAAAGTGAACAGAACCAGTAGAATAATGTTTAGCTGCATTGTAAATAAAGACAACTTTGAAGGAATTAAAAGTTCAGCAGCGAGGTGGCTCAGTGAATTGAGCACTGGCCCTGGAGTCTGAGGATCTGAGTTCAAATCTAGCCTCAGACACTTAACACTTACTAGCTGTTTGAGCTTTGGCAAGTCACTTAACCCAATTGCCTTGCCTTCTGCCCTGCAAGAAAAAGAATTTAAAAAAGAAAAAGAATTAAAAGCTCTGATCAATATGACCAGCCATGTCTCCAGGGAATACATAATAAACACATGTTACCGTCCTCCTGTCAGAGAGGTAATGCATGCAAGGTGAAGAAAGAGGAATACTTTTTGGACATGCCCACTGTATGGATTGGTTTTTGCTTGACTACAGTTATTTGTTACAAAGGCTTTTTTTTAAAAATTATTTTCCAGACTTTTAATAGAGACAGGAAGGAGAAAAAGAGGGCTGACAGCAAAGGCAGAGGTAGCAGAGAAAGAAAGAGACAGAGACACAGAGAGAAAATGAAAGAGAGAGAGAGAGAAAGAGGGAGAAGGAGAGGGAGAGAGAGAGAGAGACAGAGGGAGAGAGAGAGAGAGAAAGACAGAGAGAGAGAACCACTGAAACTTTTTTTTAATGTACAGAAGGGAACGGAAGGAAGTTCAAAAGGAAGCACAGACAGGCAGGCCTGTTTTCAATAAAATGTGAGGATTTATTGTATACTTTTTTTTGAAAAAGCAAGCAGTATGATTTGGAGATTCACAACTTCATATGCAATCATTTTTGTATTCTATATATATATATATGGAAATGCTCTTTATTGGTAACTAAGTTCAGCATGAAATGAAATTTTAAAAAACAGAACTAAAAAACATCAAGATTTAGATAATGCAATGACCAGTATTTACTCAGGAACATTGATGATGAAACGTATCTTCCTTCCTCTCTTTGGAAAGGCAGTGAACCATGACTGTGACCTGATGCATACACTATCAGACATGGGTGTGGTAAAGGTTTATTTTGTTTCTCTTTAAGGGAGAGTTTTATGGGAGATAGGAGATAGGGAGATACTAAGAAGTGACAGTAATGTAGTTTTTTTTTAAAAGCATCAATAAAATATTTTAAAGGATTTTTTTTAATTCAAGGCAAATCCATGTCAATGTAATTTTTAAAAATATGGCTCCACCCAAATTAACCTATAGATTTAATGTTATAACAATAAAACTTCAAAGGTGATCCCTTTTAGAATTAGACTACAAAATAATAATAATAATAATAATAATAATAATAAAATGCATATGGAAGAACAGAAGATCAATACTACCTAGGGAATAACAGGGGGGAAAAGTAGAAATGAATGGGGTTTACTATTACCAGATTTCAAATTATAAAGTTACAATTATGGAACCCCTCTGGAACATGATAAAAAAGTAGAAACGTTAACAGGGGAATAGATTAAATAAGAAAGTATTCAAAGGAAATTCATTTAATAATACAGTTCTTGGTAAATTCAAGAACAAAAAGCGCTTTATATATAAGAATAATGGATAGCAGTTTGGCACAAAATATATTTAGGCCTATATTTTACACCAGAAACCACATTAAATTAGAGATGGCTAAAAGAGTTTAATATTAAAAATCACACCATTAAAAACTAGAATGGAAGATCATATTTCACTCTATAGAGTATGAATTCGTAATAAGCCACATCATGGAAGATAATATAAAAGACAAAACAGACTACTTCAACTTTATAACAATTTTTGAAATTGCACAAAGAAAATAAATGTTGCTTAAATGAGAAAAAAATATGGGCATTTGTAAGAGGGAGGGGGGAATCTTTGAATGAAATTTCTCTGATAAACTCTCCATGACAATCGTGGTGGGAGCAAAATCCTAATGCCCCACTGCAGGCATATTAGACTAGTTTTTCCATAAAAGGTATTTAAACTGTCATTGAGATTTCGTTGGTTTGGAAGAATAAGGCTCAGGTTGTTGTAGCTGCTTGGTCCCTAGAGTACAAAGACAGTCAGGACAAGAGGGATTGGATCTCTTCCCTCTGATTTCAGGTCACAGACAGAAGGCAAGACTAATAGCGCAGGAGAGCTAGGTTCATTATCAACACCAACATCCTCATCATCATCATAGCAGCTAGCATTTTCATAGTACCTCCTATGTGCCAGGCACTGTGCTAAGCTCTTTACAAAATATTATCTCACTTGATCTTTACAATCGGTGGGTGCTATTATCATCCTCATTTTACAGTTGAGGATATTGAGGCAAATAGAGGTTAAGTGACTTACTCAGAGTTGGTAAATATCTAAGGCTGGCTTTGAACCCAGTGCAAGACCATCTACCGTACCACTTAACTGTATCTTCAATGAACATGATTTCTCTTCTCTCTCTTCCCTGTATTGCTACAAAGGCTTATTACACCTTCTTTGTTAACTATTAGATGGGCTACAAGTGACAACACGATATTCAGCAGTCAATGAGCAATATAAAATATAAACAAAGTATATATTTCAGTTTTATGCCCCTGGAATAGCACCTATGATATGGGAACACTTCATCCACATTGGTTCTCCCCAACTAGTAATGGAACTCATAGTGGGTCAGTGCTGTTAAAAAGTCTCTAGCAGGTATCATCCAAATGAAAATTTATCAGCATATAATTTGATGAAATGTCAAACTCTTCACACTTAATCTCATTTTCATTCCATTTCCAAACCTAAGGTACCTGAATAACCTGGTCAGTTCTGATCTATGACAATATCCAGAATCTCATGGATCTCCAAAAGGTTCTAGAGTTCCAGTCTGTGTTGTCCTTTTCTGTCACTCTTATAGTTCTTATCAGAAGCTTTGCAATCAACATTGATGGCCACCAAACCCCAGAAACATCCTGAGTTTCTAGTAATTCTTTGTTGTTGTTTTGGGGTTTTGGTGGGCTTTGTTTTTTTTTTTGCTTTTTTGGAGGGGGAAGGTAGGGCAGTGGGGTTAAGTGACTTGCCCAAAGTCAAACAGTTAGATTTTTGTGTTAAGTGTCTGAGGCCGCATTTGAACTCAGGTCCTCCTGACTCCAGGGCCAGTGCTCTATTCACTGCACCACCTAGCTGCCCCAATTTCTAGTAATTCTTTAAACGTGGTCAAGTAACTTCTATTTGTTGGGGTTGGTACTCACTCCCTGCTACAATGCCTTGTGACCCACTTGACTATCGCTCAAGAGATATGGCCCTTGTCATTTGACAAACAGTAATTTTTCCTTATGCTCTTCCATCTCCCCAATACAACAGTCATCGAGTTAGAATACTTCTAAGGAGTCAATGTTACTAACCACTACTGAGCCACTGAAAAATGCCAGATATAAAGATTGCTTAGGGATGTAAACTGTATTTTGTATCTTTGAGATTTTTACTTTATTATGAACTTAACAAACAGAAAAAGACCATTTTTATACACATAGTAGAATAGAAAAAGGATTGTATATGAAATGCAGATTCATTTTGTTTAGTTTGCTTTTCTTTTAAAATATATAACAACTAATAAATTCACCATGTAACTTCCAAAAGTATTCTGCTCATCTGGGACTTTCTCACTTTCGTTTTGTCCTCTTCTGTGAATTTTAAAAAGATGCCTCAATGACCTTCTTTTCTATTCTTTCTTTCCTTTTCAGTGAAGATACCCTATCCCTGTCCCCTGTCTCCCTCACACTACCACTCCCCTTGGAAAACAAAAACCACTCTAACAAAAGTACATAGTCAAGTGTAACGGGGACTGGTACATGCTCAGAGCACCTCTGACACCTTCTCTCAATGTAGAAATGCAAGTGTGTTTCCTTCTGGGAGAAATTCGAGGAGGTGTAATGGAAGTGGCTGAGAGACCCAAGCATGTATAGATATTCCGTAACTGGTGCTGGTTGGCTACGTATGTGGTCTTGTTGAGTCAGCCTCAGCCTAGTCTCTTTGGCCATTTTTCTCTTCAACTGTATTCTTGGTAGATCTTCCGGACTCCTGCAGTGATGGGCTTCTGGTGAGAGACAACGTTGTAAGGCCTTGGGTCCTCTTCACCAAGAGTATAATGCCAATACCAATTGTGCCAAATGAATATAATGTAGTATTACTATTCTACAAGAAATGGGAAGAAAGGGATAGATTCAGAAAAAAACTGAGAAAAGTTTGAACTGATACAGATGGAAATGAGCAGACCCAGGAAAACAATTTATACAGTGACTACAAGACTGCGAAGGAAAACAGCTTTGAGACACTTCAGAACTCTGAAAAGCAAAATAACCATGCATGACTTCAGAGAAGCAGCGAAGGAATTTGTTACCCACCACCTCATAGAGAGGTGAAGGACTTGAGGGGCAGATTGAGATGTGCATTTCTGGAAAGATGAAAAGAAAGAAAAGAGAATCCTTGGAGAATTTTTAAAAAATACACAGAAGGGGCAGTTAGGTGGCACAGTGAATAGAACACTGGCCCTGGAGTCAAGAGGACCTGAGTTCAAATCGGGCCTCAGACACTTAACACTTACAAGCCGTGTGACCTCGGGCAAGTCACTTAACCCCAATTGCCCTGCCCTTCACCCTCCAAAAAAAAAGCAAAAAAAAAAACAAACAACACAGAAAAGAATAGGAGATTCAGAAAAAAATATATATTTAAGGACATCTCTGAAACTAATGTGTTACAACGTGACAAATTTTTGTTTTGCATGATTATACATCTATAACCTATATCAAACTGCTTACCATCTCAGGGAGGGGGGAGGTGAGGAAGGGAGAGAAAAATTTGGAACTCAATTTCTATTTATAACATTTGATTATAGAACTTTAGATTCTAGATTCTTTCTCTTCCTCCCTCGTCACCCACCCCACTGGAAGGACAAGCAATCAAATACAGGCTGAACATGCGGAATTACGCAGAACCTCTCCACAGTGAGCACACTGTGAGAGT
>CM053580.1:187905423-187925123 GCA_028627135.1 Pseudochirops cupreus | reverse complement strand
GAAGGAGCACGGCAAGGCCTGACTCTGGAGGACCGAGGAAGGGTGGCAGGGGGAAAGGCAAGTGGCCGAGGCTTCCAAGGCTCCGGGTTCTGAGCTGGGTGACGCGGCGGAGACTGGCGGGGCCCCGGCGGGCCAGCGTCGCGTGGCTAGAGCGGGGGAGATCGAGACGGCGCCCGAGGGGCCTGGCGGCCGGCGGGGCGCGCTGCCCGACACAAGATGGCGAATAAAGAGAGTAAGAGGGGAACCGGGAGTTACAGGGGGAGAGGTTTCTCCTGGAGGGGTTCGCGCACGCGTGCGTGCGCGGGTCGTGGAAGGAAGCGGGGCGGTGGGCGGGGGGCCGGGGCGGGGGGCGGTGCGTCAGCCCCAGAAAGGCGCGAATAGGGCTCGGGGCGGTGTGCAGGGTGGGTGGAAGGGGGCAGCTGGGAGAAGCGAGGGCGGGGACGCGGCCCGGAGGTCCCTGGGCACTTCCAGGGGGCTGAGAAATAGACAAGTGCTTTCTCTCCGTCCCTCCCTCTTCTGCCTCTGTGCCCTTGGTCCTGCGGCAATTCTAGCACCATCCCTGAGACCAGGGTACCAGGGCTCCCTGACTACCCCTGGCCTGGGGTGCGGCCGCGAGTCTCCACCGAATTGCCGTAGTTTTCGTTTTGTTCTGCAGGTTGGCAAAGGGGAGATGCATTATCTTTTAAAACTTAAATTTGATTTTTAGAAATTATCATGAATAGTTTTTTTCCCTCTCTTCCATCCATCCCCATTGGAAAAAAGAAAAAACCGTTGTAACAAATATGCATGCATGGTCAGAGGGAGGGAGGGAGGTCCATGTCTGTTCAGTTGGGATAGTGCATGGAGGGATGGAAATGTCATTTATATTTTCAAGGAGCTGCCCACCAAAATCTGGATTCTCATTATCTTGGCAGATTACTTTCTTCCCCTGCATCAAGCCCTACTGTGTAATAGAAAGGGCATCTTGCAGTGCTAGGTTCTGGACACACAAGATGAAATGGCATATTTCAGCTCTCCCTAAAATTGAAATCTAAGATTGAAATTATTGCTTATGTAATAGCCAAACTGTATTTGCAAAACACAGGCTTCTTTTTTGCAATAAATAAATTACTTGATATTAAGACTGCCTGGAAAGTCTTTGTGGTTTTACATCTTTAATAGTTGTACAGAACTGGAAGGGCAAAAATAGGATGGATGTTGTAGGTTTTAAAAATCTCAAAACGATTGTCTGATAGAGTCAGGTCTGTAAGTTAGCTCCGACCAAAGATATCATTTAATAATTATTTAGTATGTGCCATGAGCCTTGTGTTATGCTAAGGGCCAGGGATGCAGAGGTAAAAAAACAAAACAAAGCAAAAACCAAGGTTCCTGCTCTCAAGGAGCTCACATTCTAACCATGTATCACTATTCTCAAAACTTAAGCCTCTTTAAAGTTTCTTAGACCAGTTAAACGTATTAATTAGTGTTCTTTCATTTACAGTGTTTGAAGATACAGTGGAGGAGCGGGTTATCAATGAAGAGTATAAAATCTGGAAAAAGAATACCCCATTTTTGTATGACTTGGTTATGACACATGCCCTTGAATGGCCAAGTCTTACTGTTCAGTGGCTTCCTGATGTAACTAGGTAACTAAAATTTAAACAGTTCAGTCAAATTTTTTTTTTACAAAATAGATATTGGGATGAGAGGGAGGGGGGGCTTGAATGATTCTAAATTTCTCATTTTAAATATTTGCATATTTTGTTTTTAAAATAGGGGTTAAGACAGTTAACCATAATTTTAGAATCAATCAGAGTTATTTCATAAATGGATGGCTTCTTTGCATTGTAAAGAACAAACTATAAAATTGTAGATAGCCAGAATAAGTCAGATGTGAGGTATTGGATATTATATTAACATGAAAGTAATTTATGAAAGAAATAGACAAAGGTTTAAGTTCAGAACGTAAAGATGGTGTAAGGATGCCTTTGCAGGAAATATTGCTTAGGCGATATCTCAAAACTACAGGTGGATCCTTTTTTTTGCATAAGGAGCAAAGGATTAGGAAGAAAAGGACAAAGGTTTGGGTGGAAGTAAGGAAGAGAGGTTGCTGTATAATACCTTTTGAAAGTAATTCAGTGCTGAGTATTTTAAAATATAATTTTTAGTTTCCTTTTAAATGTATATGAATGTTCTTTTCTGCAAGTTGTAGTGTAAACTGAAATAATATAAGAATAAAATTATGTTTTAGGTATTCAATCAAAATGACTAAAATTAGGCTGAAACTAATAATGTATTACCTAATCTTATCATTAGATTAATTGTCACTTATAAATATCTTAAGTTTGTTGATTAATATGTGAATGTGGTATAAAGATTCTTCATAATTGTGGTGCTTTCTTACACCCTCCTAACCCATGTTTGAGTTAAGAAATGGAGTGTTCTTGTATTTGTATATATTGTACAAATGTACAAAAGCAAAGTTAAATTGGTTCTAGAGGAAAGAAGAACTAAATAACTTGGTATTTTAACATTTAAAATTATTGGGTACATATGATTAGATCTTGAAAGTGGATTATAATGAGTAGACTATTGACTTCAGATTCTGGGTTGGTTCTACGTCATTCTTTAGCAAATAACCTGCTTTTTTTCCTCTTGAATTTGTTTTCCTCATTTCTTGTTTAGGAGTAGCTCATTGTGAAAGAAATAAGATGGGAGTGCCTATGGTCTCTTCATTTTTCAGATTTGAATAGTGAACACTTACAGGCAGTTTTGGTGAAAGAATTCAGTGTGTTTGGATGAGAGACATCTAAATACAGTCAGATCTCACATATCCATTCCCTAAGAAAATAATGAGTAATAATAATAGCCAGCATTTGTACAGCACATCCTGTGTGCCAGGCACTGTGCTGAGTACTTTACAGTTACTATCTCATTAGATCCTCACTACAGCCCTGGAAGGTAAGTGCTGTTACTACCCCCATTTTAAATTTGGAGAAACTGAGGCAAACAGATGTGAAATGATCTGTCCAGGGTCACAGCCACTAGTAAGTGAGGCCAGATTTTGATTCAGGTTTTTCTTGACTCTAGCTCCAGAGCTCTGTCCCCTTTACCACCTAGTAGACAAATGAATTACTATACTAGCATTTTGGAACCTAACGGAACATGGTTTGGCTGGTGCTGTCTCTTATTTTCCTCTACAGACGAATTTGGCAAGCCAGCAAAAATGTGCTTGCTGGTGGCAAAGGTTATTGCTGATAATCAAGGAGGTGACCAGATGGATTGGGAGATAATATGTGAAGTATTTTTCACCCACCCCCCATTCCTCCCATATTGCTGTCTAATACCAGAGGTTACTAATACCACACCTTTTTTCCTAGCCCAAAGGGCTCTCTAATTTATTATTATAATTTTTTTGCTTTTTTGGAGGGGAGAAGGCAGTTGGAGTCACATGGCTAGTAAGTGGTAAGTGTCTGAGGCTGGATTTGAACTCGGGTCCTCCTGACTCCGGGGCCGGTGCTCTGTTCACTATGCCACCCAGCCACCCCTCTCTAATTAATTTATATGTTGGAAACTAGCTTTCTAAAAATACCCCACTGGTTTGAAGGCTTAGTTAAATAAAATACTGAGAAATGTTCTGTTTCAATTTTGCAAGGTTCAGTTCCTAGTGTATATCAGGGTATAATTATAAAAATAATTAGTATAAATATATAAAACCTT
Organism: Pseudochirops cupreus; assembly: GCA_028627135.1. Lineage (NCBI taxonomy): Eukaryota > Metazoa > Chordata > Mammalia > Diprotodontia > Pseudocheiridae > Pseudochirops > Pseudochirops cupreus. The sequence continues at coordinate 187,921,424 of CM053580.1, read as the reverse complement.
AATTTTTTCCTATGAACTCTTATTGCTGTTGAATACCTCCATAAATTTTGAGGCTTATTACTGAGATTCCAGAATAGTTGGCTGTCACTTTCAACCCATTTTTACTTTTTTATCTTCACTTTCATTGATGCAGTTCAGTAGGTCGTTTATGTCAGCAATTAGAACAGTTCTTTTATTCCCAGTCTGGATTAGTTGCCAGGAAATGTCTTTTAAAACAAAAACTATTACTTTGTCTATCAATATCCTCTTCAAGGAAGGTATTCGCCAGGAAGTCTGCTTTACTTAGTTTGGTGCTCATTGATTAATTCCATAAACTGTCTCGAGTGGAGGTGGGAGCAGGGAGGAGTGCAGCCGTGGACGACAGCCATGTGCCTTCCCGTTTGGATCTTTACCCATTTTTGTTTGGTGTCTAGTAGATTCCCAGAGTGTCAGGGTAACCTGCACTCAGACAGAGAGGTGCAGTGTTCATTCTGAACATGATCTGTCCTGTGCTCCTCTAAAACAGGAAATGGAATCAGCTTTTTAAACCCATTTTCAGAAATCTGTGGATAATGATGGATAATTCATTTCTTACCGTCTGTTAATCTGGGTTCTCAAATATATTTTTACATAATTTTATACTCATCTTTGTCCTCTAGTAAATCTACTTCATGGTCTTACTGGTGGTATTTCATTTAACAATTGAATGGAGGCAGTGGATTTATTAGGAGGAAAAAAATGGGATGTTTTGAAGGGTAATTTTTGGAACTCTACTTTTTTCCTGTTGACACCACTCTTTAACCTATGTATTTTGTTAATAATCTGTGGTTTTTTTACCAGTCCAGATCACAACCACGTATCATAAGCCCTAGGCAGTTGCCAGAAGCACATAAAAATTAAGCAACTTGTCTAGGATCACATAGCTAGTTAATCATATGAGAGGCAGGATTTGAACTCAAGTCTTCTGATTCTTTCTGTTCATTTTTAAGTTAAATCGTCCATTGTTTTCAGTTTTTTAGAGATTTGGATTACTTAAGGCCTATCAGAGTGTTGTAGCAAAAAGAATTTTGTAATATAATCCTTGTAGAGCTTTAGTCTATAGTGTATAAATTGCAGAGAAGTTTCTCACTGGAAGCTTTCTTCACCAGTGAAATCAATCATAGATCCATTCTCAATTCCTCTCTCTATTGTGTGGTTAAACAACTTCTTAAATAAAAGAACTGTAATTTCATCAGTGTCAGTTTTGCTTCCTTAAATAAAAGCAAAACTTTTATCAGAACTTCAAATATTTCAGTATTTTATTCAATATTTGAAAAATGACCTATAAAGTCCATTGTTGAGCTGCCTCTCTTAACAAATAGTGACAGAAAAGCCAAAGGAAATGATTTTGAGAAAGTGAAAATTACTCCTTTTCCTTGTCACCCCTTTGTTGCATTTGATTAGACTCAGTGTTTGAGAAAAAGGTCAGTATTAGTTGGCCAAGAAAATTCATTTATGTGTTATAATTGAAGAAAACACTCCTAGTAAAAATTTCTTTGAACAACTACCTAAATGGTATTCTGCATTATGTGGGGCCCATCATTAAATAGAAAAACATGGCTTATGATTACTACTTTTTTGCATATTGTCTTTAACTCTTCGAAGTCGTTATCCTTTAAATATTTTCCACCCAACCTTATAAACATAAGAGAGGATGGTATGTATTCTTTCACCTAAAAGTTGGATCACGGCTATCACCTAATGAATCATTTTTAGTTTATTCCATAGCGTTCAGGGAGGTCCTAGGTGCTCTGCCTTGACCTGAGGTATGGCATAACTGAACTTGCTGTGCATCCTTGCTGTTTTCCCCTCATACTTGACAACTATAACCCACAGAACATTAGTGCTTGATAGGGTGGCACAAGTTGAGGAAGAGTTGGCGATTACCTGATTTTCTTTGGAATCATAAATAATAAAAACTACTCTAGATAATACAATTGGACTAACATATGTAAAGTTACAAATTTACTTCGTGGGGAAAAAAAAAGATGCCATTATATGCTAGCAACTTATCCAGCTGTCAGAAAATACTTCTAGATGAAACCTGTGCCCAATGACATCTTCAAGATACTTTAGGTGGAGTAAAACCTGACGCCAGTGTTAACTTACATACTCATGTCACTGCAGTATTTTCTCATCACTTGGTCAGCTTCCTTGGATTTCCTGGGTTTCTTGTTAATCTTGAACCAAATGGGACATGAGGGTTTCTGCATGATATTGCTCTCTGGGGGGAAAAAGTCCTGCATATACGATCAGAAGAGTTTCTTAGGGTTTGGACAAAGAGATTGAAATTTTTTTTACATCTTTAGTCTCCATTTTTAAGGGCAAGATTGCGTTTGTCAGAAGCTAGGTGTTCGCTGTAGGATTTGTGTGATTTTTACTTTGCTTTTTTTAAACAGACCAGAAGGAAAAGATTATGCCCTTCATTGGCTAGTGCTGGGGACCCATACCTCTGATGAACAGAACCATTTAGTGGTTGCACGAGTACAGATTCCCAATGATGATGCACAGTTTGATGCTTCCCATTATGATAGTGAGAAGGGAGGTAGGTATCCTATAAACTGTTATCAGAAGTATTAAAGGGATTTTATGTTTCCTGAGCGCATCCTCTCATGAGACTCAATTTTGATAAAAATAAACTGAAGACTCTGACTTTATATAATCATAGTTGTGAGTGGTGATAATGTCGTGACAATGTAATATAACTTTTCATGCTCAGGGGGTTGTATCTTAAGTGAATAAAGTAATATTCATGGGCAGATTTTCTCTTTATTTCCAAGTAAAATCATACTACTTTATGTCCTGTGTGTACTACTATGATCATCTATTCTGTTAATAAGTTAGTAAAAATAACTAATTGTTCGAGAAATGACAACCCTGCACCTGAGACCTTTGTGAACTGAAGCAGAACTGAGTTTGATGAGGAGAAGCAGGGCTGGGGCACTGGCACCCACACCTAGGACTTCCTCTTTGCATACTGTAAGAGCTGCCATTGAGGAAACCCTTTGTCAACTAGTAGCAACAATATTTTCTAGTATCTAGGACAGACGGAAAGAAGCATAATGTCAGTGGAGAATCCGTATCGGTGAATGGTGAAAAGCACTTGTGAAGCTTAAAAAGGAAATAAATGTGGCAGAGTGCATATAGGATTTGGTTTTGTTTTTTGGTATGTAGTACCAGCAGAGTAAAGATATTAAAGTCAGAGTGATACATTCTTATTATTTCTGATATTTAAGTCAGTATGACATATTGTTAGTCCTTAGGAAGTCACATGTCGTGGGATTATCCAAATGTCTTGTCGTGTTGGAGGCAGGATTTGAACCTGGGTCTTCCTGACTACTAGTTCAGCACTTAATATGTTACAAGAGAAGCTGCATAATTGTATTTGAGCATTTGTTTTGAAACCCAAAGTTACCGTATAGGCTCTTTACAAAATGAAAATTTTATCCTAATCTACTTTTCTGAAATTAATCAGGGACTAGAATAGAAATGATTTGTGATTTTTCCCTAAGTTGGTCTGTAACTTCTAGCCACTTTTCTCTTAATCCGAGATTGAGATCACTTCAAGAATCTAGTTTTTGTTAGTGTAGTTGCATTCTTCACCATTACAGATTATAGGTCTTTGAAATTGCTGATGGCTGAAAAATCTGTGACCCTGTGGCAATCTTGCAAATGAACCTAGAGTACTCAGGAAATAGACATAAAATTAGTCATTAGATCCACTACTTTAAATGTTTCCAGGTTAGTAGGACCTGCCAGGTGCCTTTGGAAATCCAGTTTCACTTCCAGGTCATGGTGACTCAAGGGAAAAGCCCTTTAACGGAAGTAGAAGTTAGATTTCAAGACAATATTCTGATATTATAGGTCATTAGGAAATTAATATGGTCCCTAATTTGGGCATATGTCATCTCATTGAAAAGAGATTTACCATTATGATATTGGTCCAAATTTAGTCCACAGTTTTCCCCTAAGTCTAATTTGTAGAGGATCTCTGTACACACTATAATCACACTGTCAGTTTTATCTTTTTCAAGAAAGACAGCTATGATCATTAAAAATGAAGACATGGTCTTTATTTGAATTGAAAGAAATTTCTTAATTTGCTGTGATGTATGATATGGTAATTTTGTGGGGGGGGGGGTTTAATGTGAACTTTTTTCTTCCATAGAGATTTTGTTTTAGGGGTTTACTTTAAAAAGGCTTAATAGAGAATTTTTCTTTCCTTTATTCCTTAGCTACTTACTAAAATAACATCACACTTAGCCAGCAAACTGAACTATTTAGAACACAGGAATTTGGAGGAAAGTAAAGAACTCTAACAACCCAAGTAAAATGTCACAGAGTCCATGGGGCAAAGTTCTTACACTTTTCTCAGGAAAATCCCTTAAGTCCTTATTCAGAGGTTTTTTAAAAAAATTTAAGGTACAGTACCCTAATTATCTTATTTTACCAACTCACATTGGTTTCTAGAACCATCAAATTATAGAGCTGAGGAATTTTTAGATGCAGGTCCCTTAACAGCAGCAAAAAGTGACATTTACAAGGACATGGCAAAAATCCAAGTAAACATAAATGATGCAGCCATTGAGTACAAATATACAGTACTAAATCAGTAGCTGCAAACCTCAGGAACTTTGGAGAACATCAAGTTATTGTAGCACAGCAAAATTATGTAGTCCTATTGATTAAAGTAAGAAGAAGGTAGATTGTGTTCTTTTGGATGAATAAAAAAGCATTGTAGTAGTCCCAGTTAAAGATGGTTGCAGTAGAGTTATTCACATCCTATTTTTGTGTATCAGTTTGTAATTGTCTTGTATATTATATATATGTAGCAGGTGTCTTCTTTGATACCATTCATATTCACTGTAATAAAAATCCCTGACTCTACTCTGCTTGTACTGCAGGGAGAGAGAGGAGACTTAAGATGTAGATGAAGCATGCATTGTTCTGCCATCAAACCAAAATTATCCTTCAGACATTGAAGTCATCTCTTCCAGCAAAAGCTGTTGAGTCCCAATATATGCACACACAGAAGAACAACCTGTAGGCAAGTGATTAAAAGTGAGCATATAACAATCCCTCATCATGTTTTGGGCTCTCTCACTTCAACTAGAGCAGTGGTTCTCAACCTGTGGGTCATGACCCCCAAATTGAGAACCACTGAACTAGAGCATTCTCACTTCAATTACAGTAAATGAGTTAGGCACACATCACTGTACCAAGCTGTTCTAGGGGATGCAAAAGTAGTATATTAGTTCAAACATAGGCCTTGACAATAAAATGTGATTTATTTGAAAGAAAAAATACTTATAAATTGTGCAAAATTACCATATTAAAATATGCTTATTGCAAAGTTTTTTAATGTTCAATTCAAATCTGTCTTCTCTGTCTTTACAATTAGTGACTTTATAAGTTATGCTATATATACATACATACATACATATATATGGACGTGGAGGGGGGGAGAGTGTGTTTAATCAATATGAAATAAGAATGACTTCTGACCTCAAGGATCTGATGCATGAAATAAGTAACGACCATTACAAGACAATACATTCCTAAATGCTAAAATTTGTGAAAGTGATTACTTTCTGATTTCAGAGACAAGAAAGGTTAGTGAGCATTGGATTAGGAAGGGTAATCTTTGTAGAACAAATTACTTCGAGTATTTTAGGTGCTATTAGAAACAAAACAAAGTTAGAGGAAGAAAAAAAATCAGGAAAAACTAAAACTGTGACTTGTATTTTTTAATGGGAGTGCAGATTTCTTATCCAGAGTTCAGGGAGAGGTAAATGTGCAGATTTGAGCAGAAAGATCAAATAGTACTGTAGGAGAGGGAACTAGGAAATGATAGGATAATTGGAATTGGTGCTAAAAGTATTTATAGAAATTTCATGGGTGGTGGGAAGATAATAAAGAAAGATTGTATGAGGAACATAGTGAAAGGCAAGTATAACAACTTGAAGGAGGGGATTTAAGAAGGACATTCTTGTTCTGTTTGTTTTTCTACTTGTTATGAATATACTGACCCTCATTCTTAGATTCCAGCTTCCAAAGGGTTGAAGAGTCAAGGGTGGTAGTGAGGACAGTTAGCATAGAAGGGTTGGTCAGAGAGTCTACTGAAACCAGAGAAGGACTGAAGGTCTGGGTGAATAAAGAGGCCCTGATGAGTGAAGGCAGAGAGAAGTTTACCTGGTATGGATGAATCCAAGAGAGGTGAAGAAGGTAAGAAATAAGGGCTGATTATGAAATCCTACAGGGGGACTAGTGGTACTTGTATTGAGGCCTCTGGTATGAGACCTTATTTGTTTTTGGATGAGAACTCATTTTAAGTAGACTTATCAGGGTCAAAATGTAGATGAAATGGATAAGTAGGCTAATGATATTTTTAACTTAGATTTATAGAGGATGTCCCAAAAGTCATAGTGCAGTTTAAAGCTTTAAATAGCTTAAAGCTGCACTAAGGCTTTTGGGACCTCCTGTATAGGACATTACATAGCACTTTGCTCAGAAATAACCTTGTTAGATACTAGTGGACAAAAGTAGTAGCATTCCCGTTTCACAACTAGGAAAACCAAGACATAGAAGGGTAAAGAGTTGTCCAAGTCCTGCATTTAGCAATTGCTTGAGTCAGGAATTGATGCAGTTCTAAAAGTATCACAGTAATCAAAATTGAGCCAAATCTAATTAGATTAAATTTTGAAAAATCTAGACTTAAATTCTTGAATTAAGAAAAGTAACTTTGCAAGCAGACGTAAGGAAGCCATAGCTAGACAGCTATTGATGCTAAAAAGATTTGGAGGTTTGTGATATGGTGGCCCAAAAAGTTAGCGCAATTGTGGGTTGATTAAAGAGAGACCCAGGGAGGTGATAGTCCCATTTAGTCTGCCTTGTTCAGATCATACTTGAGCACTCTTATGTTGGGAAGGACATTGATAAACTGGAGAGCATTCTGTGATAGGTGGCCATAATGGTGAAGGTCCTGGGGTCATGCCTCAGAATCATTTGAAGAAGTTGGGGGTGTTTTTCTTTGGCAGCAGGCATGGGGATGAGGTTGGAAAAAAGGTCATCATAACTGTCTTCAAATAATTGAAGATCTGTCGCATGGAATAGGGATCAAACTTGTTATTCAGAGGGTAGAAATAGGAGCGATGGGTTGAAGTTGCAGAGCTGCAAATTTATGCCTCCTGACCATGAGCACTGTCCAGAAGTGGATTGGGATAACCTTGGCTCTCCTTGAGTTCTCCTTCATTAGAAGTATCCGAAGGCTAGATGGCAAATCGGGTCTGTTGTAAAGAGAATTTTTTTACAGAAAGAAGTGGGATTAGATGGCTGCTAAGACACCTTTATAACCACGCTCTGGTCAGATAACAGAAACAGTCTCCTATTTTTAGCCTTGGCACTTATTTATTTAGCAACTGGATCATCTATAATCCTAGGCAACCAGACTGAATCCTGATTGGATTTAAGAATGGATCTCAGAAGAGCACTTGAAGCCTAATTGATGTTTATATCCCACACTGTAGTGAAACCTTGTAAATGTCCTACAGACTTGAAATGTATTTGTTAAGGAGTTCATCACCTGGTTCTGTCTTCCTCTTTTGCTTAACTCCTTCCCTTATGTTAGAGGATTTCAAAATCCATAATAATGTTCCAGCAGACTTCCTAAATTTTGTGGCCTTTGCTTCGTAGCCATCATCCTCACACTTCCTTCTCCTTCAGAACCTTGGACACTGGGGTCTCTGATGTGTGAGCTTTCACCTTAAATTACGTAATATTCCAAGTGTTAGCTGACCAGAGAAGTCACCCTGCCATACAAGGAAACAAGGTTACTATCTGTTCCTAAAGATAACTGTGCTGACTCTTGGTTGACCATATTCTTTTTTTTTTTTTAATTTTGAAAAAATTGTATGTAAAAACAAATTTTAGCATTTGTTTTTTAAAATTTTGAGTTTCGTCTTCTCTCTGCCCTTCTCCCCTCTCCCTGAGAGAGTAAGCAATATGGTTATTAGGTTATACGTGTGCAGTCAGGCAAAACATTTCCATGTTAGTCATGTTGTAAAAGAAAACAGCCCCCAAAAAAAACCCTACACACAAATAAATTGAAAAGTATTATGCTTTGATCTGCATTCAGACTCCTAGTTCTTTCATCCTTTTTAAAAAAAAAATTTTTATCAGTTCTTTCTTCCAAGGTGGATAGCATTTTTCATCAACGCATTTTTTTATTCCAAATATTTACTAGCTATTCTTGAATTAGGCCAGGAATTGGTCATGTTTGTTGATCTGTAGTTTGCAGGTTCCAGTCTTTGCTCTTCTCTAGTCCTTCAGTCCCTTTCCAGTGTTCTCCATGACCTTTCAAAATTGGTCACCATCACATTTGCTAGTTCTTTCACTGCCCTGAAATATAGTTAACTGAATTTGATGATTTAGGGTATGCCTCTCTTTTTCTCGTCAAGTCTTTTTTAGTTGTTTTTGTTCTGTCCTTTCCAATTTTTGATAGGGAAAACAAAATAAGCTACTTCACTCTAAACTTGGCTGTTAATGTCATCCACCCTTAACAGTAGTTCTGTCCCTTTTTGTTCTCCTTAGCCTTTCTTCACCAGATCAACTGTAACATTCTGATACTCTTACAGGATTTCTAATTTTTTCCAATTACATGTAAAAACAATTTTTAAATTAAAAAAAATTTTTGAGTTCCAAATTCCCTTTTTCCCCTCCCCCTTCATTGAGAAAGCAATTTTGGTATTGGTTATACGTGTGCAGTCTTGTAAAACATTTTTCATATTAGTCATGTGAGAGAAAACATATAAAAGTAAAAAGTAGTGTGCTTTGATCTGCATTCAGAATCCATCAGTTCTTTCTCTGGAGATGATTCCACGTTTAGTTATACCTCATGTATATATGCCTTTAAAAACCTGTGTTGTGTCTTCAGAATTTTATTCTTGAGAGCTTCCCAACCCTCCTGTGCTGATTTTGATTTCCTCTGTAAATTGTTAGTCTGTGGAATCCTACCAGTTGTTTCTCAGAATCTATGAAGGATCTTTTTTTTTTTAAACAAAATTTTGAGTGCATTTTAAACTATGCTTTGCTTTACTTTACTTCTGTCTCAGAAAAATAAGATGGGATGATGACTTCTCAAGCTTCCTATCATTTCTACCCCCAGCAGCCAGTTCCTTCTTGGTGAGAATAAAGTCCTTAAAACAGACGTGCATAAAATATCCATCAGTGATATCTTTAATGAAAATCAGTTCAAGTAATTTTGGGGTCTGAAACCAGATAAAGTTTTAGGGTAGACACAAATTAAAGCTTCATTTTTGAAATATTCCACTGAGTGCTCCCGTTTTGTACTAGTTTGTGTGATCTTGTTGAGTTTACTCAAATTAAAATCTGTTGGGTGAGCTAAGTAGCCTCCAACTATTAATTCTTAGCATGTTTTCCCATTAAATTAGAATTTGGGGGCTTTGGATCTGTAACTGGAAAAATCGAAACTGAAATAAAAATAAATCATGAAGGAGAAGTAAATCGTGCACGTTACATGCCTCAGAACCCTTGTATTATTGCTACAAAAACACCATCTTCTGATGTCCTGGTGTTTGATTATACAAAACACCCATCTAAGCCAGGTAAGTAGTAACTGTTGGGTCTGTACTTGTTGTGAATTACTGGGTTTCTTATTTGTTTTGCTTCACTTGAAATGATGAATTCTTGACTATTAACAAGGAGATTCAAAATAACATTTCTAAAAGTTGATTGAAAGGGGGGATAGAACAAAGCTTTTTTTTTTTAACCCAAAACTTATTAAATTATGGAATTCTGGAAAATAATATTTTTAAAAGATAAATAAAAGCTTACCCTATATCACTCAAACAATACTTGGAATATTATGTCAGTAAACTAAAGTGGCCCAGAGGTAGGTAACCAAGGATGGTGAAAGGAATTGAAACCTTGACATAAAAGAAATGGCTGGAAGAGCTGAAGACTTTTAAGTTCAAGGAGATTGGGCAGAAGGAGGAGAGTTTTTTGGGGGGGGGGGGTAAGGCAGGGCAATTGGGGCTAAGTGACTTACCCAAGGTCACAGCTAGTGAGTGTCGAGTGTCTGAGGCCAGATTTGGACTCGGGTCCTCCTGACTCCAGGGCCAGTGCTCTGTTCACTGCACCACTCGCTGCCCCTATAAGGGGGAGACTTAAGAACCCTAGAATTTCAGGGCCAGAAGGGATCACAGAGGTCATTTTGTTCAGCCTCTTCTCTTGTAGAATGAGAAACTTGATGTCCCAGAAATTGAACTGAATCTCGTTTAGTCACACAGTAGTTTAGTGGCAGAGCCCAAGTTAGAGCTTCAGATGTTGAAAGTTTTTTGTTTGTTTTAAGAAGCAAGCCCAAGACAAAGAAAAGTTACAAGGAAAAAGATTTCTTTTGACCCAAGCAAGGATCTTGTAGCCACAAGTTGTTCAAAGATGAATTAGGCTGCTCTGTGAAGTAATGACCTTACTCGTGACTGGCAGTGAGCCTCAAGTAGAGGACGACTTGGCAAGGATTTTGTGACTGGTGTCCCTTGATAGAGTACTGGACAAGGTGACCTCTAAAATCCCTGCTAACTTTTAAAAGATTCCATATGGAGGTATATAAAACATTGAGTTTTCCTTTAGATCTAGTTTGTAAAAAAGCTCAAGGGTGGCCTGTAATTAATTAGATTTCCGTGTGTGTTCTTGTTGCTGGGTTTTGTTTTTTGTTTTTCATTTCAAAGAGATTTTATTTTAGGAGGGCAGACCTCTATTCAGATCAGTTCAGAATGTATCTACTTTCTTGTTTAGTAGGTTACCCCTTCGGTATTAAAATAAATATATATGGTCCTTACTTACTGAAGCCAGATGCAACTTTTTTTGGTGCTAGTAAGAAAACGTATTTCAGGTCATTATTTTCACATAATTATGTAGCAAGTACAATTTATCTTTTGATTTTGTGTTTTTCTTTGAAGACCCAAGTGGAGAATGTAATCCTGATCTTAGGTTAAGAGGGCATCAAAAGGAAGGTTACGGTCTTTCCTGGAACTCTAACTTGAGTGGACATCTCCTAAGTGCATCTGATGACCATGTGAGAAATTTGTTCTTCATAATCTTATGTTCAAATGGTTGTCTTAAGTGTTGTGAATAATTCTATGCTATGATTGATGAGAGGAAACATTTTATAAATGTATTATTTTTCAGGATGTACTCTTAAATATTTTTATTGATGACCTTTTTAAAAAAAAAATCATATTCCTGCTGAAATCTCTCTCTCCCCACTCCGACCTAGTGTGCCATTCCTTATAACAAAGAAGAAAAAAGCGGTCAGCAGAACCCATCAGCTGAGTCTAAAAGTCCATGGACTGTTGAGGGGCTGCTCCTGATGCTGCTTCAGGAGAAATGACTGACTATATTTTTATGTTCACTGTACATTATGAACTTGAGGATCCCAAGTATTTTAAGAAAATATTGTGAGTCAGTTTCATAATGGAAAAGCCTTTGGTTTTTAAGTGAACAATGGGTCATTTATAAAGTGCTTCCAACCTTCTTTTCTGAGTATATCATGTTTAGCTTGAAAGAGAAGACCAACTGATTAGAACACCAGTTTTGGAATCCAGAAAACCTCAGTTCACATCTTGCTGCAGACATATACTAGGCCTGTGATCCTAGGCAAGTTGCTTAACCTCTCAGACTCAGTTTTCTAATCTGTAAAATGGGAATGATAACACCTTCCTCACAGAGTTATTGTGAGGGTCAAATGAGATAATAAATACATATAAAGAGTTTTGCAAACCTTGAAAGCTGTAAATATTAGTTGTCACTAACAATAGTAGTAGTATTAAATAACTTCTCAGTTATATATTATCATGGTGTATATTGATTCAGTAGTTATATAAAATAATCTGAAACAATTACTTCATATTCTTTACTCCACTTAAACTAGTTAGTGGATTAAAACAACTATATTCTACCTCCCAATGTGAGTTGGAAGCTAACAGGAAAAATTGTTACATAAATTAAAAAAAAATAAGTTGCTAAAACGCAATTTTCTTGTTAGGGGATCCTCTAGCCAAGGTGATTTCTTAACCTTCTGGCAGTCTGGTGAATCCTATGGACCCCTTCCCAGAATAATATTTTTAAATGCATAAAATTTATAAGGTTACCCAATTATACTAAAATAAAGCTGACCTTTTTCCTCATCCAGGTTCACAGGCCTCCTCAGATTTATCCATGGACCCCACGTTAAGAATCCCTGCTCTAGTCCACAGTTACTTGTTTAATAATAATAGCTAACATTCATATGTTTTCAGTTTTACAGAGCACTTTATGTGTATTACTCATCTGGTCTTCACAAGTACCATCTGCCCCAAATGTTTATAAATGGAAGCAGTACTACTTGTATTTAAAGTTTTTGTTGGTTTATCAAACAGAAGCTCCACAGAAGTAGCCTCATCATTTTGGCAAGACTCGTAAATAGCCACTTTTCATCTGAAGTGTCTCAGTCTCTGCTCTCATCCCTCTTCAGTCTATACTGCTGCTGGAGTAACCTTCTGATTAAACCACGTCCTCTGACTCAAAAACCTATGGTTTCACATCTACCTACTGAAAAACATCTACCCTCTCGCACCTAGATGCTAAATGTCTTACGTGATTTGGCCTCAGCCTGTTTTTAGTCTTATTCACTCTTCCCCTTGCCATACTGGATATTTCAGCAACATGGTGTGTCTTGCTGGCCTCCGACATTATAGTTTCTCACTTTGTTAGATGAACTTTGTTCATCTTCCCATTGAAATCCTTACTTTCTGATGTTAGCCCAAATGCCACTTTATCCAGTGAAGCCTTTAACTCTTCTCTTTTCCTCATTCCTGCCTATTACTCTCACAAAGATGAGATTTCTTCCCCTGAGCACATACCACTTTGTACAATATGATTTGATGTCACTTTGCAGTATCATTGACACATTATAACCATACTTTTGTAACATGTCCAGATTATGGCCACCTTCCAGGTCCTACCCTAGGAACCTTTCCGACCTGTGCTTGGGGGAAGACCTTGAGCTGGATGCTACAGAGATCTTAAGTGGCTCCCGTTTTGCCTCCAGGACAAAAGACAACACTAGCATTTAAAGCTCTCTGACTTCAGTCTGACTTCAGCATACTCTCCACACTCCGTTATCTAAATTGGGCTACTAGGCATGTTCTGGATGCAGCCTCCAGGCCTCGAAGAGTTAGTGCTTGTCTGGCAAGCAATCTCTTCTTATTTCCTCACAAGAAGTTTTATCTCAGGCTAGTTGTATAGTAAATCTTTTGAAATGGTTTTCTTTTTAAGGGTTTTTTTTTTTTACTAACTTCTTGTGGATATTTTTTTATTTGCAGACTGTCTGCTTATGGGATATAAATGCAGGCCCAAAGGAAGGCAAAATTGTTGATGCCAAAGCAATCTTTACTGGTCACTCTGCTGTTGTAGAAGATGTGGCATGGCATCTGCTACATGAATCATTGTTTGGATCTGTTGCCGATGACCAGAAACTTATGATGTAAGGTCAAAAGATCTAGTTTGGTTTTGTTTGTGTGTTTTTTCTAGTTGTCAAATAGTATAGATGTGAATGAATTTCTGGACTGTAGCTAAATATCTCAGTTCTCTTCAAATCCCAGGACTGCTAACTTGCCACGTATGTGAGTTTGGCCACGTCTCATAACTTCTCTACACTTGAATTTCCTTGTATGTCAAATGGAAGGGTAGTATTAAATCATCTCTCAACTTGGTAAATCCCTTCCAGCTCTACGTCTGTGATCCTTTGTGCTTTTGAGCGAAGTTAAAAATACGGAGGAAGGGACTAATAAAAGAGGTCATAAAAAGCACCCAAGAAGTTCATTCCACTTACCAGGGTAGAATTTACAATTGTCAGGAATAGGTCTCATGATTTTTCTTTATAATTTTCATCATACATAAAGTGTAGAATCTATAGTGTGTTGAGTAGCTTCATTAGGGTGATATTGATAGCAGGAATAATATTTGCCAAGAATTGGTATAAAGTTATCCATGTTAAAATGGAAGTGATTATTGCCAGTGAAAGTGTGTCATTTATAGCTCTGAAGGCTGGGTATATACTTTTTGACTTTTTCTTCCCTTAATTACAGCTGGGATACCAGGTCCAATACAACATCCAAGCCAAGTCACTCTGTGGATGCCCATACAGCTGAAGTCAACTGTCTGTCATTTAATCCATACAGTGAATTCATTTTAGCAACTGGCTCAGCTGATAAGGTTTCTAAATTTTTTAGATTTCTGTGGATGTGTAAATATAGTTATCATATGTATTATTTTATAGTGTTTATTCCAAAACTTTAACGTCATTTTCCTATTTTTTCTCCTCAGACAGTAGCTTTGTGGGATCTTCGTAATCTAAAATTAAAACTCCACTCCTTTGAATCTCATAAAGATGAAATTTTCCAGGTGTGTAAAGCATGATGAATGTACTTTGACTTTTTTCTAATTTGTTGCATGAATGTTAGACTGAAGAATTTATAAAGTCCTTTATAACTCTCTGTTCTTAGGAATACTTAAATTTACTTTGAAGCAGACTTTGATGCTGGACTCACCTATTTGGTAGTTTGCTTACCAAGATTAATTCAGTATTAGATCAGATTTTTCTCAAATGGAATAAATATGTGATTTGTGGTACTTAAGAAATTCCAATAATAGGCTTTTTAGGAGGTAATTCAAGGACTGGCAAAGAATTTTCTAAGTTGTAATTAATCTTATGATAAAGAGAAAAATAAACCCAATAATCTTTGTAATTTCTTAAATTTTGTTCATAATACACTAATTGTATTTTAGTTGAATTTCTATGGCAGTCGATTGATTTTAATTATGTTGGAAATTGGGAGACTTACTGAACTTTTCTAAATGGGGGATTTAATTCTGAAAAGCTTTCTGAACCTTAAGTTAAATATGAATGGTAGCATAAATAGGCACTTATTGACAATCACTAGCTTGCCTGTTTGGGGAAAAGGGCCACAGTAGTCCTCATCACAAAGGATTTAAGTGCTTCTACACACCAAGTATTGTACAAAGCACTAGGGATAGATACAGTGACAGACCCTTCAAGAAGCTGACATCAATCTGATGTTGCCATTGAAAGTAGGCAAATTTGGAGCTTTGAAAAGGTTCCCAAGTTCAGAAGTAGAGGAAAGGAAGAAGTTATGACAAGAAAGAAAAGCTTAGGGAAACTGATCTAGGAGCAGGTTCTCTAGAAACAAAACAAAAAACTGTGTGTCTGTGATTTCCCCAGATGTCCTCAATTTTTTTCCTACTTCACTTAATTACAATGCCTAAAATTCCCCAAATGAGAGTTTCTTTTAGGTTAATTAATTCTCAAGTGAAGATAAATACCCTAGGACAAGTCAAAGGGATATGAACTAGTTCTGTTAAATGCCACGTCTTCTCAAGATTACAGTTCTCTCTATTACTATATAAGTTCATCTATTTTGTGTCCATCCAAATAATCAATCCACTTAGTAACTTTTGAGATGAAGCTCATTCTCAAGTTGGGAACAGATCATATTCTACAAAGTATGTGATAAATAATCTTCAGTATTTAGAAAATTTTTAATTGCTTTTCATTTTTCAAACTCTGTTGCTAGGTTCACTGGTCTCCACATAATGAAACTATCTTGGCTTCGAGTGGTACTGATCGGCGTCTTAATGTATGGGATTTAAGGTAATAAGCTTGTATTCTGGTGACAAGATTTGAGAACTGTCTTTACCAGGTCGTTCTTTGCCCTGATGTTTGCTGTTTATTCAATATTACTGCCTGTTCTGCTTAACTTGTTAATTCTTTTTTAATCTGTCCTCTTTATTTTTAAATTCACCTTTTAATGATGTCATTTGTTTCTACATTGTGTGGACTTCTGATTATGTAACCCCAACCTTCAGCCGCTGATTGCCATTCCTTTTTAACAGAGGAAGACAAAACC
>CM053580.1:187875384-187904923 GCA_028627135.1 Pseudochirops cupreus | reverse complement strand
TTATTTATTTAGCTGTCTTCCAATCAGTGTGTCCATTTTTCCTGTTTTTTTTTCCTACCATGAAAAGTATTTTTGTTTGTTTCTTTCATCATGAGACCTTTTTCCCTGTTCTAGCTTCCTTAGATTGCATGCCCAGCAAAGAGGGCCTCTCTGGGTCTCGTTTGGTTATTTGTTTTTCCATGTAATTCCACATTATTTGGCCGAATGGGTGGACAAAATCACAGCTCCTTCAAGAGCTTATTAATGTGCCTACTTCTGTAGTAGCCCCAAATTTGAGTGTTTGAAATATGATTTTTGCTAATTTATTGGACTGTGAAACCTTAGGGTTGTTTTAATTTTGTGTGTCTTTCAGCGAATTGGAGGCGATAGTTAATACTGCTTTTCACAATCGTCATTTCATTTGACAGCTTACCTACTGGGGACGCTGTTCGGACTGCCTTTCCGTTTAACTGTAGCTTGTGGCTCGTGGTTACATGTTTTTGAGAATACTGTCAGTACTGATGTAGTTCATTTCTCCCAGTATATCATCGCTTTTGTCACTAGACATTTAGGGTACCATCGGTTAAATTAAGGTTTGTAAAGAGTTAAGGAACCATGTGGTTCTTTACACTTCCTGATCCCTTTTCCCACAGCTTTGCTGTGGCCTTCTCTTTTTAAACAAAAGGCCATAAAGGACTGCTACCTTTTTGGGTTTTCCTTGTTGTCGGGGTCACCATGGCCCCAGGAGCCATCCCCACCGAGTGTCCGGCCTGCAGGATCTGTGCTTGATACGTAGCCGGGCTGGGAGTAATACTTAAGTCTTAGGTAGCTTGTTAAAACCTGACAGTTATCAGGCTGTGTGTGAATAGTCTTCAGAAAGCCACCGTCACCCTCGCTTCACGAGGGGACGTCAAAGGAGAACTTAGGTAGAGTCAAATGAGAGGAGCAACATAAAAAGAAATTGCATAGAATAGATCTGCATTTCTACTGGAAGGGGCCCTGTGGAGGCAGCTTTGCCCTTTGGCCGCACTTAAGGTAAAGCAGCTTTCTTTTTTTAACTGGAGAAAATATTTGTATATATATCACAATATACACAAAAATGTATTTTAAATATATTTTTATTTTTCTAAAATTATTTGTTAGTTTCTCTAACAAATACATGATCTCAAAGACAGAAGAAACTGATTAATTGAATACAAATAAGAGGTATTTTGTAACTAAAAATTAAAATAAATAAAATGGACCCAGTAAAACTTTGCAATCTCTTAAATTTTGTTCATAATACACTAATTGTATTTTAGTTGAATTTTTATGGCAGTTTATTGATTTTAATTATGTTGGAAGTTTGGAGAATTATTGAACTTTCTAAATGGGGAGATTTAATTCTGAAAGGCTTTCTGAACCTTAAGTTAAATATGGATGGTGGCTTAAATGAGCACTCATTGACAGTCAGTAGCTTGCCTTGTGTGGATAAAAGGGCCAAAGTCATCCTCGATCCTCGATCATCGATCATGGAATGGTCAAAGATATGAACAGGAATTCCCTAAGGAAGAAATCCAGTTTATCAGTAGCTGTCTGAATAGTGATCCAGATCATCAGCAATTAAAGCGATGCAAACTACAGCCATACTGAGATCTTTCTTCATACCCATAACACTAGCAAATCTGACAGAAATGAAAAATGAAACAAATGTTAAAAAGGTCGGGGGCTTGTGGGTAAAATACTTTTCTAAAATATTTTCAAGGCAGCTAGGTGGCACAGTGAATAGAGCACTGGCCCTGGAGTCAGGAGGACCTGAGTTCAAATCCGAGCTTGACACACTTACTAGCCCGTGTGACCTTGGGCAAGTCACTTAACCCCAATTGCCCTCCAAAAAGCAAAAAATATATATATTTCCAAAATATTTTCAAAGGAAAAAATTTTTACAATCAGCTATTGTGAATATACTCAAGTAGCAAGTGAAGGAGTGGAATGGAAAGTGACAGAAACAGGAGGGGTGTTGCTCTGTGGTGGAAAAAAAGGCAGCCCAAGCACTTTCACGCAAAATATTTTCTTTCAAAAATTTTTCTCTCCTAAAATTGCTTATTTTTTGCTTTTTATTCTTGGATAAGAAATTGTCTGGCATGTGACATCCCTTAAACCTTAGCTATATTTAATAAAGCTAAGGACCAACCAAAAGGTAGCAGCTCTAGCACAGTAGATGCAGCTCCCAGTCTAATCTTCCTAAATTCAAATCTGGCCTCAGGTGCCTACTAGGTGTGTGACCCTGGGGAAGTCACTTAACCCTGTTGGCCTCAGTTTCCTCATCTGTAAAATGAGCTGGAGGACATGACAACCCCAGACGGGGTCAGAAAGAGTCAAACATGAGCGAACAACAACAAAAGGACTTAAAATGGATAGTGATGTAATTAGAGCCTCAGAGCAACAGATGTGGTTGTTCATAATCATGGCATGGGCTTAATTTTTCTAGTTTTCTTTGTGGTCTTGAAGATTTTTTCCACATCTAAAATTCTGTGATTCAGAACGTTGTACCTTCCTTCCAGCTCCTCCCCTCTCTGAGGGCCTCCAGCTATATCCACTGTGCTGCAGTGTTCACACTACCACTGAAAGACTCAGTACTGGCCCAGCACTCCATTGGCTCGGAGAGGGGACCGTAAGAGAGCATGGAGCATGACTTGAATACTTGACTTCTCAGAAGTCACCTCTGCAAGAAAACAGCAGTTTTCTGCAGATTCTGTAACTAAAATTTCATATAATGCTTGTGTAGCTTTATGGAGCAGATGAGGAGTAGAAGGGGCCACAGAGAACACCCAGCTCAGTCCCTTCATTTGACTGTTGAAGTAGGGTTTTAGAACTAGAGAACCCTATTCAGAACTGTAACTTAGAACTGAAAGTCCAGTAACTACTTCTCTTAACCGAACTGCTGACTGTGTGTGACGCTTACTCTTCATTAAATGGAGGAAAACAACGTGTGTGTTGTTTTTGTATTTCTTTTGGTAGCCTTCTAATAGTAGAGTGTTTATATCTTAGGAATGGCACTGGGGCCTTGTAACAGAGTTTTTTGCTCCATTTTGCTCCTGCTATGGAAAATTGGTTCAGTTTGCTTGTTAGGTACAGGGTAGTGTTCACTGCTATAGAAGATAATAGGTGGTTTTTAAAACAACTTTTTAATTAGATGCACTTTCTGTGGTGGCCACTAATAGCTTCCCTTTTTCATTAATTCAGATTACAAGAATTTAGGTGCTCTTCTTTTTCTTACAGTAAAATTGGAGAAGAACAATCAGCTGAAGATGCTGAAGATGGACCTCCAGAACTTCTGGTATGTCTCTAGCTTTAATGTACAACAGACTTATGTAAGTCTTTATGTAGATGAAATTCCTTTACACGTGGCCTGCTTATTCTAGGAAATACTCAGAACCACAAAAATCCCAGTGCAGGAGAATTTGGAAAGTCCTTGGAGTTTGTTATAATTTGTTACACTAGAGCAGTCACTGATTTACAGGTACGATTGACACTTCACTTCATACAAGAGCTATGTTGTCCCTGACGGTTGTGTGTAATGGAATCATTTTCATTTACACTTAAAATTTTGTGGTGTTCCTCTTCATTTCTGATTACGTTCAGTATATTAACTGTCTGATCCCCATAATGACTCTGTAGGGTTAGTATTTCTAGTAGTCACAGTCATAGTCTCCTGCCTTTATAGATGAGGGAACTGGAAGCCCAAAACTGGCCCTGACTCGTTGGCAGTTCAGGATTGGAGCTAGGACCAACCCCAAGTTTTTGGATCCTTTCTGCTGTAAAATACAAGTCCTTTACACTTCAGGAGGAATGTCCAAATTAATCTCCTTCTAAATTCTTTTGTAAAATAAAGATGATTTGTCTGACTTTAAAATTCAGTATCCTGAAAATGTGTTTCCCAGCCTTTCACAGTGATCCTTATGTGAACTTCCTTGGATGCCTCTCTCCATGCCTGGATTTGTTTAGCAAGTCATTATCAATTACACAAACACTTAGGATGCAGTAAGGCGTGTGCGTGCGCACGCATCTGCGTGCAGGTGTGTATGCGTGCGCGCACGTGTGTGCACATGCGTGCGTCAGTCTAGGGATTTTTCCTTTCAAACTC
The DNA here is from genome assembly GCA_028627135.1 of Pseudochirops cupreus. Taxonomy (NCBI): domain Eukaryota; kingdom Metazoa; phylum Chordata; class Mammalia; order Diprotodontia; family Pseudocheiridae; genus Pseudochirops; species Pseudochirops cupreus. The sequence continues at coordinate 187,900,818 of CM053580.1, read as the reverse complement.
CTGTTTGTTTCCTTGTGATACATTTATTTCCTTGGGATACATATTTTGTTTCACTTTCCCTTTATATACTTCTGTCATGTAAGGTAGAGATTGGTTTTTTTGTTTCGTTTCTGTTTCCCGTATCTTTTTGGGAAACGTAACAAAACCTTTAGTCATGCAACCTTTTTTCGTCTCTGAAATGAGGAACCATTTGGCCTGTGAGATTCAGGTCCCAAATCTGTCATCCTCTAGCCATCCATCCACCTGTGCCTTCCAGTGGTGCTGGTCACATTTGTCACAGTGGGCTGATGCAGTCCATGATATCAGAACACACCAAAGGAGATTTTGGAACGTTATTTTTGTGTTTGGTATACATAATGTGTTGTCTTGCTAGACTTTTAACGTGCTAGGTGGAGGTCTTCTGAAAGACCTTAAATAGAATTTTTATAGGGAACATGTCTCAATGTTGAGGGCAGATTAGCATTATCTTTTAGGAACCTCTAGCTAACCCGTATATCCCTGGGATTTTGCAACAGAATGTTTCTTGGTAGTGGTTAAACTGGACAGTCTTGACAGCTTTGATTTATAACAGCATCAGGCTGAGGTAAGTGTCTTACACATGCTATATGATGTACAACAGCCTACAAAAAACCATCTCACGTCCTCTGTGTATTTACCAGCACTTCTATTTTCACTGACAGTTTATTCATGGAGGACACACTGCCAAGATATCGGATTTTAGTTGGAACCCCAATGAGCCTTGGGTAATTTGTTCTGTTTCTGAGGATAACATCATGCAGATTTGGCAGATGGTGAGTATTGCCGTAAACTTGCCTCGTTTTTTCTATTTGAGAGTAAGGCATCAGATGACTAAATATATTTTAGAAGCACCTGGACTATTTGGGGGCCACATTTGCGTGTTTAAAAATGCTGTAACAAAAAATAGCTGATTGAAACTTTTCACCTCTATAGGAATTTTTAAATTTATTTTCTTTTCCCTTCACCTACATTTCACATTTCATCTCTTCCCTCTGTCCCATCCTTTAGAATTTGAAAGGAGAAAAAAGTTGTGTACAATTAACTCACATACATCATCAAAGTCTCTACAGTCTTCCACATTCAGTCTCCCAGAGAAGGAAGGTGGTTTATTTTCCTATCTCTTCTTTTAAGGCCAACCTTGGTCACTTTGGGGTTTTATTATTGCTGTTTCCTTACATAATTAATTAGTTTAGCCATTTCCTAGTTGATGGGCAGAAGAATCACCTTCATTTCTAGCTCTTTGCTGCTGTATAAATATTTTTGGAATATGCAGGACCTTTATTTTATTTTTAACCATTAATTTCCTTGCCTTGGATCATTTGTGATTTGGAACACATTTTCATGTAGTCAGTTACAGTTTGTAATTATTGGGGGTGTGGGGAGTGGAACAGGGACTATTTTTTGACTAGGTCTCTAGTGGAGTATAGTCATACCCCCAAATCTTGCTATTATATTAAGTGTTATTTATTTTTATTATTATTATTAATATTATTATTGCCCATTTTATCTTTTGTGCTTAAGGACTTGTCCATAGTTGGGCAAAGAATTTTGAATTCCGATTCCCATTTTGAGCTTGCTGTAATACCTAACCACTAATCTTTGACATGTCTGTTTCATTTGCACATGAACTGCTGCTTGCAGCTTACACCTGGTATATAACAAATAGCTTCTGAGCTGGCCTTCACAACAGGGCCTCATCCCAAGTTCAGAGTATTTTAGGAAAAAATCTTTTTTTGTTGTTTTTGTTTGGTTTCCTGAGACATAAATTTTGAGTGAAGGGGGGAAGGGAGGAGATCTTCCAGATTACAGATAATCGATTGCATTGGTACCATTGTACTTTAGCATTTAGAGGTTAAATCCCTCCCAAGAGTCATACAGACAGAGATAAGCCTTGAACCCAGGTCTTCTGAGGCCAGATTTCTAGTCACCATTCCAGTGTATCATCACTTAAAATTTTAATTATGCTTTTTAGAAAATGTCAAATTGGGGCGGCTAGGTGGCGCAGTGAATAGAGCACCAGCCCTGGAGTCAGAAAGACCCAAGTTCAAATCCAGCCTCAGATATATATTTATTTTGTGATCCTGGGCAGGTGGCGCAGTGAATAGAGAACAGGCCCTGGAGTCAGGACGACCCGAGTTCAAATCCAGCCTCAGACACTTAACACAAAACTGTGTGACCTTGGACAAGTCAGCTCTCCAAAAAAGAAAAAAAAATTTAACTTAGGAAAGCACTGTCACACAGTAACAAAATATTGGTGACCTATAAATTTTCTGAGGTCTTTTCATTCTCAAATAAGTACTGGCTTTAGATGTGTGAACTTAATTTTAATTATTATTTTCCAGGCTGAAAATATTTACAATGATGAAGAACCAGATATAGCAGCGTCAGAACTGGAGGGTCAAGGGTCATAAACCTTTTATGTCTAAGATGAAATAAAGATTGCTGGATATTTGTGAAGTGGCTAACATTCATTTAAATTATCTTTTGGGGTTTTTGACTACTATATGTCCAAAATATATTTTATTGAATGTACATGGATGCTTGATTTCTCAAATGCAAAAAAAAAAGCTTGTATATTTGAATTATAAGCATTCCTTATCCCAGAGTATTTCAGCACTTTTTAAGTGAGCATACTGTACAACATTTTGCTATTTGGGAAAACAGGAATGCTAAAGAGCAGCATGTCTGTTTGAAAAATAAGTTGCAGGGTACCACCTATTAAATCATTTTTTCCAGAATACATATCTGTGTCTCCCTTCCTCCCCCACATGCAAAACAGCTTTTTACTTTTTTCAAAATACATTACTTTGAAAACACTTTAGGCTTTGCATAAATAAATCTTTTGGAAAAAATTGCTTTGTTTTGTTTATTTACACAACACAGTAGTTGACCTTTTCAGTTATGTCTGTGTCATGATGGCCTTCAGGCAGTGGTTCTCAACCTTCCTAATGCCACGACCCTTTAATGCCGTTCCTCATGTTGTGGTGACCCCCAACCATAAAATTATTTTCGTTGGCTTATTCATAACTGTAATTTTGCTACTGTCATCAATCATAATGTAAATATCACATCGCAGGATGTATTTTCATTGTTACAAACTGAACATAATCCATATGCTGAGAACTGCTGCCTTGATTATTTTTCCCCCAAGAGTTGTCTCAGACTGTCAAAATATTGGCATGTGAGTGACACAAAAATTCAGAATAATAAGAACAAGGTGTTTTAGAATTAATTTTAGAATTAAATTTTATTAAATTTTAGAATAAGGTGTATTAAATAGAGCCATTGTAACTGGGAAGATTCTAAGGAAGAATTCTAAACTAAAATGTTTTAAGGAGATATACACGTATAAGTCATGCCTTTTGGATGTTCATTCAGCTTTAGACAGCTTTTCATGTGGTTTTAGTGTCACAACTGCATTTTACCTCTTCTTGGCTACTTTCATACAAGGAAAATATTTAAGTTTTTACTGACCTAAGGCTTTTTTTTTTTTTGCCTTTCAGTTTTAACAGAATTAAGTTTGGAAATCTAAAGATTTTTTTTCAACTAAATTATCTCATGTCTAATTAAAATTTGGCAGGTTTTGAGACTTATCTACCTTGAAAGCTTAGTTACCTTGAAAATTAAGTCTAATTAATGTAAATAGTGAATCCCATAATTCATTATTGTGAAGTTTATGGTTGCACCTGCAAATGACAGGTTTGGCTTTAATGTTATTTCATCAACCAATGTCAGCTGTCATCTTCTAATATATAAATGGTCATAGAAAGTTATCCTGCCACTCCCCACCCCTACATGAACCACCCCGTGCCCAGCTTAGTAGTAATATTTTCTAGTTTGAGCTGGTACATCATTGAAACTTAGAATTTTAGTTCTAAGTGTCTTAGAATTCACTTGCTTGGGGTGGCTAGGTGGCCCTGGAGTCATGAGGACCTGAGTTCAAATTTGACCTCAGACACTTATTAGCTGTGGCTAATAATCGGCCCTAATTGCCCTGCCTTCCCCCTCCAAAAAGCAAAAAAATATTTTTTTAAATCACTTGCTTTTGAGACCCCAGGAAAGAAATCACTAAAGAAAGCATTTGGGGCCAAGTTTTAGCTTTTCCCATGTATTAATCCAAATAGAAATGTAGGAAAGGAAATAAAGCATACAGTCAATATAATTCAAAGATGAGTGTTTTTGTAGCAATGGCAATAACATGAAGCTTTTTAGAGCAGCTGAGTAGCAGAGCATCAGGATATAGCCTCAGAGAACTTTACCAAATACTGCTAAAGTTTAGGGAAAGTAGAGCTACCAAGAATTACTCACATATATTGTGACATGACATAATGTTACAATCTAATTAAATCCTCACTCTTCAAGACTCGAAAAAACCTTAAGTGTCTATTATAAAAGATTTTTATGAACCATTCTAATTCCATCCATAAAGATGAGGACAAAACTGGTGGCATAAGTAAACTTTTTAAAAATATTTTTGTTTTAAAGTATTGAGTCTAGCAGCTGTGCAACAGTGGCAAAATCTAACATCTTGTCTAGAATAAATTTCTTTATATATAAAGTCCATTAACCCATTCCATTGATTCTCATAATTTAAGGATTGAAAAAAATTAAAGATTTTCTTCCTCAAATACCATGTTTCTATCAGAATTCTACAACTCTTGTCTTCCCAAGAACTGAATATCAAGGTACAATATTGTTGGCTACAGCATATTTTATATTTGATAGGTCTTTTTTTGAGGGAGAAGCAGGGCAACTGGGTATGTTGCCACTTCATAGTTTGCTTTAAAAATTGAGATTAGATAAATATTAACTTTGTTCTAAAGATAAAGAAAACACAAGAGTCTATTAAATTAAGCATACATATTTACTTAATCTATACAGAATTGAGTAGATAAAATCAGATTCACATTAGTGAAAAATCTCTACAAAATGTCTTTGAAAAGCAAAACAAGACTGCCTGTTCATTCATCAATTCTTTTCCTCATGAAAGCAGATATGGGTTGTAAAAATAAAGCAGTGTTTAGCACAAACTAGATTTCTGCATCACTTTTTTCACAGTTATTTCCATCTACAGTCTGAAAGAGGTAGATTTTCTGCAACACCTGAGAATTGAACTGTAACAACCAGGTGTAGGTGTAGTAAAAGGACAGTTGGCACACACACACACACACACACACACACACAGAATGTTTTTCTCTTAAAAATCAGAAAACACACTTCAATGGTCTAATGATAATTGGGTCTCTTAATCCAGGGCCCAAGTTTCAGAGGCCATTATCTTTATGAGTACCACACCTGGATTCAATGACAGTGCAAGAAATGCAACCTAAATCCACATTTTAAAGACCATGCCAGGTGCCGCCGCAGTGACTAGCTGCGGTAAAGCTGAATCTAAGTGCTGGGTGCGCTCCCGCCAGACTTGCAGATCATCCAGACTTGCAGATCATCGTACTGGAGAGGAGTCTAGTTAAGGGATCCCTTCTAGTCAGCAAGCCTACTTGTTTCTTTGTTGTTGGGATATAGGACTGAAGGAGAAATAAAACCCTTTAAATACTCTCTTATTGTTCCTTTGTTACAATGTCTAGATGGAACAAAAAGTTAAATAAAAACAGCAGGTGAAAACAGTACTGTTATGTTAACCATTTGCCTTTAAAGCCCTTTAAAAATGCACAAGATCCAAACTCTTCCATGCAAAGCAAGCACCACATAGAAATTTATGGAAGATAAACAACTGGCTTATGAAATGTTTGAGCTACATCTTGCACTGGTTCAGAAATTTAAGCCTGTCCTAATTTAAAGGCAGGCTATTCTGATACACGAATCTGCACTTACCTTTAAGAAAACAAGTCCCATGTTTGATGGAGTAACTGCAGCTCAGTGCCACTGAAACCAACTAGTCAAAATTGCCTCATTACAACACAGTAGTCAAACCATTCTGTATAGTTTCATGTGAACCTGTTCCTATACTGTCTTGCCCTTTGGTTTTTTTAACATGATTAATTAAAATTTTAAAAGTTCAGAGGCTAGCTGGCCAGCTCTACCTTCCTCTTGTTCTCATCAAGCTTAAAATCGACTGTTACAAGCTGTGCAAATCTGACTGAAGGAACATTTCTCACCTGCACAGAATGGATTGCTTTTGTGCTGCTACAGTTAAGGTACATCAGTTTAAGAATTTTGTTCAGCAGTGTTATCTAACACTAACACTTTACCACAGAAAGAGATCTACATAATTTCAATGGTTAAACTTCACATAAAGGTAAAAACCTTTTCTCAGTGCAGTCTGAACATTCAGACTAAGAGTACTGTGACAAAAGGATTATTTAGGCAAAGAGAATCATCAAGAGTTATGTGCTTGGTTTAGCAATCCAGGATTCTCTCTTCAAGTTAAGTGCAAAGAAAATAAAATTAAGTACCAGAAAATATTTTTTTTGCATTTCTTAATAGAATGAAAGCTACTGGGGGCAGCTAGATGGCACAGTGGACAGAGTACCGGTCCTGGAGTCAGGAGGACCTAAGTTCAAATCCGGCCTCAGACATTTGACACTTAACTAGCTATGTGACCATGGGCAAGTCACTTAACCCCGATGCCTCATGCCCTCTCACTCCCCCCAAAAAAGAACAAAAGCAACTGAAATTGAAAACTAAGCAAACATACTTGGGCATAAGTAACATTACCAGTCCCTGGCTACACTGCCTGGTGTTCTGATATTTAAAACATTGGTCCCAGCCTTTCTGCTTCGGGGATAATTCTCTCTGAAATAACCTTTTAAAAAAAAACATAATTTGGTATTAACTCACAGGAAACATAACCCCAGAATATTTGCATATAATTTTTTTAAAGTGTAGTTTTAATTGTGGTCCTTTAACTTGCAGATTTTTTTTTAAGTTGCAACTTTGATGTACCCAGTAATAGTATGAGAGTATTCTGCTTGTTTAAAATGGCCTGGTAACTCAGAACATTTTCACAAGTTTCCATTCAAAGAGACCATACATGACTCAAACATTGAACAATGATCTCTAACAATATGCCAAGCATTATCTGAAGGACAGCATATGGCAAAATATCTTCAGTATTTATCTATTATTTCTCTGCAGTTCCCTATCTAACCCGGACCAGCCATGTTACCAACCCCACTATATGAAACGGGCCTAATGACTACTTATACATATCATACCCATTAAACCTATTCTCATCCATTAACACACTATGTATACTTCTTTTTGCAAGTTAAATTGTAAATCCTTCATGACTGAGTAAATGCTATGCCACAACTTTGAGAAGCAGAAGACAACAGTGCCAATCCATTCAAGCAAAATTAATGTTTGCAAAGCTGACAAGCCAGGCCACTGCAAAATCCTGCTACTGTCCAATTCTGGATTCTGCTTTTCACATATAGTGGGAGATAATTTAGCGTTCTTATAGGCCAGTAGGTAGAAGTGTCTTCTAAAAATTGTAGGGTTTTTTCCTTGTTCGGAGGATAAAAAGTTACATCAATATACCAAGAAACAGTATCTTCATATTAAGGAAATGTTACCACTACCAATCCCTGCTAATGGTAAGCTTGTTATGTATCCCCTTAACGAAAATCTTAATTATGGACTTCTGTGTATACGGGGCAGAGAAAAGAGACAAAGCAACACACACATGCATTCTTATGAAAGGGGGGGAAAAAATGAGGCAGATGTGCAACACAGTTGTGGAAAATTTATAGATCAAAACTATTCAAAGCTGCTAGGCAGCTTTCTGTACCACGTAAGTCCAGTAGTTCTAAGAAAATACAGATATGGTAGAAAAAGTAAGAAATTTTTCACCACAAAACCAATAGTTACCACCAACAGAGAAAGTTATACACAAAATATATCTCTCAATACAGTGTTTACACTTCATATTAGTCAACTGAATCAGTGTCAGGAACAGAACTCATGGACACAGTCTCTTGAAAACCATCACCTGCATCTGTTGCGCTGTGCTCAGCCTCCAGGGGAATCCCCACTTCTTTTTTAGAGGGAGTTTTCAGCTTTTTGTGGGAATCAAGAAGAGGGCCCGGCTGTAACCCCAGCACTGTTTGATCTACGTCTGCTTCTTTTACAGAGACTTGTTCTTTAAGGACTTCCACCTTCTCATTGAGCTCATTTCTTTCTGTCTGGAGAGCCCTGCACAGCTTCTCTAAACGTTCCAGTTTTATTTGAAAGGCCTTATATTCTTTATCTCGAACAGTTTTCTACAAATAAAATTAACAAAGGGTTTACATAAACTGGTTAAATATCAAATTAGGCTATTATACTTTTAAGTTCTAAAAGTTTCATCCAAATCACAAAGTTGTAGTGGTACATTCTGACATCACCTCTGTATAAATATTAACTAGATGGCTAAATTAACAGCCACCATCATGGTTTTACCAAAACATGCAATTTACACTTAAACAGATAGCATCCATGTTTTCTCATTTTAACCAAAATTAAATAAAGAGTTAAATATCTTTAGCCATATCCCCCCTTTTGTGCTTGAGTCATTTTTCAGGTGTGTCTTAACTCTTTATAACCCCATTTCTTGGTAAAGATAATGGAGTGAGTTCCTATTTCCTTCTTCAGTTCATTTTACAGATTAAAATTAAAATTTCAGCATTAAGTGACTTGCCCAGGGTCAGGGGATATTCCTTACTTCCTGAGGTTAACTGTACATACAGATACACACAGACACAATTTTAATCTACCTTTTTCTTTTTTTGAGGCTATATCAAGGCAGAAGGATATTTGGGTTGTGACTTTCTGCTACCAAGAAGTAATTTTTATTCCTACAAAATGCAGGAGATAGAAATGAATGCTATTTCCTATACAAAGAATGGGTTTAGTAAACAGAATATTAAAGGAACTTAAATACTTTATTCAGGAGTTTAACATGAGTTTAATTGGAAAAATAAAAGTATAACTACATTTACATAGATATCAATATCTCTAGAATTACATCATTACAAAACAATGCTCCCGGTAGCTATGGATAGAGATTTCCCAACACTCTGGTAAGTATATATGGAAGAATAATGACTACACAATATTTATACACTCTGTACTCACCTCTTCGGCCATTTGCAGAAGTGCCTTATTGTTGTTTTCCCATTTCGTACGCCAAACTATTGTTTCTTTTTCCAGTTTTTTAATTTTCTTGGTCATCTGAGAATTGTTCAATACACAGTTACTGAACACCAAATTTACTTTATAAAATTCTTCACTTAAAAAAAAGCTATTTTCTTCCTGGGTACTTTTTTCCCCACCCCAAATCTAAACAAGATTAAGTTTTCTACCAAGCTCAGACACATCCCCTTACCTCAACATTTTGTCCCCTGCATTAAAACCATTTCTGGCAACCCAGATCTTGCTAAAGTATTTTTTAAAATTTCTTTATTTTCTTTACTGCCTAATTTCTGTTGTCTACAACTACTACTGCATTGCATCCACTCTCTTACCATGCAAGTCTTCACACTTTTGCAATCTATCTTCTTGATACCCTTCCACTCCATTGGTCTTTGGGATACTACACTCCCATTCTCTTACAGCTCTTCTGCTCAGTGACTTTGCTGGTTTCTTCATTCTCCTGACCGGCAACATGGACTTCTCTATGGTTAAGTCTTCTCTATTTTCTCCCTTGGTGACCATCTACTCTCATGGCTTCTGTTACTACCTTATAATTTCCCCTCCAGGTCCCAAGTCCCCATTTGCATATACTTGCTGGACATCAGAAATCTCAGTGACCTTCAACATATCCTTTCTCCCTCCTGAACAGCAAATTAGTTGCCAAACTGAATTCTACTTCAGAAAATCTTGCTAGAACCCGTCTCCCTTTCTCCACTTCTTTTTCAACCACCCTCATTTGGTATCCTATCCTTTCTCCAATTCACACCATTACCTAAGATGATCTTCATACACTACTCTGATCCAGTCATTCCTCTACCGAAAAATCGATGGCAGCTCTTCCTTGTGAATCAAGTATAAACTCTTAGCTTTTATAACCCTCCAACTTATCCCACCAGTTGTCTCAAACTACTCTTCTATTAGAACGTGAGCTTCTTGAGAACATCATTGTCCTTTTCTATTTATATCCCCAGTGCTTTGCACAGTGCTTTTATACATAGTAAATGTTTAATAAATGCTCATTCACTCATTCATTCCTAAAATCCAGTTCCAATAGAGGTTGTGGCATTGTTTATATTTGAAGCCCCAGAAGTGCCTAACTAATAGTAGGCATTTAAGAACTTATTAAATGCTTGTTGACTGACTCACTGACCTCCCAATTGCATCCTACCCCCTCTCAGTTCTATAACTTTGTCCACACAACACCCGCCCGCCACCCCCCCCCCTTACTTCCAGGTCTAAATTAAATGTCACTCTAAGTTCCTTCAAATAAATGTCCGTGTGTCATATATATACCAAGTGCCTTGGGTACAACAGGTACTTAGTAAATGCTTGCTGAACTGAACTGCCAGCCAATAACAGTGGCTCAAATTCTAGCTGTGGCAGCACGTGGAACCATACCAGGGAAGCCACGAAAATGCTTTACTGAACATCAAGGGAAACCATATGTAATAATAGTAATAATGCATACATACATATACATGTGTCTATATATGTATATGTGCATATAAGCATCATAAACTACAACAGTTTAAAGAAAATGGGTTTTTATTTTCCCTCTCCTATGAAAATCCCATTAAGATGATAGTGGGAAGCACTTAACTAGGAGAAAAGAAGATGGAAGTGGTAGGAGGTCTACATTATAATTAAATTTGCTACCACCTGTTGTATTATTTATAAGATGTCAATATTCTTTAGTAAATGAGGTGAGAGGAAGATGTGAGAACAATCATAAGGTTAATCAAGATGGCCTTTGTTATGGAGGGAGTTAAAAATGAATATATATTTCAACTGAGCAGTCCTTATCATTAAACATCCTCAGGATTTCTTAGTTACAACTTACCTTTCCTTATGGTATCAGTAAAACACAGTTAAGATACACTTATTCAGAAGCCCTAATTTGTGGGACTGGGGAAAATAAAGGTTTATGACATGGCAAGGACAACCAATGGATAGCCTGCCTGCCCCTGTGTTCCACTGGTATTCTTATAGTGCCCAGAGAAATTTGAAGAATGCTTCCAAAAGACTGGGTGGAGCCTCTTTGGCAAACTATTGGGAAGATCGTTATCTTGATTAGCTATTATTATTGACTTATTTAAGGACAAGACTGGCAAACACAAATGAACTATAATCTGCATCACTGGAGGGAATCTCTACAATGTGATCACAGATTCAGGAGTATTGCTGATATTCAACCAATATTCTAAAATATTCAAATTTCAGTATTACAATTTTGGCACTAAACTTGTTTTCACTATATAAATAGGTATAAATAACTTCACCAAGATATCATCCTAATCCATTTCTTAAAGATTTACAATTTCTTTACATCAACAATGCTATTGTGTCTCCCTGGAACGCAGTCCACTCATCTAGTTTAAAGTAAAGCCAAGTTCTTCTGCCTTTATTGTTTCTAGTTGGTGTGGCTGCTCTTCACTGTGGTACTGACTGCAGTCAAAAATGGCATATATTTACTACTGTTATAGAGATTTCTGGCAACAGACAGAAACAGGAAACCCTTCTGCCTCTACCCAGCTTCCAAGGATTCTTGAGCAGAATAATTCATTTTAAAATTCTTTACTTTCATCCCTGTTCTACACTTGGATGGACCGAAAGGTAAAAACTGGTCCAAACATTCTCTTGGTCACCAATGACTTCAATACTCCCACACTTCAGGTCAGAACTTTCATGATTTGGAAGTGGGGTAAGGATGAGGACGGAGGGATGATGACAGACAGTGAGTGGGTTGGAAAAGACACATATATGTTTTGTACAATTTGGCAATCATGGTCTATAACCAACCTTCTGAAACAAGTCTCACCCACTCTAATGGGTACCAATTTTAACATGCTATTATCATGGAATGACATTCTGGGCCACAAAGTTCTTACTTAGTATTTTATCCACTCCCACAAATGCTGGAATGGGGGGGTGGGTCCTCAACAAGAGGGGGAGAAAACACAATGTCATGTTGACAGAGTAATAAAAGGGACAAGAATAACTTACTGAAGTGCTTAACTTTTATACTGATTTCCAGTAAGAGTTAGAAATATCCATTCCATTCACCCATAAATTTTAACCATTGTAAAAATACAAATGTATCCTGTGGTTGTCTATACTCACAAATTCTTTTACATGAGAAGCTCCCTTAGTGCATTTTAACTGTGTTAATGGATGATTAATTAACCACTTAAAGTATTGGCTAAGGTCGGGTAAATGTTGAGAGCTACTGCCAATGGAAGATCATAAATGTGAAACATCTTTGAAATGATAATGTATGTAAGTCGATGTAAAAAAAAAAATGGACACCCATAATTAGGTTATGTCCATACAAGCTATAATCATACTTAAAATAACACTAACTTAAATAAATTGTGTTTTGGGGGTAGTTAATCCTAAGAATCTACTAAAAATCCTGCTAGTACCTTTTCCATTTCCTGCCTGAAGGTTGTAAAAAGTTCATTGCTTTTTGCCATGGTAGTCTGGAATTCTTCAAACTTATCCATATAAAGAGAAAGCTATAGGGAAAAAAATATTAAATATTCTGAGTCTCAGATTGAAAAGTGCTTTAGACAAAGGCTTTCTGAGCAATAACGGTTCAACATTATATCCATTTTAAAAGAATTATTAGGTAAAAATGAGACTTTATAGCTACTTCTTAATTAGGGAGGCAAAATTTATACCAAACCTTGGATACTCCCATGAATTATATATAACCCACATATTAAATCCCTTTCAGGCAACCAGTTATTGAAATGCTATTACATTTATATATGTGCGTGTGTGCGTGTGTATATATGTATACACACACACACACACACACACACACACACTATATATAAATTAAGTCAAACACAACAAATGAAGCATAGCAATAGTTACAAACTCTTCATACAGCACTTCTGTTTTCCAATTACTGAGGCCAAGATCGTAATTAATGACCCTCCTATTATTTACAATTCAAAAATTCCAAAAGTTTCTTAATGATTTTTATCACTTGCTGTTTAAGTACTTTAATCACAAAGAAGCAAAACCCAACTTAGGAAGGCGAGTTGTTTTAGGCTTACAAAATTTATATCATGTTAAGAAGACAAGGTCATTCCTAGTAAGAATTCAGAAGCAGAGGAGAAGCTTAGTAAGGACAGAAAAGGGAGAAATTGGACAAATCTTGTGTGTTAATTTGTTTGTAAAATCTGGTGTGAACTGACAAAACAATCAGCCAATAGATTATTTACTGACCATCTACTATGTGCCTAGCACTGTACCAAGTACTGGGGAGCAGAGGAGAAATTTAACAAGGTTCTACTTTCCACTTTTATCTGCATAAATTAGGAATTGGTAATATCGTGCTAAGTGGGCAGCCAGCATCTGCTAGCAAATTATCCCTCCCTATAATCCCTTTCCCAAACTCAGCGAATTGAGGGACTGAGATGCTACCTATCTATGCCTTCTAATAACACCCTGGGAAATTCTCATGAACTGAGCAGTAGGCAAAAATAAGCTGGGAGAAAGGGAGTAAGACAGGTTACGCACCTGCCATGCCTGTTCCCGCTGAAAGCCTGAAGAAACAGGACTATATCTCACAATGTCAACTCTACTACCTTCATTCCTTTGGGCTTTGGAGACTTGTAAGTCTTTATGAGTCCACTTTTAAAATAAAAATACTAACTTCTTCAATGAGACACCAGGGGAAAGGCCCTATTTTATCTAGTGATTAATTCTTACTTGAGATTTTAGCCAACTAAGAACAAGAACAAGAAACAGAACAGACCCCACCGGGCTGTGAGGTTGATATAGGCAGGGAGGGAGGACAGAGAGAAAAGGCTGCCCTGACTTGCAAGCCGGACTGTGCCTATGCTGTAATTATGGGCAGGGTTGGCCATGAGCCTCCTAATGATTTACAACACTAGGCATTTAGCGTCTTCCTCTCTACTGCTCAGTGCTTTTGCATTAAAAATTGGCCTACCATTCACAGGCTCTTCCAAGTTACCTGCTGTTTGAGCTGTGCTTCCTGCTGCTTCATCTGTTCACATTTGTGCCTCGACTCCGTGGCTTCTTTTAACAACTGGAAAACACAGAAATACACCTGGGCAAATACTGATACTGATAAAAAAGGTGACTAACTCGGCGTGCGTTGTTGGTGAACACGATCTAAATGAGGTCACACCCAAACGTTTTAGGCAACAGTTATGTCTTTGGGTACACGTCCATTCAGAGCAACTGCCACTGAAGTCTATGACCTGTTGGTAAAGAACTTGCTTTAAAGCCCATGTTTTTATCTAGATGCTGCCTGGAAAAACTGTCCCTTTGTGATAAATCGTAATTTACAGAACATTTGAAGTCCTTGAAACGGCCAGTTCTTCTTGATTCCCACTACTACCGTTCACCTCAACTCTTAGGGACGTATCAATTGTAGATTGTTCGCTGACATTCACTTCACATTTCTTCCTCAAATAGTTCAGTTTTTAATCCATGGTGGTCATTAAGCCATCAGGAGCTAATCTTGAAATTCTTTTAAGGCTCCTAAGTGGTCTATATTACTTTAAATTGGATACTCTTGAAGGTTAGCAAAAGGCAAGTACTATAAGACTGATAACATCTTCAAAAAACCTATTTCTTCCCTGCTCATGAAATTATCTCTAGTACTTCAATAACCGGATTTTCTCATGAAGTGAATTTTTTCACTTTAATTAAGAATTAACCTGAAAATCTTGTTGAAGACCAAATTAGCTACAGACCCTGAACAAGTAACTTCTTTCCAATAAGCAGGTTAATAGAGATGTCCCTTCCAGCTCCAAGATTGTTGAGAAAAAATATAGCCGCTTGTGCAGAAAAAAATGTCTTCAGCGTTATAATAATGTCACTCAGCTGTTCCATGAAAAGTTTCAATTACATCTTACTTTTAACTGTTGTTTTTTTAATAGGTTTCTACTAAAACATGCTAAGAAGGAAGAGGGGCACCCCTTGAAAAAATGAAATGTTCAAAATGTACTTTGCTTCTGTGAAACGTAGGGGGCGGTCTGACACCGCTCAGTGAGCAACCCCCGAAGTCACAGATGTGACCAAGTTATCAGAGGCCCTTCACAGAAATGACTCGACGTACAAACTAAATACCAAGAGCGACAGAAGTCTGTCAGATGCAAACGGAAACACCGCACCTGAACACCTAACACTTAAAGTGCTTGTGACTTCTCCACTAAAATCCTATTCTACTGACTTACTACCAGGTGATTTTGAGTTCCTGAAGCAAGACACAACGCTCAGAAACAGCCTCTTGTGCAGACTTAGTAACTGGCTTGCATCAGAACCACTTTCACTAAATTCCCTCGGTTTGCTCCAGGGCGAATCCGTCTCTCTACAGCCAAACTTACCGTGACCGTACTAACGCGGATGCATACACGCTCTTGCTTTTTTCTATTTCTGTCCCTACCTCTCAGGACACTGGGCACACAGGGCAAGGGCCTGATAAATGTTTTTTCATTCATTTGAGGTAATATATAGTCTGAAAATCAGAAATTTTAATTCAAACCTTTTGAGATACATGACACAACAATTTAAATATTACCACTACAGAACACATGGGAACTTTAAAAGTCTTATAAATATAATAAAAGTAGCCTTGATAGTCTTTTATATTTTTCTAACAGATCATATTATGGTAGAATGTTTAAATAAAACCAAAGATAGGACCTACTTTGTAGCATATTAAGTAGTGGCAAACCTATACAATTAATCTAGATGAGAGAAAAACAAGGAACATTTCCTCAAATGCTATCTATCGCTAAAATAACTCAAAATTGAAATTTAAATATTACAAATGAACTAACAGATTTACCACCACCACCCTCCCTTCTCTAAATCCCCAGAACTTACAAACTCTCTTTCTCTCTGATGTTTTTCCTCAGCTTCTTTTATAAGCTGTGTTGTCTGCTGAAGTTTGGCATCCATAAGCTGCTGCTGTAGTTCCTTATGCTTGAACACTTTGTCAATATGCTACAGAAAAGTAAAATTTCATAGTTGTCACCTATCATTTAAATATTAACTTGTATGTTAGTAATATTCACTGTAAATACTGTATCAACAATTGTCACATACATTCCACCTACAATGCTGATTTAGTTACTGATAATACTTCACCATTAGTGTCACTACAATGAAATGACTAATTTTCTTTTGCCTCTGCAAATACCCTCACTGCTTTACATGCAAATGGTAAGTATTGTGTAGTTTGAGACCAAAAGACGGACCTGCTGCAAAGATATAAGGCCTAAGCTGTGAAAGTGGTACAACAGGTAAACAGATACAAGTAGAGAAGGCAAAGCCAGAGACGGAGGCTGTGAGTCCTTGGACTGCCTGCTTCTACACTTAATTAAAATCAGTCTCAGACTGTATCTTGGAGGGCTCTGATCTGGAAGAAATGAATATGTGGCCCAACTTGCTAAGCAAATTCATAATATATTCCTTATATCTAGGGCAGGGTATGGATGTTTTTCATTCTCTGCTAAACTTTCCAAACATCTTATTAACCATTCTACACTATGGTACTAAAACAGTTTATTATATCTAACAACATAGTTATATTATGCTTTGTAAATGTGAGCACAATGTCTCATGAAAGCCTTAGAAATGCTATGATAATATTTAACACCTGATTTATTACTGAGTAAACACTGCAGAGAAACTATTTATGTAATTCCAAATGACTAAACCAAGAGCCAACAAATTGGTAGTGTTATCTCTGAAAAAACCCCAAAATAGAGATTAAGTACATCAGAGAAAATTTCTTTTAAACCATTAACACCTAAAACAAATTATAATAGTTAATATACAAGTCAATAACAGCACTTAACAAAATTTCTCAATTTTCTTACTGTGACTGAAATCAGACACACCATTCTTTTATGTCATAAAATGAGAAAACCTAAATAAAATTAGAAGGCAATAATAGCATCGAATATTATCAGGCTTCCAGAGGTTGTGCTCAAAGTGTAGCACACAATTTGATTTTTGCAGTTTAAGCCTTTAGAATTTACAATTATCATCGGGTATTTTAATGAGGATATAAATTTTTTAAAAATACAAAAATCATAAACTTGAAGTTTCTAAAAACATAATTACAGCACTTTGGAGACCTGACTACCAGAACAGCCAGCCCAGTGAGGCACCTCACATTCACTGGGTGCTGTGGCGAGAACGCGAGCAGCCGAGGGGAAGGTTAGCAAAGCGCCACTTGCCGCTCCCGAGCCTTGTACTTCTCTAACTCATTATTTCAATGCATGTGGCGCGTTAGATAAGACAGATGTTGATATCTTGGCTTCATAATTTTGTAGAAAGGGAGAAAAAAGGTCAAATGAAAATAAAGAAGAAAAATCTAAATGGAAGATAGAGACTCTAGGCAAGCTTCTATTGAAGTTTGGACAAACAATCTGTATGCTAATAAACAATATTTATATATGAAAGCTAAGGAAGCAATGAAGTGAGACCCAGAGAGCTACATTTCCCTTTAAAGAACCTAGTCTACAAAACCCAGTTCCAAACAAGTCCTAGACCACCTATTCATAGATCACACATTTTAATTCCATTAACATGGCTCCACTCCTTTCTTACTACTTTATATTATCTGTTAAGCATATAGTATATGGTATGTACATACTGTTTTAAAAATTTCAGTGGTTCTGAACTTGGCTTAGGGAAGGAATGACATAAACTCTAAACTGGGTATCTTGCCACACAGGAGAGTAGGGGGAATGGGGATGAGAGGTGGGATGATGGAGGGGAGGGCAAGGTGGGGGGGGAGGGTTGATGGAAGTACACATGTCTGTAAAGGGACAGGGTAGAGAATAGAATGGGGGGAGGCAGGATAGGAAGGAGGGACATGTAATCAGTCTCTCACAATGTGCCCACTGTGGAGAGGTTCTTTGTAATTACACACGTACAGCCCATATTTGATGGCTTGTCCTTCCAGCGGGGGAGGGTGACAAGGGAGGATGAGAAAGAATCTAGAACTTAAGCTCTACAATCAAATGTTAAAAATATATATGTATATATATACAATTATTATTATTATTAACTACATCCAAGTGAAACTTAAGATACACAGGCAACTGTGGTAGGGAGATCCATCTTGCCCTATCGGCAAGTCAGAAGGGTGAGGGGGGAGGACGTAGGAGAGAATAGATTGGGAGAGGGGTTATACCATGGGATGGTTGTTTTGGAGTGGTGGGTAGGGGAAAGATGGGGAGAAAATTTGTAATTCAAAATCTCATGGAAATGAATGATGTAAACTAAAATAAATAAATGTTAAAAGAAAACCACACTGACTCCATCTGGTAAAAAAAAAATTTCAGTGGTTATCAGATTTTAAGTACCAATTAAATGTTTTTCTCTAATAAATTATTTCACAAACCAAAACCGATTTACCTCTTCCCGCAATGCATATTGTTCAATAAGTTTTTTCAATTTCTCTCCCAATTCAATGTTTTCTTGTCGAAGTTTAGCGTTATGAATATCATGTTGTTCCAGCTGAGCTTGAATTTCATTTAAAGTAATCTGGAAATGGGCAGTTGCTTCTTTGCGTCTTTCTTCTTCTTCTCGTGCTTGCTGCATATTTTCTTCCTTTATGTCCGAAACAGTTTTTTTTTTATTAATGGTATGTAAGCTTATTGGTAAGAAACCCTCACATTAAGTATTTCATTTTGATCCTGACTAGAACAGAGAAGGAACATATTGTAAAAAGTAACATTTTAGCCCAACAGCTAAGATCACTCCAGGTAATAAATACTATCTGCTACAGAATACTTACATTTGACCTTATGAATAGGACAACTCTGAAGACCTGGAGGATCATGCACTTTTTTTATCAGACTGAATCTCATCTAGTCTCCCAGAAGACAACCACATGACAGGAGGGTGAAGGACTGTCTTAATTTAAAAGAACTTTTCAGTGTCTGCCAGGATATACGTTCTATATCATTAAGAGTTAAGTAAAAAAGCATTCAGGTATACTTCACAGAAACTGGTTCTACAGAGAAGCACTAGACTAGTAATGTCACTGGGAGAAGGGAAGTCCCATGTAAGGAAAGTCAGGTTTGTATTTTTCTCCAACCTGTAGTCTCGAAGAGAGGTGACTACATCCTTGAGAGTTTAAATGCCTTGCCCAGGGTCATGCAGCCAAGTATACACCCAACAGCAGACTGTCAACTCTGGTTTTGAGGCCAGTTCCCTGTCTGCTCCACCACTGACAGTTCCTCCAAGCTGCCCTAACCATAACCATATCATCAACACATTATAACCAAACCCCATAATAAAGTTGCAGAAGTTTGTTATAACACCAATCACCCATTTTTTCCCTATGGCACTAGCTCTTCTCTCCAATACTGTTTCATACAATGCTGGGTTTTCTAAGGACCAATTAAATTAGTTGTACAAGGTATCATGATATAGTATGATCATAAAACCTAACTAGGTAATAACCGACTTTGTGATGGATAATGAATCAAGTGACAAAAATATGAGCACAACCAAGAAGTCGGGTTCTTGGTAATATGTGTTAATTTTAAAATTATCATTTTTAACACTATGTACTAGGAACCATAATGAGATTAAATATGGTGTATTTGAATAGTGGATTAGAAAATGAATACAAAAATTATCTATATGATTAGAATGAACTACAATTTCTTACATTCGTTTTTATTCTAAAGCCCTATCTTCCTCATTTTTATTCACTTGCAACCAAAAGAGAATAAATGTAAGAAAGAAAAATGATACCTAAAATTAATTTCTGAACATGGTCTGATAATAGGTGGTTCTTTTCACAAAACAAGTCGGATCTTAATTCAAGTCTCTTCTTTCCCTAGGCAATAATCTTAGAAAAATAGGCATTACCATCCCTTTCCTTACCCCAAGCTGATGACAGGGAGGATTGGCTTGGTATGTACATACTGTTTTAAAAATTTCAGTGGTTCTGAACTTGGCTTAGGGAAGGAATGACATAAACTCTAAACTGGGTATCTTGCCATACAGGAGAGTAGGGGGGAATGGGGATGAGAGGTGGGATGATGGAGGGGAGGGCAAGGTGGGGGGGAGGGTTGATGGAAGTGCTCCCTTGGAGCCAGGGGATTCTATTCAGCTCAACAAATATTAAGACCCTTTCTGTAAAGCTCCATTTGAGACCCTGCTAGGCACTCGGAAAACCAAACACAACCCAAAGAGAACTGTCCCTCCCCACGAGGAGCCTACATTCTATTTACACGTAAACTTGACCTCCTGGCTGGCAAGGTGCTAGCTGAGAAGTACCCCATAATAATGGGAAGACCCGTCTGGGTTAGAAGAGTATCAGTTTGAATCTGGGCTCTACAACTCTCATCTGTGTGGAGTCACAACTTCTCTGGACCTCAATTACTTCATCTATAAAAATGAAGCGGATTAGACTAGATCACAGGTGTCAAACAAGTGTCCCACAACACTTCTGAGTCTGACCCAAACCAGGGTAAAATGTAATTAGGAAATATTTATAAAAACAAATTTTTAAAAGGAACAAAGATATGTCATTTTCTAAGTTCATGTGCAACCTGTCCTTGTAAAGGGGTCCTGAATTCATATTTGAGTTTGACATCACTGGGCTAGATGGCCTTTATGGTCCAACTCTAAATCCTATAATAAGCTGAGGGCAAAAACTTGAGACTAGGGTGAGACAACTAGGGATTCCTCAGGGTACCAACAATGCCTCACAGACAGGGTGAAAGCCACAATAATAATACTGCTCTTCACCACAAAGTTTTTAAAAAGCAAGTGCATTCCAGGCATGGGGGCAGGGGATAAAATGTTAAGATCCAAGAACACCAGTTCAGTTGTGTTATGGGAACTGAAGATCTTCCCTGCCCCTAGGCCCTTTGCTAAAGTGGCTACGTGACTTTGAGAACCTTCCCAGATTTGAAAGTATACTCTGTTCCCTAATAGGCTGAATGTGGTCACGTGGAGCCTGTGGCGCCAGGCTTGTTTTTCTGGAATGCCCACACCTTGTAGCTTTGTGATTGGGCAGTGGGTCAA
Organism: Pseudochirops cupreus; assembly: GCA_028627135.1. NCBI lineage: Eukaryota > Metazoa > Chordata > Mammalia > Diprotodontia > Pseudocheiridae > Pseudochirops > Pseudochirops cupreus. The sequence continues at coordinate 187,879,620 of CM053580.1, read as the reverse complement.
GAGGGCTGTGACATTCTCTGAGCCAGGAAAAGGCTATATATATACACCCTGATGTGAGCTTTTGGTTCGGGGTTCACTCTGAGAAGAGTTGTGTGATTTGGCCAGACGAGACTCTGGGAAGCTGTTGAGCCCCCCAGCTTTGAAAAACCCAGATGTTGGTGCTTCCCTCTCTGGTAACTGACTAGGTAACTGATGTAATGGTCAGATTGTTGGAAGCCGTCTGCTGATCTGTTTTTCTGTTTGTCTGTAACCTGTGTTTGTAACTTGTGTTTGCATTCTGACGTTCAGGGTGCTGACTTTTCCACTAGGTAAATGATATATATTTGATAGATTAAAGTAAGACTGTTAACCCATTTTGAGTTGCTTTCCTTTAGAAAAGCAGATCTAAGAACCTGTGCTAGCAGCCGCCCTAGGTATGCTAGGGTGCTTGCTAATACAGGTTGAAACAGTGAATGAAAGGAAAGAAAAGAAAATAATTCTGGAAAAGTAGGTTAGGTAGGTTTTAAATGCCAAACTGAAATTTTATTCCTAGAAGCAACAGAGCCACTTCAGGTGTAGACACAGTCACATTTTAGGAAGATTATTTTGTTTGTTTTTTTAATTAACTTTTGTTTATTTTTAGTTTACGTCATTTAGGAAGATTATTTTGACAACTATGTGGAGGATGGATTGGAGAAATGGAGATGGGAAAAACTAAAGGAAAAGCAAGAGAACTCCCATATCTGCCCAAAACTCACCTCTCTCACAAATTTCCCTATTATTATTAAGGACACAACTATCTTTCTATTCATCCAAGTTTCAATCTAGAAATTATCTTAGGTTTGAAGGACACACTCTCACTGAAACCACATCACCAAATCATTTGCCAAGTCTTGGTGATTCTATCTTGGTAACATCAGATTGCCCTTTGTCCCCTTCTCTCTACTCACACAACCACCACCCTAAGTTCACTCTCTTCATCACTTCTCACTTGGACTAACAGCAACTGGTTTACTCGTCAAGTGTCTCCCCTCTCAAATCCATTTTCCACACAGTTGCTGAAGTAATTTTCCTAAAGCACAGGCCAGGCCATGTCAGTCTCCTGCTCAATAAACTCCACAGCTCTCTGATCTCTTAGGTTCCCTAATACTTTAGAACTTTGCTTCAAGACTTAGCAGAAGCACCTTCTACATAAGGTTTGTCTTGATCTAATAAAATTGCAATGAAATTCCTACTGGATTCAACACTTACTGCTGGATTCAAACACTTGCTGCTCTAATCCAAGAGAATATTACCCATACACAATAGAACACCTATTTTCTCAACTGTCATAAAATAATCTCATTCAGATTACAATCATCTTTTCAGAATTTGATGTAAGAACACAAACTTTGTTAGTCAACTATCAGTCTTCATTAAAACTAAAAACCCTTAAACAGCTTGCCTTCCTAGTTAGTAGCTTCTATGACACTCAATGGACTAAGTAAACATAGTCTTAAGATCTTGACTGTAAAAATAACAAACTCACCTTCAATGTCTTATTATGACGCTGAAGTTCCCGGCAGAGAGACTCCAATTTACTTCGAGCTAAAATAGCCTTACTGTGCTCACTCTGCAGGTGGACCTTTTCTTTCACAATCTGGGCTTGCTTCTTCTGAAGAAGTTTCATCTGCTTCTGAACATTCCTACTCTCCTCCAGCTGAAATTAAGAAGTATCTTAAATTTTATTAAGTATAAGAGGAACATGTCAGTTATGGTAAGGGACTGAGTATATGCCATGAAATCCATAAGAAATGCAACATGAGAAACATACAGTATCATATTTAAGTATTTTACCAACATTTTAAATATTTAATAGTTTCATTTAATCAATACCACATCAGCTTCCAAATCACCTCTCCCTGCTTTGAGTGTAGTAGCATGGTATGACAGAAAAGACACAGGATTAACAATCAGAAGACTAGTTACAGTTCTACCTGTATGTTTAATTAGCTAGAAAATTGAATTCCTTAAACTCTTAGCACCTGAGGGAGGAGAGGGAACTCCCCCATAGGAAAAGCAGTTAATTCTAAAACTGTCCCTCCCAGTTCTAGATTTTTACTCCTTTTCTTTCTACTCAGGATCCGTTCCTACTTTCTGTTTTTTAACTATAATGTAAAAAAGTGAAAAAAGTATCAGAAAAAAGCAATAATGATCACACTTTTCCAATATTCTTTTTTTAAAGAGCAGCAGTCAATTGGCAGCCTTTTCGAGAATGAACATATTTATTCATCATGCATACAAAGCAATTTTTCTAAAATGACCTCCAAAATTACAACTAAGAGAGAAATAGTTAACTGTTCTATGTGGACAGATCAACAGGGTGTGATGGGCAGGCAGTAAAGGGTAGCTGAAAAATATTCAATTTATATTCAGAAGAGCTAGGCCCAAATCCCCCTTGACTACTTACTACTACATGATGTTGGGCAAAGCATATGCAAAATGAGAGGTTTAGCCAAGACAAGCACTAAGTTTTAGATTCTGCTTTTATTTTTGTATTGTTTTAAACTGGGGAGAAGGCTGGGCAAGGTGACAGATGCATAGCTCTACTTTTTCCAATGAATTATCACATTTTAGGACTAGGAATAAAGTGACAAACTTTAGCATAATTTCATGACTGACACTGATACATAATTTGAGTTTAAGTATTTTCTGAACCCAAAAGAAGATATTTTACAGGAATGCATATCTGCAAGGTCGAAAACAACAAAAGATCTTTGTAGCTTTTAAACCTTCCTGTTTAGACTATTCTCAAATAACGTTATAACAGCAGAGGAAACCCTATTTGTGTAAATATAAACAATTTTTTTATCTCCTGAAAAAGAAAGACTAGACTCATTTTATGAGCCAGTCATTAATAAAATACTTGGCTTATTAATGGACCAAGAAATCAAAATAATAATTTAATCAATGATTGCACAAATATTTTTGGAAAGGCAAGGGCAGTACAATGTAATAGACTGGTAGCTGTTATAATTAAATGTTCCCCTAACATTTTATCTCCTCTATCATAATTTTCACACAGGAATAGCAGGATTTCCAGGTTGACAAGTTTCAAAGTAAACAATTCTTAGCTTTTTATGTTTCAGAAAATATGAGGCTCCTAAGTGACCTAGGTTAGGCCTAGAACAACTTGATGCTTTCTAGCTCAATTTCCTTCACAAAAGACTGTGGAAACACTGAAGATACCATTCAGCATCCTAACGTTACCTTTCTAAGCATATTTACTGTCAGTGGCGAAGAGCACTGTTTTACCAAATATTCTACCTTCTTCAATATGGACTTCCAATCCAAATGTTCTGAGCACTCAACTCTACCTAATACTGTTCTACAATCACCTACAGAAAAATAACAGATAAATGATTTACTGCCTTCTGACATACTATTTTACCTAAGCCGTTACAAATTTGGTACTACTTGAGAAAACTGCCTTAATTTTGGAAATTCTCTAATCATTCTATTGTCTATACCTTCTAAGTTTAGTTATGTAATCAAATAAGGTCAGAGAAACCAATCCGCTCCAAATTCCCCACTCCCAACCCAGGAAAATTTGAGGTTTAAGACTGTTCTAATTCATGCAGAATTTTTATACTACACACACATTTTGGCACATTTTATTTTTCCCCCATAGATGAATACTACTCACAAGATCTGCATATTTCTTACAAAGGGCTGCCAGCTTTTCTTCTGGAGTTGAAAGGGTATTTAAGGCTTGCATTAACAACAAAACTTCTTTTCCTGATAGAAAGAATAAAATGAAGCCAATGAGTATTAGAAAAAAAGGTCTGAATATCATATCACACCAAAAGACATTCTATTGGCAATTCAGGATAATATACAGTGAATTTGATTTTATTATTATATAGAGAAATTAGAGACAATTCAAATTCCTATAATTAAGAAAAATTTTTAATCCTTAAACATCATAGGCATATAATTCAGAATTTATCCACCTAATGCTACTAGAGGTACTTGGTACCTCTTAAATTGCAAAGCAAGCTCACACAATTGAGGAATACACACAAAAAAATCCATTTATTTTCCTAAAAGTGTATTCAAAATAACACTTTATACAAGATACAAGGAATATCAAACAAAAAAAGTTACCTAACCAAGTACCACACATAAAAGCATAAGAGTTTCAGCTAGTTTTTCCCACAGCCAGAGAATAGTTTATCCCCCACTCCAATACTAAATACAAACTGAAACAACATAAAC
>CM053580.1:187863990-187875284 GCA_028627135.1 Pseudochirops cupreus | reverse complement strand
GGTTAAGTGACTTGCCCAAGCTCAGATGGCTAGTTTTTTTGTGTGTGTTAAGTGTCTGGCGCCAGATTTGAACACAGGTCCTCCTGACTCCAGGGCCAGTGCTCTATTCTCTACACCACCTAGCCGCCCTCTGGGCATGTCATTTAGCCTGGACACCTTATGGGGATAATAATAGTACCTCCCCAAGCCACCCCAAGGTTGATGTAAATATAAAATATGATAATATTTGTCAAATGTTTAGCACAGTGCCAAGCACTATGTAAATGCTTTTAATATTATCATTAAATGAAATTTTAACTGGCAACTCCTCTCCAATACAGTACCTTGCCAATACAAATAAAATGATAAGCAAGATAGCGTGTTACTGGAAATACCAAATATGAAAAGCTCGGGAAACATGTTCCTGAGCTTCACTTACAACGCTTCTTATCTCAAACCTTTACTGTGTTACACCTTAGTCTTCAGATAATAATTACAACTTTTATCTTCTTCATTTCTTAATCACTTTTAGTACACACAGTAGGGCACTAGAAAGTACACAATGCTTATAAATTTTGTTTTGGAAAGAATGGCAAGCATAAGAGCTGCAAAAAGAACATGAAGCAGTGGAGGCCAACCGTTTCAAGCAATGAGTATAAAACTTCATTCATTTAAGATATACCACCATTTTATTCCCAAATGACACAATACAAGGAGGAAAACTCTTGTCAATTAGAACTTGTGACTCTCTGGAAAACCATACGAATTTTTCAAGAGTATTTTTAAACAAAGATTATATTAATTTCTAGACAATCAACTTCTAAGTCACTTTTCTAATAAAAATTGAAGCTAATAGCTTTTTAAAATTCGTTTTTTATGATAGTATTCATATTGTTCCATCCTTCATGATCACAGGTAATATATGAAAGCTTTAGGGCCATTTCAACAACCTGCCTCTAATTCACTGAAGACACTAGGGTCTGTCCATTTTAGATTTGCCCACTACAAACAAGAAACTTCATCTTTAGTATACAACACTAAAAGTCATGAAATCTTGCAGGTTCAAAAGAAAAAGGGACAACCTGGTGTAGCTGTTTCTATCTAGTTTAATATATCAATTCCTTTCAAACTTAAGTATGCCGATGCTAATCTATGACATATGTCTTTAAGACAGGTAGAATGACCTGACTAAAGACTATCATATTGGTGATACCCAGATATCTGGTTATATTCCAAAGACAACTCATTAGAAAATAATTTAGTCAAACATTATGGAGACCAAGTCCCTAAAGCCAAAAACATTACCTAAAGTTTTTTCTTTGTTTTTGTCACTCTCTATATCTTGCTGACCATTCGGTGGATCTGTCCGACCTTCTCGACCAGGTGAAGTTTCCTCTCTTGATGCTCGTGTGCAATATGCTGTACTCACTAAATTTCTATTCTTGGTTAAAAAGTTACTCTCTCCAACCTCCTCCAATGATTTTTTGCTATTTGAACCATGGCAATTAGATTCTTGACGTTGCAGAATATCATTTCGCTGAGCATTGCTTAACGTATCAGATTTTGCACCTAGGCCACAAAGTCCAGCTTCTTCCATTGTGCCAATTATGAACTAGAGAGGAGAGAAAGATTTAAATAAATTAATAAATCCATTTGAGACACTTTACCTTCCCAATAAGAGAACCAATGTATTATTGGATGACTTTAAAAAGCTACTAAATTTTGCCAAGTTCTTAGGTCATTAAATATAATGGGATTCAAATGAAAAAGAATGACATAAATTGTATTAAGCTACAAAATCTAATTTTACCTCAATACAAAAATCTGACACTTAAAACGATAAACACACTTAACCACATTTACGGAAACAAATCTTCCAACTTTAAAAGACACTTTTTTACTCCGTTAGTGAGATGTACTAAGTTTAGTAAATTGTCTTATTCCCTAGTCCCTTTCGCTTTTCACTTCTGAATCCAAGTTTCACCTGTCATTCCTTTTCTTCACTGCATACACCCAGATAAACTGGATCTAAGATTTAGGGCTAGAAATAATCTCAGGCCACACAGTCAAGCCCCCTTCATTTAACTTATTTTGTTATTTTTTTAAAATTAGTATTTTATTTTTCCAGTTACATGTAAAGGTAGTTTTCAACATGCAAAATTTCTAAAACTTTGAGTTCCAAATTTTTTTCTCTTTCCTCCTTGCCTTCTCAAGATGATATCGGTTATACATATGCAATCATGTTAAACCTATTTCCATATTAGTCATCCAATCCCCTCATTTAACAGAAAAAGAGTAATTTTACCAGTGTCACTATCCAGTAAGCTGAGTGATAGAACTGGAATCTGAACTCAGCTCTCCTGACCCCAAATATAATCTACTTTCCACTGTAGCCTGGCTTTATGAAGATGAATAAACCAAATTCTGAACCCTCAAATGAACCCTTACCCCTTTATTAAAAAGGAATCTAGCGGGACAGAGCAATTCTTTGTGGTAAAATACAGGAGATACATATGGACCTACACTTAGGTTTACCACACCTACGAGTTCACAAATGTTAAGTCTTCTGCAAATCTTAAAGGGAGAAATAAAGTGCTGTAAGAAATATCAGCTCTTATATTATTGAAGTCATTATTTACAACAGCTATAATTAATTTTGGCTCCTAGGTCGACGTATCAACTCTAGAAAAAAATCAACTGACTGGTAGCTGCCTTTTCCACTTATAAACTTGCTACAGTAATGAAAAGTAACTGAAAAGAACTATCAACTATTTTAATGGTAGTATCAATATTAAAATGACTAACAACTGAGAAAGTGTACCTCGCCCCCCCTTCCCCCCCTCCTTTGCAGAAGATGTGTATGGAATATTAAAAGCTTTGAATATGGGCCATTTATTGCACGTACATACAGTTGAAAAGTCCATCGGTTTTACTCAACTACTCTTCCCCCTTCTCCTTCCTTTTGAATCTTTAATGCAAGGGATTGTTTAGGGTGGAGAAAGGTGGTATTAAATAATGAAGGTAATATAAAAGCAAAAGATAAAGTGATAAGAAAAATAAGAAAAACTTTAAAATTTTCCCCAAAAAATCAAGAAAAAGAAAAAAATACTAACACTAAAAAGAGTAGCTTATCCCTTCAAGTAGGTATTTGTTTAAACTGGTAACCTTTCCTACCCCTAACTCCCGAAGCGAGACACTTTGCAACGCCACAAGTATAACTCAATCGTGGAACAGCCGTCTGTTTGCCCACTAATGCCCATCAAGACACGCACAGCTCACTCTCCGGTTGTTTTAAAGTCACAGAGTTCAAATAAAACATTACCTATCTGGGATGATGATGCTCAAACTAAATGTCAATATACAAATAAAATGATGGGGTTTTAAATTCTTGATAGAAAATTAACCTTTTATAACCTAATTATATGAGCATACACAAAGACTTGGCTGAAAAGTCACGCATTTGATCAAACCTTATTTTTCAACAATAACATTCTCCTTGGGTCATAGGGCAGTAGTGCCCAAAACTTCTGGGGAATAAAACCCTAACTCGCTTATTTAAAAAAGAAGTCTTCAAGGAGAACTGCAAAACTGAAAAATTCTCAACAGATACTTTAGTACCTTCTTTAGTGTCTCCAAAATTAAATAAACATCTTAAAGATACTCTTTGAAATACTACATTAAAAGTGAAAAAGTAGTGGCAGATCGCTAAGAGGCAAAGCTCAGCAATTCTGTTTTGTAAGGTGACTGACAAGGATTTGAGTATACCGGGCTACTCCAAACTGGAAAAAATAAAAATAAAAATTACTTCAGTGGCACAAATTAAAATGGCTTAAGATAATAATTACATATTAAGCAGTCATTTACAAAGGACATTTCTTTTTATGTGCAAATCAAGCCTTTATCAGAACGCTGCCTAAACAGCTAAACTTTGGAAACATCTAGCCTTTGTACACAGTTCCATGGTTAACAACTGGCACTATTTAACTAAATGAAGCCTATTCTAAATGTGAAGCAATATTACACATCACACTTGAAACTCTGATGACATACTGCACTTCAGAATGAAGGGCTCAGTTTATGATGTGCTTTTCTTATTTTTAATTATCTGCTTTTTCTTATGATGTGCTTTTCTTATTTTTAATTATCTGCTTTTTCTACCCTCCTTCAATTCCATACATATACCCATCACTTTTTCTTCCCCTTCCTAGGAAGCTGCCCCTAGTAACAAAGTAAAAAAGGGGGTGTGGGAGGAACAGCTCAGCAAAACTAACTGAACACATCCATTCTAACAGAGTGTGTTCCACATGCGTAGTTTCTGCAAAGAAAGCTGAGGGAAAGGCGAGTGCATTTTCTCCTGTCGTTCTGGGATAAACCTGGTCATTATACATATACAACATTTCAGTTTTATTTGTTCTTCCATTTACATCGTTGTAGTCACATTGTGCAGTTTTCCCTGGTTTTCCTTATTTTATTCTGCATTAAGTTCATATTAAATCATTCCATCCTCTGAAAATTCTTATTTGTCATTTCTTACAATTAAGTATCATTACATTACATTCATACGACCTTGGGAAAAATCACTTAACTTCCCTGGGCCTCAGTTTTCTCATCTGTAAAATGAGCAGGGTTTGGATTACATAGTCTTTGAGGTGCCTTCCAACTCTTAGATCTATGGCCCAAAGATTCTAGGTACCTCAATTCATTTAGCTACTTTTTCCTACTTCTTTGCTACCATAAATATTTTGGTCTATATATGTGGGGGGGAGGGGAGCATTTATCTCAGTCTCCAGTATCTTTTAGGTAAATGGCTAGTCATGGGATATCTGGATTAAAGGGTACAGATGGATATTTAGGTTTTTTTTTACTTGTTTTCTTTGCATAATTTTAAACAGGTCTGAATTCTTTACTAAGCCTTAAAAGTCGAAGTAAAATCTGCACAAAATAAAACCAATCCTAATCCCTGAAGTTAAACAAGATGAAAATCATTGCTTAAAACTTTTAACTAATGTTTTAAAAAATTATATTAATATACTTTTCCTCAATTCCTTCCTCTCCATCATCCTATACCACCCCATCAGTTGTCAAATCTTGCTGTTTCTTTCTTCTCTCCTCTCCCAGAGCCACCACCCTTAGTTCAGGCCTTCATCACCTCCTACCTAGACTGTTGCATCAGCCTTCTTAATTGGTCTTCATCATCTGACTAACCTCGTCAATCTATATACCACACTTAAGCTAAAGCAATTTTCAGTAAGTCCAAATCTGCTGTATCACTCAAACTCCAGGAGCCTCTAGAATCAAATATAAACTCTTATGTAACTTTTAAAGACCCTCACAACTGATCCCCAAATTAATCTTTCGTCTCACTGGATATCACTCCCCTTTTCTGCTCTGCAATGTACCCAAAAGGGATGTTCCCTGTTCCTCACCCATAATACTCTGTCCCTCTCATCTCCAAACCTTTAGAGTTGACTGTCTCCCATCCCTGAAATGCATGTCTTCTTCTTATCTCCCTCTCACAGAATCTCTTTCTTCTTCCAAGTCCCAGTTCAAGTACCAGTCTTCACTTGATTCCCTCAACTGGTAGTGCCCTCCCTTGAAAGCTCCCATGGATTTAAATGTTGTGTGTTTATTGGGTACACAATGCTCCCCTGTTGCAATGCAAGCTCTTTGCAAGTAGGGTTTATTTCATTCATTCTACTTGTATCCAAATACTTAAGTACAACAGAAGACAGATGGCAAATGCTTAATAAATACTTGTTAACGAATAAGCTATTTGCTCCTCCTCTTTGGCACTTTGGGGTGTCAGACTCTATGGGTACCCAGCAGAATCACAGAAGAAAAGGATTTTCTCCTAAATCCTATGGAAAATATAAATAAAACCATCAATCCAGAGATACCAGGGGCTCTACAGCCAGGACAAGGCCCTAGCAAACTGACAACAGCGTCTCAGTTTCCTACAAGGTTTATATCACTATCTGGTGATTAGAAGAAAAAAAAGATCTACAATTGAAGGAATTGGTATAGCACGTAGGCATGGCATTCAACAAATTTGAAGGCTTAACAGAAAAAAGAAAAAAACTCACCAAGGAACACACGCAGACTCTCCCAGAATCAACAGAAAGCCACCAAAAGCACGAGAGCGGAAATCCGATGTTTCATGTCCAACATCCAACATCCTCCACTTCATACGATCACCAACAAGAAGAACTTCTCCAAATACTGAAATTACTCACTTGCAGAAGCAGCACAACATACTTAACCTCAAAAAAGCCTAAGACAATTAAAACTGTCTCATGCTTTGCAGATTAAAAGGCAACAAGCTATTTATAACTACTAAACATCAGGGGGAAAAAGGAAGGAATCTGGACGCTTCAGAAGGGTCATTAAGTAATTTAACTACAGAATAATGGTTGATGGAATTCAGCATCAATACCAGGCAAGAGTCCATACTATCCAGACTTCTCAAACCACCTGATATCCTAATTTTAAACTAAATAAAACCCTGCACCTCCACTATTCCCCTAAATATAATTATTTTACATACTTTCCAACAATCCAGATTCAGTGAAGTCTCCCTTTCCTTGAGTCCTGACAACCACCTGTAACCTAGAGTATTCAAATGGTGCTTGTCTCTCAAACTAAAAGAACACCACAGATATGATTGTTCAAATCTGTTTTATTCAATAAACATACACCACAGCTAGGTGACATAGCTACAATAATCAATCAACTAACCTTAAGTGCATGTTTTGAATAAAACCAACAGCCAATCTCAGTGCATGTTTCGAAAATGATTTTTCCTACTGTCACATCCTGCTCTAGTATAAACGTTCATACAACTTCCGAAGTACTGTTCTGCACTCGTAGGTGTGATTAACAGATTTCTCTCTAGGTCATAAATGCCTCCTCAATTCACTCAAGAGTTTCAAATCAGCAGGTATCTTCCATTTCTCCTTCAATCATCTTCTCTAACTTGATGCCTGTTCCAAATGAAATTTGGTGGGATGTCATATGATTTGAATATAGCTTTGGTTATCTATTGTTTAAAAAGAAGTGATTAAGCTAAGAGATGAGCTAGAGCACTGTTTATTAAGAAAATATTCACTTGTGTGGAAATCCACAGAAGACAGAAACACGGTGGCAAGTAAAGCATTTATGTAAGGCTAGGTAGGAAACAGCAATCACCTGGAGAAATTTGATAAGATACTGACAAAAGGCAAGGCACTTGCGATGGGAATTATGCAATATCTGGGTATCTATTTTAGAGCTCCTTAGAGACAAGGAAGGGAACATTAGATTGGATGTGAACCAGCAGAATTATTTCAGAGAGTTCAGAAATAGGGTAAGTAGGATCATGGCTTGAAACTCTAATAGGGAAGCTAGATGAAGAGGAATGCAAGGCTCTCAAAAGCAAAAATTCAGTGCTATAATTGCTTCTAATGAGAAAGTGGGGGGAAGGCCCACAGAAGGACATATGAGACTATGAAAGTAGTGAACTGAAAACCGATACAAAAAGAGCCAGTAGGGCTGTAATTTTTTTGAGATCAGCATCTGCAACTTGTCTTAAAAGACATTATTATTTTCATTTTTGACAAAACTTCCAGACTGGATGGGAAAACGTTGAAAATAGTTTATCTGGATGTTAGCAGGACATCTGATAGTCTAGTTCGGGTCTCCCAACATGGAGCCGGCCAAAGGATTTCTGACAGCTGGGGGAAAAACATGCTCCTGTTTGTCACATGACCCGAGGCAGCCAACCATCATTAATCTGTCTAGTCTAACCTAACTGCAGCCCAAAGAAGTTTAGTCTATTTTAATTTTGGTCCCTACCTACTGCCAAGCTGTGCAGGTCTGGTCTAGTTTGCGGACAAGATGAAAAGCCGTGGAGAAGCTGACAACAATTAAATAGATTCTGAGCTAGTTAACTGACAAGCATGCTCATTTGTAGAATCAATAGAAGATATGTTAGCCTTGGAGGGAGGTATCTAGTACAGAGTCGAAGAGCCCTGACTTGAATACAAACACGGATGACATGCTCATAAAATTTTGGGATAACACAAAGCTTGGAGTGGTAACTAATACTATCAGTCAACTCAGTATTTATTAGGTGCCTGCTACAAGCCGGGCACTGTGCTAAGCTCCGGGGATACAAAGAAAGGCAAAAGACAATCCCTGCATTCTCTCACGCTGACTAATGGGGTGACAAGCAACAAATATGAACCAATACGAGGGGGGGAGTCCATACGAACAACATCTAAGGATTTTAGTGCACTAAAAGGTCAATGCCTAAAAAGCTCATGTAATTTTAGATCACATGAACAAAAACAAGCAACCAGGCTGAGAGAGATAACCAAGCTCCACTCTGCTCTGCTCGAGTAGTTCATCAGATCCCAGCTGGGCAAGCATGCGTGCTCTGGGGTTATTTTGGAAGGTACAACAACAAGCTGCAATACATCCAGAAAATGGTCCCTGGGTGCTAAGGCAACTAGAAATAATTTCACGTGAGAATGAGTTTTAAATAATGGGAATATTGTGTCTGTAGAAGACAGGGGTAGACATAATAATTTTCTTAAAGATTTGTATGATTATTAGTAGAAAACAAGTAATGCTTATAAGGCTAAACAGGAACCAAGGGACCGAAATTACAAAGAGGAAGGGTTGGGGAAAAGCTTTAGTTTTGTTTTAAAATGGAATGGATTGGTTAGTGAAGGGACTGTGAGACAAAATAGGAAATTCCATGTCCCTGAAAGTCTTCAAGTCAAAGACGGATATGTACCTGTCAAGAACACTAGAGACGAGATTCATGTTCTATTTAAAGGGCTGCTGGTCTGGATGATCCTTTGAGGTTCTTCCTAGCTCTAAGATTCTGTGAGTTAACAAAACACTTTCCTTCAATTCTGTAAGAAAGCAACATTAAGAGAACTAGAAAGGCCTATGGAGGCCATCTAGTCCCAATCCCTCATTTTATAGAAAAGAAAAAACTGAACCCAGATAGCTTAAGTCACTAAGAAACAAACAGCACAACCTGAACCCTAGTCCTTTGACTTCAAACCTAGGATAAATCAAGTCTGAACTTTTACAGACTAGATGGGCAAGAATTCATATCCAAGCTACATAAAAATCAACCTCCCCAGTTCCACATTAACAAATCTATATCCATATTTGAAATACAAAATCCTCTCTACTCAAACCAACATATTCATACTATTTTGGCTTGAGTTACGCTGGTCTGTCTAATTTAATGGTCAGAGACCAAAATGGATTTCTGAACTAATGGTTTCTCTTTAACAGGAAACTACAACAAACCATGAGTCACATTAGCAAAATGATAGATGATATCTGTATTTACCTGAATGCCCCGAACTCATTCTCTAACCTTTAATTTGTCCCTTTATTTTAGTGTTCCTTCTCAGCTACCTATACTCTCATCTTTCCACCTTCCTTTAAAAAAAAGTCTCACTACAAATCATCTTCTATCTCATCTATTTCTCAGCTAAACTTCTTTAAGAAACCCATCTACTAATTAGGCACACCTCCCTTTTCTCTCCTCTCAGTCTCTTAAAATTTCTTCACGGGGTGGCTAGGTGGTGCAGTGAATAGAGCACCAGCCCTGGAGTCAGGAGGACCTGAGTTCAAATTCAGCCTCTGACACTTAATATTTAATGGCCATGTGACCTTGGGCAAGTCACTTCCCCCTCCAAAAAGGAAAAAATTTCTTCAATCTGGCTTCCAATTATATTATATCATTCAACTAAAACTATTCTCTATAAAGTTACCAATGACATTTTAACCGATAAATCTGATGGCCTTTTATACTACAGGGAGGTAAAAGCAGAACAAAAAAAACCCAACTATAAAATCTATAAAAATATTTCCAGCAAGCCTTTGTGTTATAACAAAGAACTAGAAACTAATGTGCTGCTCATCTAATGAGGAATGGCTAAACTAAATAAAGCACATGAATGTAATATTGTTTTGCTATAAAAAATAATGAAATCGTAGCTGATCCAAGAAACCTGGGAAGATCTCTGAACTGATGCAGTGAAAAACCACAACAATTTATTCAATAACACTGTAAAAAACCAACAACTTTGAAACACTTAAAAACTCTCTTCAGTGAAATGACCAAACCATACTCCAGAGAAGTAATGCTCACACTGTCTACCCACACCCTGTCAGGGAGAACTCAAGATGCGAAGACACACGTTCCTGGACAGAGCCAAAGTGGGGATTTGTTTTGATGATGTATTATTTTTTATTATGGCATGGTTTACCTTTTTTCCTCCTTCAATGGGAAGAAGAGGGTTAAAGGTAGCAAGAAAAACAAGAAAAAAAGGTCATTGAGGCACCTTTTTTGAAAAAAATGGAGATAAGAATTGAAGGCCAGACAAGTAGAATAACCTCAGTGACATCGTCACCTCCTCATTCGCACTCACTTCCTGTGCCCAATCTGTTTACCAAGTCTTGGCACTTCTACTTGCATAGCATCTCTCACATACATCTGTTTTGATGGGCACTACCCTAGTTCAGGTCCTCCCCACTTCTCACCCTTGACTACTGCAACGGACTTCTAAGCGCTCTCCCTGCTTCAAGTCTTTCCTACCCAGATGACCCAAGGTGACTTCATGCATTTTAAGTCTAACCACGTTCTGTATTCCGGCTCAGTAAGTTCCAGTGGCTAATTGGAACCAAACATAAAGCCTTGTGCGTGGCATTCAAACTTTTCACAACCTGGGGCCTTCTTCCCTTTCTAGTCTTCATACACTTTGTTTCCCTACAAGCATGCTCTCAACCATCTAGCAGCCCTGCCTGCTTTCAGATATTCCCAAACAACCAATCATCTGTTGTTTCTCTGCTCCAACTTCCCCCCATTCCTAGAATACTCTCTCCTTAACCTCTGCTTCTTATGTTGAGAGTGGATTCCTGCAGATGTTGATATGCCAATCTCTACCTTTCCTTGTCCTCATACCTCAGCTGCCAGTGCCTTGCCTTTAAGATCTAAAGATCTTATTTAGATCTTTTAGATTTAAATCTATTAGATCTTTTAGATCTCATTTGATCCTCACAGCAGTCATTATCCCCATTTAGCAGATGGGAAAATTAAATCTCATGGATGTTTAACCAAGATCACATGGCTACTAATGGGGCAGAGCTGAAACTAGAATTCAGGTCCTAATGTGGTACTTATCACTCCTATTTAACTAGAATAACAAAACTGCTTTGGATAATTGGTGCATGGAGTTCATTTCAGTGTTCTTAGTTATAACTTACAGATTTTAACGGAACCTACATATTGCTAGCTAAATCCCCCCCCC
>CM053580.1:187832556-187863490 GCA_028627135.1 Pseudochirops cupreus | reverse complement strand
AGAGAAAGAGAATTTAAAATAGGGCCCCAAACCACAGGAGAGTTGCCTGCATTCTCTAGTCTTACAAAACGAAAATAACAAGTGTGCCTAACAAGCGTACCTTACATTCATTTGTGAATCCCTATTGTTAAACCTCAAAATTATTTTAAAATAAATACAGCCATAATAAAAGCTTAGTAAAATTTTCATTAAGTGTTTTTGTTTTTTGGTTGGGGGGGTGGCAAGGGAAAGAGAGCTACTGGAGTAAGAAATTAATGGTCTTTTGTCTCCTCAAAGTGACCTCTGAACTAAAAAGTTAAAAAACTGGAGACTTTGAAAAACTCATAAAATCCTAGCTTATAATCAGAAAGTCCTCTTAACAAAGCACCTTCATACACAAGTAACTACAAAATATGTGAGACAAACCGAGAGGTAAAAAGGTTGTGCTAAACCCCCTTAAAATGAAAATAAAGAAACAAATTTTGCTTTATCTGGTGAAGAGCACTCAGAGTAGAAGAAAAGGAAGTCTGTTAAGAGACATTTTGGGGGGAACTTTAAAAAAACCTCAAAATTTAAATGCACAGCAGTACCTTAATAGATACTAATTATACAATGAGTAGTATAACAAAACTTTTAGGAGAAAAATATATCAACATTTGTTAAAGTTTAAGGGACTTCTCCATCAAGTAAGAAAATTTAGTTATTATTTCCACTAAATTTTTACTAAAATGAGCATTTAAACATGTTGAAAGGTGTTTCTCTGAAAGTTAATTTACTTTGAGTAATGTACAAAAAAAGAAATATCCTTCAGGGGGGAAAAAAGTCCACCCCCACAAAAAAAAAACAACCATTATGAGACTACTACCTATATTGTACAATTCAAAATAACACCACATCCACAATTTCATCAGAATTCATCTTTCTTAGACATTTATTGCCCAATTGATTTAAGATAAAAGAAAAGGAAAATGCAACCCTTTTTGATACTAACCTAAACTGAATAAATCACCCCTAACCCTAAGAATCACTATTTGGCCCTATAGTCAAATATTACAAGTGGACTCTGAAAATGGAGTCTTACTTGCAGGCATCTCTCTTTCACTAACATCCTATTTTTATTCCATCTTCTAAAAGAGGTGAACCTGACCACTTAAAAGATGAAAAGAGGACAAACTCCAGCAGGTCCTACACCAAGTTAAAAGGCCCAGGTCTGTAGGGAACTGTGTCTCTTTCAAGAACCTACTCAACTAATCAAAGCTAGCCACTATTAGGCCACAGAAATGCTCTACACCAGGCCCCTGGGGAGGACTGCCACCTTCTTGATAATCAGTTACAAATGGAACTTCTCCAGTAAAGCCATGACCTTAAATTTAGGGATTCCTTCTTAAAGTCCATTTTTTTTTTGCTTTTTTTTTTGGAGGGGGGAAGGTAGGGCAATTGGGGTTAAATGACTTGCCCAAAGTTACAGGGCTAGTTTTGTATTAAGTATCTGAGGTCACATTTGAACTCGGGTCCTCCCGTTTCCAGACCAGTTCTCTATTCACTGCACTACCTAGCTGCCCCTAGGGATTCCTTCTTTATATAATTTAGATTATAAACAAGGCAGATAGATGGGTCACAAGCTGGATTGATGCAAGTAACAACAGAAATGAAATTATAGATTACTCGAGTATTTCCCACCACTCTATAGAGTAAACACTCCTAAAAAGTACTGTATAAATTATATCATTTATTTCTGTTTATCAATGAACTTGAGAACTTGCTATTTTAAAGAATCCTACATGAATCCTTTTGTAAAACAAGGCATTCCCAATTTATCTTGTGTATATCTGGATTCTAACATCTCAGATCAGGTATGTATAAAAACACAATGCAAATGAAATTTTAAAAACATGGCTTGAGAAAGTACTCATGATATCAAAATCTATTATTAGAGAGAATATATTACTAGTCAGATTATGAAGATGGAAGGGCTGGTGTTTAAAAAAAAAAAAAGACATCTCATTCACTCCCATGGATTTAATTACCATCTTTCTGCTGATGATTCTCAAATGTACCTCTCCTGCCCCAATCTCTCATCTCCAAATGCCTTTCAACATCTAGACTATTCAGAGGGCATGTTAAACTAATTATTTCCCAAACACAACTCATTATCTTTCCTACTAAATTCTCCTTCCCTCCCACCTTCACTATTACTGTAGAGGGCAACACTATCCTTCAGGCTCACAACCTAGGATTCCTTACTATCTCTCTCTCACCCCTTATATCCAAGCTGCTGCCAAGGCCTGTGGATATCACCTTTGCAACATCTCTAGAATACACCCCCTTTTCTCCTCTGACATTGCCACCATTCTACTGAAGGTCAGGTCCTTAAAAGCTCAGGCCTTGATTTAAAACAGTAGCCTGCTAGTGGATCTGCCCGCCTCAACTCTCTCCCCACTCCAGTCCATTTTCCACTCAGTCACTAAAGTGATTTTCCTAAAATCCAAGTCAAAATAATGTCACCGCACTTATTCCATAAACTCCAGTGAAAATGCATTGCTGGGGACTGCGAGGTGGCGCAGTGAATAGAGCACCGACCCTGGAGTCAGGAGGACCTGGATTCAAATCCAGCCTCAGACACTTGACACACTTACTAGCCGTGTGACTTTGGGCAAGTCACTTAATCCCATCTGCCCTCCAAAAAGCAAAAAAAAAAACAAAAACAAAAAACATTGGTGGAGTTGTGAAATTCTGGAGAACGATCTGGAACTATGCCCAAAGGGCTTGAAAACTGTTTGATCCAGCAATACCACTACTAGGTCCATATCCTAAAAAGAATACAAAAATAGAAAAGGATCCACATGTACAAAAATATTTATAGCAGCACTTTCTGTGGCGACAAAGATTTGGAAATTGAGAGGATGATTATCAATTGGGGAATGGCTGAACAAGTTGATGCCTATGAATGTCATGAAACACTAATGTTCTACAAGAAATGATGAGCAGGCAGATTTCAGAAAAACTTGTAAAGACTTATGATGCTGAGTGAAGTGATCAGGAGAAAACCCTATACACAGTAACAGCAACACTATTCAATGATCAACTTTGGTAGACTTAGCTCTTCTAAGCAAAACAATGATGGAAGACAATTCCAAAAGACTCATGATGGAAAATGCTATCCACATTCAGAAAAAGAACTATGGAGTCTTAATGAAGATCAAAGCATGCTATTTTCTGGGATTTTTTCGTTTTTTCTTTCCTGTGGTTTTCCCCTTTTGTTGTTTCTTCTTTCACAATATGACTAATATGGAAATACATTTAATTATGATTGTACATGCATTAGCCTATATCAGATTGCTTGCCATCTTGGGGAGCGAGAAAAAAATCTTTAACTCAAAATCTTATAAAAGCGAATGCTGAAAAAAAAAAAATAAAGCCACTGTACTAAAAAAAAGAAAAAAATTTTAAAATAAATTCCTGTGGCTTTCTTTTTTGTCTCCAGAAGCAAATACAAAATGCTCTGCTTGGCATTCAGAATCCTTCATAACCTAGCCCTGTCCTACCTTTCCAGTCCTCTCACTCCCCAACCCTTCTCAATCCACTGACACTGGCCTCCAGCTGTTCCAGGACCAAAACACTCCAGGTTTTTTCTGACTGTCCTCCACGCTTGGAATGCTCTCTCTCCTCCCCTCCAAACAGGGACTCCTTCAGGAAGCCTTCCCTAAACCCTCTTAATTTCAGTACCTCCCCAAATATTAATCATCTTCTATTTATACTGCATAGAGCTTATTCTGTATGGACAGTATTTGTTTGCATGTTGTTTTCCCCATTAGACTGTAAGCTTCTTGAGGGCAGGGAGTTTCTCTTTCCTCTTCTGTATCCCCAGCACTTAGCACAGCGAGCAGACCTTCAAGATACAAAGGCAAAAACGGAAACAGTCCCTCTCTGCCCTGAAGAGCTACCTCCCTCCCCACCCCCACAACCGCACAAAGTATAAGTAAATACAAGTATTAATACAACGCAATAAGGATTGAGGGTCTCAGGAGAGAGGTCAAAAAACAGGAAAGGCCTCCCAGGGGGTCCTAGAAGTGAGCTAGCAGTTTTATGCTCGGGGATGGACCTAAATACTTTTGTTGCAAACAGAATCTCATTGCTCTCATTACTCTGTCACACTGACATACAGGCTTTGAAGCGGAGAGAAAAAGGGATCTCTACTTCCCCCATTCCCCACCGAAAAAAAAAATCAATGGGGCAGCTAGGGGGCCCAATGAATAGAGCACTGGCCCCAGAGTCAGGAAGACCTGAGTTCAAATTCGGCCTCAGATACTTAACACAAAAACTAGCAGTGTGACCTTGGGCAAGTCATTTAATCCCAATTGCCCTATCCTCCCCCCTCCAAAAAGAAAGCAGAAAAATTAATAAAATAAACTTTAAAAAAAATCAATATTTGAGCTCTAAAGAGACCTTAGTGATCGTATACGTCCAGTAAGACCAGGGTTTTTTAAGCTGGGGTAGATGGATTCCTAAAAGAGTCCAAGGATAAATTTCAACAGGTCCATAAACTTACCTGGAGGAAAAAAAAATTACATTTTTATTTCCACTAACCTCTAATTGAAATTTAGCATTTCCTTCCATTATTTAAAAAGTCAAAGAAGTCAAATAGACTGCTAAAGGCTTCCAGTAACACACAAAAAAAAGTTTAAAAAACTCCTCATCTAGTCCAACTCCCTCATTTTTACAGTTAAGGAAACTATGGTACTGAGAGATTTAGGAATTTGCCTACTGTCACACAGAAAAACAAGTAGCAGAACTACCAATTAAATCCAGATCTCATGACTACAAACTCAGTACTCCTGACATCAATTCTTCTCAACACTTCCACCACTTTGAGACTGATGATAAAAAAAGGGGAGGAAATGGCAACAAAGTAGAAAGACCACCAAAAGATGACCAGATCATTTTACACTAACTTCTTCCCACCCTACAGCCTAAGAAAGTATTATAAACACCTGTGCCAAAACATATAATCAGAAAAAAATATGTATTTCAGAAAAAAAATATGTACTCAAAAATCTAAACACTAGAATCATGTCAATTTCAAAGAACCTCAGAAATCACTAGAAAAAACTCCATTTGAGCAGCAATTCCCCTACAATATGCCAAATAATTGCTCCAGTCTCTGATGAGGAACTCGCTACTTCTCAGAGGCAATTTTTAAAAAACATAGCTGTTAGGCACATTTTTATAATACTGAGCAAAAATATCTCTTCAAATTCACTAGTGTTTGAAGAGAACTGATACCAATCCTCAATCATTATAAGATACTTGTTTGAGACCCTATGCTTACGTAATGGTAATGGAATTTGGAGATTCCAGAGTTGGCTTGGTTTTGGGGTTGGGTGTTGAAACCCAGAGCTTGGGAATCCCACTTGTGGGATGGACTCGTTGACATTAAGAGAGAGGGCTGAACTGGGAGGAGCCATGGATTTGGAGGGAAGGCCCAAGCAGAGAAGGCCAGAGGGACTTTTGGAGAGCAGTGTCATGGACTGCTGAGGGCCAGTTGGAGCTGCCCAGGACTTGAGAACTACCACCTGGGGCTGCCAAAAACTGAGAAGGCATGGCTGTGATGCCGGTATTTTGTCTGTCTGTTTTGATGTTGTTTTGCCAGATTCACCTGCTGGTGAAGGACAGTGCTGCTGCTGTAGAGGTCCTGGACCCTTGCTGTTGGTTTAGAAGCCCTGAAGGAGGATTTTCTTGTTGTATGTTTATGGAAACCCTGGAAGAGGGCCTTGCTGATGTTTTCAGGGGTTCTGGGACTGTTCTGCAGGCAGAGAGTGACTTGATGAGGACACTGGCAATGTGTGCTGTGTCTTTGTTAGGCTTTGCCTCTCCAGTAACCGGGATTGCCGAGTACTAGCCTCTGGTCAAGATGAAGACAGGACCTCTCCTTGGGCATATAAGGCTGTGATGGTACCTTAACCTTGTTGTAGTTTAAGGGTGGATGACCTGGTGTTAATGGATGGTGTTGTGATCCAGGGGTGGGAAACCTTTGACTTTTTTGTGCTCTGTGATTGACCAAATGAATGTACTTTGTTTATGGCTGGAGACTAATCTCCATTTGAGAGGAGAGACTTTGACTGACTACATGAATATACTGCCCAGGGGTGCAGTAGTACCTGGATTGAATTGAGAATTTACTTGCTAAATGAATGAGTTACACTGTATTTTTATTTTCTCTGTTCTGTGAATGTTTACCTTAATCTGTCACTGAATAAATGGGGTTTGCTATGCTGGTAATCCGAACCTTGGAAGTTGCCTTATAGCTTATCAAATTCCAATCATCTCCTCTTAAGAGTCCCTTGGCAGCCTATGTAAAAATCCCCTTCTTGTACTTCCCATCACTCCCCCTTCCCCATCTCATCTTCATTTACCTGGGCCCCTACCTCTCCTGAATCTCTATTCTGTGCCCCTAGAACCTTTACAAATTCTCCTTCCTCTTATACCTCTTTCACTCACTGAATCCTGGCTCTACCTTATTCCTACCAAAACACTGCATGCCAGGCTAATACTCAATACACTTTCTCACATGCACTTCTTCCTCCAACATGTACTAGAAAAGGAGAAAGAATATACATACTCCTTACACCTCACTGCTATTTCCAGACTCCATCCTGCTGCTATCACTCAACCTTTCTTAATATGTTTATATCATCCTATCCAGATCCTTGAAAGTCATCTATAGGCCACTGGGTCATTCTCTCTTCTTTCTGAAGTTATTCAACACTTGCTTCAGTCTTCCTCTAAAGCTTAAACCTTGCCCTCACTACCTCATCAATTTCTATGACCTCTAAATTCATTCATCTCAGCCATACCCTAGAGATCACAAGGTTGCTCAAAACGCTTCTATTTTCATGATCAAGAATTCTGAAATTCTCCTGATCTGTTTATTTTATCTCTCCTCTGCCTTACAATCAAACCTATTCTTGGTCTTCACTGAGGCCTCCACTTCTATCCTACCCCTCCCTGACCTCACCTAAATTCTCCTTTAACCCTTTAATTAGCTAGTTCAATTATTTATTGTACTCTACCTTCAAATCCCTTGCCTCTGGAAACTGCCTTTCTTTACCAAACCTGGTTCATTCCTCCACTGTCCACCTTCTCTGCTCCTATTCACTTGCTGCTAGTCTTTTTAGTCTTTCTCGACTAACTCAAACTTTCTATAAGGGCCGTTCCAAACCTTTTCTTCTCAAGCCTTTCTCATATGAAAGACCTTGCTTCCACTTTTACTGAAAAAGGTATCTTTCTCATGAGTGTCCTCATCTCTATTTCAGATTTCAAAACCCCTCTACATCATTCTTATTAGCCACAGATAAAGTGGTGGCCCATCTCCTTGCCAAGGCTAACTCTTAGACATTTGAAACCATTCTGACTCCTCCAGGATAATGCTTGCCACCTGAGTCTTTCTCATTTACAGTCTGGCTTTACATACTGATCCTTCAATACTCCATACAAAAATGCCCAGATCTCTCCATCCTTAAAATACTTTCACTTGACCTCAGGCTACTGTCCTTTCCTTCTCCACCCTTTACAAGATAGTCCTAAATAAATCAATGCCTCTGGCCTCTACTTTCAACAAGACTTCCCATTTACTTCTCAACTTTTTTTTCTCACATTGCCACTTCACTTAAATTCTTTCTAAAAGGTATGTTCTCTTAGCTAAATCTCATAGGCTTTTTTTTTCTGTTCTTAAGTTCTTTCTTGATCTTTATTACACCTTAACTCTGACCGTCTCCCCCCCAATAGATGTTTATCAGTAAAAACTATTAACCATTCAGGTCCTTTAATGCTCTGTCTTAGACACCTAGATTCTCTAGTTATACTCTATATCACATCACTGTTTACTGGGTATCATAACCTGGATGTCCTGTAGGAATCTCCAATTCAGTATATTTCAAAAAATTATCTTCCCTCACAAATTTATCTTTCCTTGCACATTTCCCTTTTATGTGAAAACTATCACCATTCTCTGATTATCATCCTCAGCTCCTCCTTCTTCAAATTTCCCCCATTCCAATTAGTTTACTCTACTTACACAGTTATCTCTCAAATCTGTCCCTTTTTGTCCACTAACACTGCCATGAACCTATTTCAGGCCTTCATCACCCTATCTGCACTATTCCGTAAGTCTTCTAAGTTCAAACTCTTAAGCTTGGTATTTAAAGTCCTTCACCAAATGGCTCTAGTCTACCTTTTCTGACTTACTTCACATTATTCCCCTTCACATACTGTATTTTATATAGCCTATAAACTAATATGCTTGCCATTTGGCATTCCAACTCACGTTTTGCACATGTTGTCTCCCATGACTAAAACATACTTCCTTCCTCATCTTTATTTCAAGGCTCAATTTAGCTACTACCTAAAAGGTCGTTTCTGATCCTTCTACCTATTAATGTTATTTCCCTCCTCAAACTATGCTGAATGTCATTATCTATTTACATGTTGCATTCCCCTGGTAAAATATAACTGAAAACAGAAGCTTTGAAAAACAAACAACACTATGCCTTGTACCTGGCAATGAGTAGACATGCTTAGTGAATTGAATTCTACCTATTCCTCCTAGCTCTGCCCTCTGCAGCTACAGGAGTCTAATTCTTTCTTCCATATTTACTTTTTTTTAAAAAACCTTTTGGGGCACCTACATGGCACAGTGGATAGAGCACTGGCCCTGGAGTCAAGAGGACCTAAGTTCAAATCCCATCTCAGACACTTAACACAAAAAAACTAGCAGTGTGACCTTGGGCAAGTCACTTAACCTCAATTGCCCTACATTCCTCCCTCCAAAAAGGAAAAAAAAAACCTTTAAAAATTGTTTAAAAAATACCTTCATACAAACACTTAAACAGTTGTCGTAGCTCTCCTAAGTTTTGTCTCCAGGTCCTGATCTTTAAAAAAAAAAAGTTACTGCACATAACCTTTAAAAAAAAAAATCACCCTTCACAGTAAACATCACTAGTCAGGAAAACCTACTGGACAACCTAACGTTTTCACTCAATAACCTTGTTGTATAGACACTAAACCTCTCAAACTGTAGCTAACAGTCATGCCCATATTCAAAAAAGCAAAACTCCTCCAAAGAGTTCCTAAGCATATTCAATAAATTACTGAACCACTAAATTTCTTTTAAAAGTGCTATTAATAGATGATAAAATAAAGTCTGCCTCATAAAGTCAATTCAAAGGACCATAAGGCATTCTAATATTCACAAGGGAGGATGAATTTGATATCCTGGAAAGCTCTAGATCCTCCCCTTCTGGCCAATTCCTTGAAAAACAAAACCCTCAGAAGCAAATAGCTTTTTTCTTTCTAAAAGATAACATGGCCATTTATCTCTGAAATAGCCGTTTTGCATGTATTTATGTAATATTACAGCACCCAATTAAATGTGAAAGGGGAAGATTATCTATTGTATATTCTTTAAGAGTTAGCCTCCAAGTTAAGAAGACCTCAGACAAGTAACTTAAACTCAGTGTTCCAGTGCAACCGGGACCAAGTTGCAGAAAAGGTGCTAAATACATACCTGCAGACTAAGTTCCTGTACAACAATGAAAAGTCCTTTACACAAGACTAAAACACAGTGAAAACTAGAAGCTCTAGCTATGTTCACCTCTCCAAATATCCATATAAAGGTGTATTTCTTTAAACATTTTATTAAATACCCATTTTTAAAATAATCATCAAGAGTTAACTATTGTCCTTATTTCTCCATGAAGAAAATTAGGATACGAAGATCGTCAAGTTGCTCCTCCATCTCCTTTTTGGAGACCACAGACCTACATAACAGAACACACACAGAATGAAGGTCCACAAGGAAGCAGCTTAGTTATAATGAAAAAACAAAAAACATTCACCTGAATAAATTTTTTAAAAAAACATATTTACCCTTATAAAACTATATATACCCTTTGACCCAGTAATACCACTACTAAGTCCGTATCCCAAAGAGATCATAAAAAAAGGGAAAAGGACTCACATATACAAAAACATTTATAGCAATTCTTTTTGTGGTGGCCAAGAATTGGAAATTGAGGGGATGCCCATCAACTGGGGAATGATTGAACAAGTTGTGGTACATGAATGTAATGGAATATTATTGTGCTGTAAGAAATGATGAACAGGCAGATTTCAGAAAAACCTGGACTTACATGAACTGTTGCTGATTAAAGCAAGCAGAACCAGAACACTGTACACAGCAACACTGAGGTATGATCAACTTTGATAAACTTAGGTCTTCTGAGCAATGCAATGATTTAAGACAATTCCAAAAGACTCATGACAGAAAATGCAATCCACATTCAGAAAAAGAATCATGGAGTCCGAATGCAGACAAAGCATACTATTTTCTCTTTTTCTTTTTTTCTCGTGATGTTTCCCTTTGGTTCTGACTCTTCTTTCACCACATGACTAATATGGAAATATGTTTAATATAATTGTACATGTATAGCCTATATCAGACTGCATGTTGTCTTGAAGAGGTGGGAGGGGAGGGAGGAAGGGAAAATCTGGAACTCAAAATCTTAAAGAAGTGAACGCTGAAAACTGAAAATAAACAAAAAAGAGCACTTTGCCCAAAAGAAAGAACAAAAGTACAAAATGCTTTAAAAAATAATTTCGTTATCATAGTGGGGTGAGAAAAAAATAAAGGAAGGGAGAAAAATTAGGCATAGAAATCAAAAGAAAGATGAGAGGCAAAGTTCTAAAGTGTTAACTGGCTTGTTTTTCCAGTTCACTGTCCAGTGTAATAATAATCAATTGCTTAACCATTGTTCCTGTTAATAACAGCTGACATCTATACAGCACCTTAAGTTTTGCAAAGCCTTTACACACCTCACTTGAACAATCCTTGGAGATAGGTAATAGTGAAGATGCTCCCCATTTTAAAATAGAGCAATCTCTGAAGCACAAATTCCTGCTCTTTAAAAAGCAGTTATCGAGTATAGGAGATAGCACCACTGATCCCACCTACCAGAGACTTAAGACTTCCAGACCTGACCTTCTTCCCTCCCCATTATCAATTAAATACCTGCCCAGATCAGGAAGTAGGATTGGAGGTCAGGCCGTCTTGTCTTATCAGGCAGCTTTCAACTATATTCAATGATAGCTCACATGCTCATGGTGTATAGGTGAATGAGGGTCAGATTAGAATAACAAAAAATAAAATTGTTCTTTGCGTTCCAGTATCCTGTTTGCTCCTCCCTCCTCCCCACAGAATCAAGTTGGCTATGAGTTTCATCGTTCCCCAACCTCTCAACTCCTCCCCACCATGTGTCCACGAAAAAGTGAGGAAACAGTTTTACCACCAGAGTACATGCAGTACTTAGGAGTTTTGGTTCTTTTTACAATTCATTTAAGAAAAACTTTTGCAAGATAAAGAAAAAGGCATCTAAGAAATAAGATTAGTGGAAACACAGGACTTAACCAAATCTCATCTGTCTTAAAACTCTGCCTAATAGGTAGAAACTTTTTTCCTCCCAGTTTGGAGGTCTATAAATTGCTAGAAAAAAGTTATACAGCAATTTTATATAGGACTGATGAGCATTATTTAAAAGCATAATTAAAACAAACCGAATAGTCCTGAGAAATCAATCAATACAGCCTTCAAACAACTAAACTGAAAACATTTCACTCAATCAGTGAAGAGAAATAGACAATTCGTATCCGCATGTCTAGACTTTCTTCGAAGTTTCCTTTCTCACCTCTGAAAGGAATGTTACCTATTCTTAAGGCAATTCTGCAACAAACAAGTGGCCTGCCTTTAGGTCCGTAGCAGGAAAAAGTATTTGGAGGTAACTTGCAGACCTGTTTTCAAGTAAATCATAAAACAGGTTAGTTGGCGGGGTTTTTATCGGGGAGGGGGGTGACTGAGCTGCGTTTAGTACCCTTCTTCACAATCACAAGGGCGAAAGGGCTTCTTTTTTAGCGAGTGGGAGGGAAAAATAATTTAGACGTTTCGAAATCCTCTCTTCCCTGCTTCGGTCTTAACCCGCACCCCAACAGACCGTCGGAAAACTGAAAGGAGCAGCCGGGACCGACCCCAGCACGTGGAGAGGACTCGCGCGGAGCGCTCGCTCGGCGCCAACCTCAGTCACTACCCCCCCCCCGGACGCCCCAGGACGGGGCCGTCAGCAGCGCCCCACCACCCTCTAACCCCCCTCCCTCCCTTCGGCGCGCAGCCGCGGCCTCCCTAACCAAAGAGAGCAAGAAATCGCAGCCCCGACGTCTTCCCTCGCGCTAATCTTACTGCGCAATAGCCTCCGGCGCGGCGCGGGGCACACCCCGCAAAAGCGCACTTCGAACTGGGAAGGGGGACGGGGCGGAGCAGCAGAGTCCGGAGACCGTTAGCCTGCTCGGTCCGAAGGACGGTGCCGGCAGCTGAGGGAGCGGATGGGGGACTGGGGGGTGAGAGACGGACGGCACCACGTGTCCCACCTGCCCGCGCCGTAGACTTTTCACCCCCCCCACCTCGAGCCCGGCTCGCGCACCCCATTCTCGTCCTCCTCCTGCGCGCGCCCCCTTTCTGCGCGCTCCCCTCTCCCTGACGCGCGCCCCGAAAACACCAACTGCCCGTGGTCGTCGTCGACGTCGTCGACGTCGTCGTTGTCCTCCCGCTAGCCAGCGTCCCCCCTCCCCTTCCCGGGGATCCCCCCAACCACAGTCCTCCAGTTCTTCCCTCCCTCCCCCCCACCCCCATGAAGGGAACCGGACTGGCAGGTCCTCGAGGATACAAGGGACCGAGGAAAGATGAAGAGGCCCGGGCAAGGCAGCCGATCGCCCTCCCGCACAGCGGGGACAAGGGTTACTTCGGGGTTCACCTTCTGCCGCGGGCTGCGCCTCCGGCCGCCCCGTCCCGGCTCGGTAGCCTCTTCGCCGCCGCCTCTTCCCCGCGCTACCCCTTCTACTCGCGTCGCCATGAGGTGACGGCAGCAGCCAAACAAGCGGTGGGAGAGGGGGGCCACGGGAACCACGCAGTGCCGCTTGCCCTGCCCCCGCCTCCCGGTCAGCCAATCATGAGGCCCTTTGACTCAACACGTGACCGGAGGAGGTTCCTCCCGGGGGCGGGAGCGGAGTGGAGTTGGAACGGGTAGGTAAAGGTTGGAGGGAGGGAGGGAATGCAAGGGAGAGCTGTGAATCGGCCCGGTGGAACCCCTGTTTGGAACCGGAAGAATCAAAGGGCAGACGGAGGCCGCGGGAGTTTGCGCTCAATGGCAGCGCTTTAGAGTTGGGGAAACCACAAATCCCGGCGTGCAGTGCGGCGGCCGCCCCCAATGAAGAGGAGGGCAGTCCAGCCTCGAGGGCTTGCTGCTGGGCTGTTGCGCGGCATGCTGGGAATTCTAGTGGTTACAAGCTGCACCTGATGTATTTCCAATTCTTGGGGAGGAAGTTGCCCTCTTCCCGAGTGAGGAGACTTTGGAGAGTCTAGCCGTGTTTAGGGAGGGGACCAGGTGGCTGCAGTGACTATTTCCTTGTATTCGGGAAAGGAGACCCAATACCTTTTCTTCGGTAAAGGATTTTCCTTTGGTTCTGGAAAAAAAGATTTTGAAAAGAAGTTGCTACAGACCAGATTTGTAAAAAGAAAACTATTATGTTTACAAAGTGCTTTGCATACGTTATCTCAACTCGTTACAAAATAGTTGTCCTGGGTTGGCGAGGTGCTGAGTTGCCAGAATTCAGCTGATTCCTCCCCCATTCCTTCAGGCTGGCCTTTGTTAGTGATCCTGCCTCCCACTAGGTGTTTAAAAGTCAGCGGGTTTTCTTAGTTGAAGGTTGTGTTACCTCCGGGTCAGGCCGGTAGTTCCACCCTAGTGGTTTGCATAATCTGCCGACCTTGCGGGGTGGTTATGAAGTTCAGGTGAGATAATGCTGATGGAAATGCTTTAGAGAAGTTATCAAACAACCTGTTTGCATTATCTAATTACACTTAATTCTCCCAGGTTTTGGATTGAGAGGGCTGGACTCAAAACCAGAAAGACCTGGCTAAGGCGCAGGAGCCCTGGAAGTGACAGAACAACTGCCTCCAGATCATTGGTCCTGCTTCCAGCTCAAGCTAGCCTAACTGAAGCAGCAAGTCACCCTGAGGCAGGTACAGGCAGTAGCTTGTGCCAGAAAAGTCAAACTGCAACCACCACCATCTTGATCACCATCTGTCTTCAGAACCCGTTGGAGAACCTAAAATCCTTGAGAGCAGCAGTGCTTCCAGTCCGATGCCTTTAGCTATTATCCTGGAAAACAACTCCCTATGAACTTGCAGCCTGGCAGCTGGTTCTACTGGGCTGCAGGCAAAGCTACTGAAGACCAAAAAGAAAGTTATTTCCCCTGAAGTCCTTGGCACTGTCATGTGGTTCAGCATCAGAAACTGTATGATTTCATCAGTGGAAATGACATTCAAAAGGCTTTATTGAGGCACCCTAAGGTCATAGAACTTTTCAATTTGACAGGCAGTGAAAACCTTCTATATGCTTTGGCTCCTGCATTAGAGTATAAGCTCCTTGAAGGCAGGGCATGTCTTCTCTACTTGTGTCCAAAACACTTTGCGCAGTGATTTGCATGTATTAAGTGCTTAATAAGTGCTTCATTTAATAATGTCCCTCCTCTGACATGGTAACTTTCTGACTAAGTAAGTCATGTAACTCTGTACTCTATGCCAAGTCTAGGACTATGAATGGCAGAGAAGGGGGCTGATCTGCACTGGTAGATGCAACTATACACATATGCAGTGATTAGAGGGCTAGACCTGGACTCAGGAGGGCCTGAGTTCAAATTCAGCCTCAGGTACTAGCTATATGACCCTAGGCAACTCTCTTAGCCTCCCTCAGCCTCAGTTTCCTCATCTGTAAAATAGCACCTGCTTCCCAGGGTGGTTGTGAGGATAAAATGAGATAGCATTTATAAAGTATTTTGTAAACTTTAAAGCATTCTGTATTATTAATAGTAACCATAAGAGTTTCCTCATCTGGGCATTTTCTATACCAATGAAATCACAGGATCAACCCCTTTACCTATCATTACTACTTAAATTCCATCAGAAATAACTTTCTTATGAAAACGCCACAGGTTACTGGTATATTCCATGAATGATTTTCTTTGATTTAGCAAAGATTTCCATGTTTGCTTTTTTATTTTCATTTGTCAGTGTTTCCCCGACCACTACCCACAGACTCTCACTGATAACAGTAAGAGACCTTACCTTTAGAGCTCCAATGAATGAATTTTTAAAAAATTGATTAATGGCTTTTTATGTGCCAGGATACTGTGCAAAATGATGGGGATACAAATAAAAGGGGAGAGAAAGCCAGAAGCTTACATTTTCAAGCAAGTGTAGTGGCAAGGTGATGTTGTTTTGGTCCCTAAAGTCATAAAGATGGTGAGTGTTGTAAAGCCAAGCACTAGCAGCTTTCCAGAGGACTGCTGCTGTGAACAACTTTTCAAGGTTCTGATTACACAGCATAGTGAACTCTCTATTCAGTAACAAACTAAAACATTCAAAGAAAATCAAGGTACAGCATTAGGAATGTTACAATTTATCACTAAAATAGCCACATAGTTTTCACCAAAGTGGTCACATGGTTTTAAGCAAAGTATATCCATTTAGTCAATCACAAAGTCCTTAATTCAATCACCAAGTACAAAAGTCAAAGTCCTCCATTCATGGAGTGCAATGAAATTACAATTTCATCAGTCACTACTCAGAACCCATAGAGAGGTCTTTTCATCTTGATTTGAGGCAGGCTCTCAGCTTCCATGGTTCCTTTTCTATGGTCCCAACTCCTGCCTGAATCTAACCAACTGCCATCTGAGTCCAAAGGCAGACAGCTCCCAGTTCCTCGTCCAGCTCTCCGTGCAGTTCCTGCTCCATATTGAAGCTCACAGTGTCCAGTCCACCTCAAATTTCTCAAAGTTTCTGTTTCTGGGACTACAAGGCTTAACTACAAAGCCACAATAACATTCATGTAAAGTACCGGCCCCACAGTCATGCTTCTTCAGTCTTTGGCAGTTCCGGCTGGCCTTGGAAGTCTTCAGCAGCTCCCAGAAGAACTTGGTAGCTCCTCAGCCTGGTTCTTGGAAGCTCTCAGCAAAAGTTCCTGGAAGAAAAGTCTCAGCAGAAGCTCATTCTCAAAATCAAAATCACTTTCTCCAGCCTCCAGGCAGCTTGCTCCAAGGAGTTCTGTCTCAGTTCTCAATTCTCATTTCTCTTCTCAGTTCTTCTCAATTCTCAGTTCAGTCTTCAGTCGAGCAGTAGCAGCCCAGCCTCCAAATTCTCTCGATGAGAGAAATTCTCTCTCTGTCTCTCCCAGCTGGGGCTTTTCCTTATGTACAGAATTAGCTCCTCCATATTCAGCCCCTTCCTGTTATGTCAACAACAGGGGTTCATACCTTCTGTTTCTTAACAGAGACTTGATGTAATTAGCTTGACACTAATTGCTAAGTACCTGTTAGCTTGTCAATACAAAGAGATCTTCAAATTTCATTACTATTGCAAGTGGTAATGGTCAATTGATTTGACATCCCTTTCAGGCCTTAGTGTTGATTTGATTACCTTGTCACAAGAGGTGGAGTGGGAGTACCACTGGAGTCTGCTTTACAAGATGAATGCATTGAATTCTGTGAGTCTGAGAATTTTAAAATATGATGAATTGTAACCATTCAGGAATATAAAACCCCAAGAGAGTAGTTGCAATTCCTTACTAATTTGCCTTTCTCTCTGGAATTCCCAGAACAACCAACACTAGTATCCTTTCCAACCTTTTATTTAGGTATTTTACCAAGTAATAGGACCTGGTAAGAAAGCATCCAGGAAGTGCACTGGAGGCCTGAGTCTCAGCCAGATAAGGTAGAGGTTTATCCATCTGAACTAGATAAGTTCAAGTGGGGGTAGAAATGATCAGAGGGTCCATGTTGATGAGATGGCCAAAATACCTTGGAGACCTAGCTTCTGGGAAGATAAAGTGAGATCTCACCCACATCTTCAGAGGTGTGTTTTCCTCAGGTCTCTGACCAGACTAGCCTTGTAGGATGGAATTTTGCCCATATTTGACCAAATTTTTGCTTTTATTAGTTCCTACATGCTTCCGGTGGGTCACCAAGTCTAACTGTCATTGCTCTGCTGTGGGGTCAACTTAAAGACATTTTCAAAGGACTTATTTGGGGCTGCAAAATCATAACTGCAGTTGCAGCCCTCCAAGACTGGCCATTTTAACAGGCCCTGAGCCCAATAAAACATAAGTAGTAGAGTTCTGCCTGGTTGACACCTGCTCTGTTGGCCAGCAGTCATTAATGCAAACTGTTGAAGGACTCAGATAAGAAAGGGAAAGCCAGGTTTCAGTAGTCCTTTTAAAGAAGGGCCAGGGTGCTATCTCACTGGTTTGTAGAGGAGAGAAGCTGTCCAGGGCACCAAAAGTGAAGAAACAAAAAGTGTGGCCAAATACCAAAGTCCAAGTCGATAAAATTCAAAGTGTGGAAGCAAAGACAAGTCAAACAATATAGAAAAAAAAAAAACCGGTGAAGTCCAAGAACCAAAGGATCAAAACTCTGGTACATCAGGTTGGAGATTGTATCAGTCATAGTTAAGGAGGGGTATTGGGTGAAAGGGCCAGGGCAGTTGTGAAAATTATTATTCATGTGGCACCCAACCCAACTACCCCTATGGCTAACAATTTCCCATCATCAGTAAATCCAATTCACGATCATCAATTCACCAACCTGATGTCATTGGCCCTCTTTGAGAATGAAGGATGAACAATAACCAATTGCCTATAAGACATTTAAGAACAGATAATCCAGAATCATCTTAAATTCAACATTTTCAAAACAAACTCAACCCTCTTTCAAACTTCCTTCTTTGAAAGCTCTACTGATGAGGGATAGGTTTTGGGGGATTTCTAATGAGAAATCCTTTCTAGGTTTGTGTCTGAAAATTACAGGCTCAGCTGTCCTTTGGCAGATTTATAAAAATTTTATTGATTCACAGAGCAAAAAGGGGTAGGGAGTGGAAACCTAGCTAGGAAATGCTGGCAAGGTGCAAGGGAGGTGGGGGGGGGGGGGGGTCAGAGAAGCTTGGAAGTGTGACGCTCTGCAGCGGGCAGATGGCCTGCTAGAATGCCTACCTGCTAGAATAGACTACCTGCTAGAAAAGGCCAACCTGCTAGAAAAAGCTGCCTGCTAGAAAAAGCCACCTGCTAGAAAAGGCCATCTGCAAAGAGCAGGAAGTGAAACACAGGTTTTAAGACCTAAGACTGTCAATCATAAGTTCATTAGGCTAATGAGGTATACAAAGGTGGAGTTAGGGAGGGACCAGGGAGTGGTTAATACTTAAAGGGACATGCACCCTTGACATCAACTGTGTATGTGTTTTGCCCATAATACACTGGGAGAAACAGGGGGAGGTTTTGACGGAGAGGTGTGGTTTTAGCCCTGAAACATCATAATGTCAGCCAGAGGTCAGATTTGAGGTCAAATTAAATGAGATGTACCCATCCAGATTTGCAAGTGGATGAGTTTTGTTTGCTAGGACAAAAGGAGGTAGTACCTTGAATGAAGAGTTATTGGTTTGAGAGGAAATACCTCTAGGCTGGGGCAGAGAAAGACACAGTACAGCTGGGGGAAGGGGAGAAACAATTAATGCTTTACAGCTGGGGGAGAAGAAATGTGGCTTTTACAACTTAACACAAAACTGAAATTACAACAATGTTATAAAATCATAGTTACCCCAAAATATATTACATAGGCCATTCAGCACCGCTTCATTACCATTCTTCCAGGTTGTCAGGTTCTTAACCTCACATTATTCTCCACTCCTTACTCTTCCTCATCCCACATATCCAATCACTTGTCAAATCCTTGTTGTTGCCATCTTCACAACATTTCTCATATTTAATCCCTTCTACCCGCTGCAATACAGTAGAACTACAAGTCAGACCTTCATTACTTCTGATTATTCTTGCAGCCTCAGGGTTGCCTTTCATGCCTCAACCCATCCCATATACTACGGCTAAATCGCTTTTCATTAAGTGTACATCTGACGATGTGACTTCCTTTCTCAATCAACTCCAGTGGCTCAAAATTGCCTTTAGAATCAAATTTAAACTCCTCTTTTGCTTTTAAAACCCTTCCCAATCTGAATCCAACCAATCATTCTAGCTCTGTTGAACATTATTCCTCTTCCTGCAGCGTGGCCAGCCAAAATGACCTTTTCTTTGGTCCTCACACATCTCTCAATCTTACAATTATTCTTGCTGACTGTTCCCAGGAACTGGAATGCACTCCTTTCTCACCTTTGCCTAATAATTTAGAAAGGAAAGAGTTCTTCAAGTCAAAACTCAAGCACCAGTTGTTGGGTTTTTTTTTCATATGATGCCTTTCCTGATCTCTTTCTCAAAGACTAAGCCTCAAACTCATTTCACACTGGAGCTCATAGATTGGACAACAATAGGTCCTTGCCCAAAGCACCACTTAATGGCTATTTTTTTGGCTCTCCAGGCTTAGAGTGAATGTGAATAGCAACTGATTATCTTTTGGCTAGCAACCTTAAGGGGCTTCCCCTCTCATTTTGATTTTGTTGTTATTAAAGGAACCATCCCCTGACTCATTCTTAAAGAGGCCTATTCAATGAATGGGCATCACCTCATTCAAAGTGAGATCCTAAAAACGTTTTAGCTTAAAAGGGCCAGGGTCTCCTGTTGTATCCTGGGCCATCTACAGTTGTCCTGATGAATATCTGGCCACTGGACCCAGATGGCTCTGGAGGAGAAAGTGAAGCTGGTGACCTTGCACTGCCCTCCCTCACTCAGATCAAAGTCAACTGCAAGTCAAGTCATCATCTCCCTGATGTCATGGTCCTCTTCAAGAGCAAGGGACAAACACGACAACACAAAAACTTTCTTTATCAGCTTGGCAACTATACTATCCCTCCCAGATTCCCTGTATTTAACTACTTTTAAATTTATTTGTATTCTATTTATACCTATATATGTATTTGCTACTTTCTTCCTCCTTTGAAAGTAGAGATTATTTCATTCTTTTTATCTTGATTACCTAACACTATGCTTGGTACATAATAGGAGTTTGATAAGTACTTGTGATTAGTTATTTGGGTTCTTTTAATTTTTTAAAAATATGAATGAGGAAATCAACAAACAGGAACATTTCTGTATTCAAAGGCTACAAAGCAGATGATATATTAATCTACTAAGTACATGGGTTTTATATAAATATATGTATAAATACATATATTTTACACATGTACCTATGTGTATGTACGTGCGTCTATATTCACATGGTAATCCGAACATTTCCCTGAAAATCTGTATTTTTGAAATAGTTTCATTGAAATTCTTTTCTTTTTTATTTTTATTTTTCTGTATCACTATCAGTGCTCTCCACCATTCTTCTTCCTCTCGTCAAATAAAAACTCTTCTTTGTAGGAAACAAGTATGGTCAAGCAAAAAATTTTGTACTGGTCATGTCTGAATATCTATGTCTCATTCTGCACTCACAATCCATCATTTCTCTGCCAACAGGTAGAAGGCATGCTTCGTCATCAGGCTTCTGGAGTCCTAATTGAGCATTGTACTGAGTGCTTAAGTCTGAAAATTGTTTTCCTTTATAGTGTTGTGATCATTATATCACTAAATCTCCTTCTGTTCACCTCATTGTACATCAGTGCATATGTCCTCCCACATCTCTCTGAATCCATCTTTTTTATCATTTCTTATGGCACAGTAATACTTCATTTTTCATAAAGCATGATTTGTCCCATCATTTTGCAATAGATAGCATCTACCTGGTTTCTTTTCCACTACAAAAAATGTATCTACCTCTCCGGGGTGTTGTAAGGATCAAATGAGGTAGTATTTGTAATACTTATAATCATTTAGCACAGTGTTTGGCACATGGTAGACGATAAATGCTTATCTCTCACCCTCTTATAAATATTTTTATCCACATGGGTCTTTTTCCTCTTTTTGTTTAATCTCTTTGGGATATATGCCTAGTAAAAGTAAGCCAGTGTCAAAGGGTATATACACAGTTTAATAATTTTTTAAATATAATTCCAGATTGCTTTTCAGAATGATTAAACTGATTCATTGCTCCACCAATATTAATTTGCCTGTCCTCCAACATCCACTCTAATAATAATAAATTATTTTCCTTTTTTTGTCATCTTTGACACTCAGAGAGTGAAATGTGAGGAAGAAACTCAAAGTTACTTTAATTTATAGTTCTCTTTTTTGGAGCATTTCTTTCATATGGTTGTTTAAAACTTGAATTTCTTTCCTTAAGAACTATCTATTCATAGTGTTTAGCCCCTTATAAACTAGGGAATGACTCTTTTTAATGTATTTATATCAATTCCTTCATAATCTTGAATATTAGATTACTATCAGAGAACTAGCTGCAAAAAATTTTTCCCAATTAACCCTTCCCTTTCTCATTGGGTTATATCAATTTTGTGTATGCAGAAACTATTCAATTTTATGAAATAAAAATTATGCATTTTCTCTCCCGTGATCTTCTCTATCCCTTGCTTAGATGAAAACTCTTCCCCCAACAGTATTTGTGAAAGCTATTTCCTTCCATTCTCCTCTTAATTTATTATATGATCCTTTATATCTAGGCCTTGTGTTCATTTGAAGCTTGTAAAATTTTGATCTAAGAATAACTTCTGCTAGACTGCTTTCTCATTTTCCCAGCAGTGTTTTTCAGATAGTGAATGAAATCTTATACCAGTAGTTGGTGTCCTTGGGCTTACTAACATTATGCTGCTGTGTTTAATTGCTTTTTGCTCTTGTGTTCCAAATCTGTTCTTTTTATCAAATTTTTTACTTTTTAACTAGTATCAAATTATTTTAACAATGACTACTTTTTGGTATAGTTTGGGATCTAGTACTGTACGTGTCCTTCCCTTGAGAATATTAAATTGTTCCTCTAGATGAATCTCATTATTTTGCCCAGTTCCATACAATAATCATTTGGTAGATGATTGGTATGATACTGAATCTGTAAATCAACTTAGGTAGCATTATAATTTTTATTATATTTGTACAACATAGAAGAAATGTGGAAAATACATTTCAACAAGTAAAACTAAATTGTTTTCAAATTAATTTATAGTTCTTGATGATTCTGCACATATATATGTGTGTTTGTACATGTTTAGAAATAAGTAGTTTTCTTCTCTCTGTTGTATGTAGATGAAACTTCTCTGAAGCAGAATTCTTTTGCCTTTTTAAAATGTGTATTGAATAATCTTTTATTTGACTCTGATACAACATGGAGGATGTCCCATGCATATACACATATACATGTACAAGTATGTACATGTATATGTGTCTGTACAAACACACACACATATATACATATATAATTTTGCAAATATTTAGAACCAATTGACTACAATACTGTGATTTTAGAGTTTAGTCAAGTTTATGAAGATGTTCAAATTAATTCTTAATTTAGTGTTTATTTTGTGTTTGCTGTTTAATTAAGGTGACAATTCATTATTTAGTTTCTTTTACTAACTGTTTTAACACATAACCACTTGATTCATTTCTAATCTTAAATTTTAAAATACAGCATATTTGTTGAAGTTGTAATATTAAAGATTGCTTCTTTGAGACAAATTCCACCACACCTAACTAGAACACTTTACCTTAAGGGTGTTTTTCTTTTTGACTTCATGAATTCTCTTATCTGCTTGTCTCTGTGCTTTTACAAAAGAGAATTTTGTTGAGGACTACAGGCGAGTGGGGCTCTGACCCTGATGGCTGAATAAGCCCTCTCAGATAAAGACCCTGCTACCAGGCCCGGATCGGTTCTCCATCCCAGAAAGGCATAAGCATCTTGAGAAGTGTGGTATGCACTCCCAGCCTGGGAACAAGGATGCTTGCAGTATTCTCAGGGGAAAATACCATACTGTTGCAACATATTACTGACTAGATAACTAGAAGCCTTGGGAGGTTAAGGAGGTTTGGAACATCCTGCCTGGTACTCGCACCGTGATAACCAGGATAGAGTACAGGGCAGTCACGTATGAGGCAAATGGGAACTAGGGCAATGTTGTTATCCCAAAGGTAGTGGCTTGAGATGACTGTGCAATTTTGCACCGTATGTACTGGACCCTTAGCTGAATAAAATCGGCTCTGTTTACCATCCCATCTCATTCATGATCATCAGTCACTGGGTAAGTAACTCTTTCAATTATGTATTTTTCACCTAACATTTTCTTCTCAGTCCTGCTGCAGGTCGGCAGGGCTCCTCTAACACTATCTCAGCAGCTCTGCCCCAGCCTGAACTTGGCTCCCCAGAGAATATTACATGCTTACTGGCAAAGCTTTATATATTTTGAATTCCTAGCTCGAAAATATTTTCTATCATTTCCTTAACTACTAAGGTAAAGAAGATAACCTTGAAGGAGAGCATCAATTCATCATTCAAAGATTTGAATCACAAAATATTAAAGAACAAAGAGTTCTTCTTAATTTGCCATATCGTTCAATTTGTAAAGCTTTGCTGATTGTCTTCTGAGATTCCAATACGCTAAAGTCGTTTATGACTTGGGAGGCAAATCATGTTTTTAGAAACACAGTAAATGCTTGGTCTCATTTTCAGGTGAATTTTTCTTCTAACTAAAAAGATAGTTATCTTGACATTTACTTGATGGAAAGGTTTTTGTAATCTCCTTATTGAATCAAAGAACATTGTATTCATCAGAGTAATATATCAGTACATCCCCAAACTGAAGACATCCTAGTGTTTGGACTTTGATTTTTTGACTGATGAAGAAAGTGTTTATTGAACTGTTTGATTTACTTGTGTGTATACTTATAAATGTATTTACACATTCATAGGCACAAGCACACCCATAATCATATACATACATATATATGTTCACTGGCTCTGAAAAAATAGATGTCTCCCAAACTCAAGGATAGCTTCAGCATATTAGAATGGAAAGAGACAATCAGTGAGGCTTGACAAGTTAGGATGTATGTTTTGTTACTTTTTCAAAGGAGAATTCCATTTTAATCAAGTTTTCCATTCTTGACCTCATTGAGCAATGCTTTTTTGAATTTACTTCTTTTTTTTTAGTTGCTAACATTCATTTCCACAAGATTTGGGTTCCAAATTTTCTCCTCATCTCTCCCTTCTCCCCACTCTAAGAAGGCATGCCTTCTGATTACATCTTCCCCCAGTTTGCCCTTTCTTCTATCACACCCTCTCCCCTCCCCTTATCCCTTTTCCCCTTATTTTCTCAGGCAAGAGAGATTCCTCTACCCCACTGCCTGCACATTTTATTTCCCACTTGCATGTCAAAACAATGTTTTACATTTCTTTTTAAAACTTTGAGCTACATATTCTCTCTATTCTTCCCTCCCTATCAACCATCATTAAGAAGGCAAGTCATTCAATATAAGTTATATATATGTAACTATGCAAAACACTTTCATGATATTCATATTGTGAAAGGCTAAGTATGTTTCCCTCCAACCTATACTGACCCCACTTATTTTATTTCTTTATTTGACATTGCCTCCTTTGAAAAGTATTTGCTTCTGAAGACCCCTTACCCCAATCTATCCTCTTTTCTATCATTCCCTGCCCCCGTTATCTGCTTCTCCCTTACTTTCCTGTAGGATAAGATACCCAATTTTGTGTGTTTATTATTTCCTCCTTAAAACCTCTCTCCTCCCCCTCTTTCCCTCTATTGTGAAAGTTTTTTCTTGCCTCTTTTATGTCCGATAATTTACCAAATTCTGTCTCTCTTTCTCCTTTTCCTCTCACCTTTTATTTTACTTTTTAGATATAATCCCTTCATATTCAACTCACCAATGTGATCTATCATCTATCTATCTATATACCTATCTATTTCCTCCAAATACCATAATAGTGAGAAAAGTCTCATGATTTACAAATATCACCTTTCCATGTCAGAATGTAAAGTGTTCAACTTTAATAAGTACCTTATGATTTCTCTTTCCTGTGAACCATTTTATGCTTCTACTGAGTCTTGTATTTGAAAGTCAAATTTTTTATTTGGCTCTGGTCTTTTCAGCAAGAATGCTTGAAAGTCCTTTATTTCACTGAATGTCCATTTTTTTCCTGAAGTCTTATGCCCTGTTTTGCTGGTTAGGTGATTCTTAGTTTTAATCCTAGCTCTTCTGACCTCTGGAAAATCATATTCCACGCCGTTCAGTCCGTTAATGTAGAAACTGCTAGGTCTTATGTTATCCTGATTGTGTTTCCCCAATACTCCAATTATTTCTTTCTGGCTGTGTGCTAGCATTTCTCTTTGACCTTGAAACTCTGGAAATTGGCTACAATGTTACTACTAATTTTCTTTTTGGGATCTCTTTCAAGAAGCAATCAGTGGATTCTTTCAATTTCTGTTTTACCCTTTGGTTCTGGAATATCTGGGCAGTTTTCCTTTATAATTTCCTGAAAGATGCTGTCTAGGATTTTTTTTAATCATGATTTTCATGTAGTACAATAATTTTTAAATAATCTCTCCTGGATCTATTTTTCAGGTCAGTGGGTTTTCCAATGAGATATTTCACATTGGTTTCTATTTTTTCAATCTTTTGGTTCTGTTTATAATTTCTTGATTTCTCAAGTAGTCACTAGCTTCCATTTGCTCCATTCTAATTTTGAAGGAATTCTTTTTTTTTTTTTTTAGTGAGCTTTTGGACCTCCTTTTACATTTGGCCAGTTCTGTTTTTTAAGGCAATTCCTCTCTTTGGCTTTTTGGATGTTTTTTGCCATTTGGGTTAGTCTATTTTTTAAGGTGTTATTTTCTTCAGTATTATTTTGGGTCTCATTTAGCTAGCTGTTGACTCATTTTTCATGATTTTCTTGCATCACTCTCATTTTTTTCCCCAATTTTTCCTCTTTTTCTCTTACTTGATTTTCAAAATGCATTCTGAGCTCTTAAATGGCCTGCAACTAATTCATATGTTTCTTTGAGGCTTTTGACGTAGGAGTTTTGATTTTGTTCTCTTCTACTGGTTGTATGTTTTGATCTTTTTTGTCATGAAATTAAGATTCCATATCTGACATTTTTTATGCTGTGTACTTATCTTCTCAGTCAAACACCTGAATTTCAACTCCTTGTCAAGGCTACCAGTGGGTGTGGGGCTGGGAGTGAGGGTGGGTATACTCTCTCAGGCTTCAGGGCTTTTGTATTAGTCTGTGGATCTCCCACAGTCTATGGACCCAGACCTCCAGACACAGTCACAGCTGCTGTTGCTGAAGTCCAGTGCCACCTCTCCCTCCTTGGCATAGTGCATTTTCATGAAAGATTAATACAAAGCTCACAAAGAACAAAGAACGATAATATTGGAAAGAAACCTGTGAATAAGTTTTCAATTATCCACGATCAGCCTAGAATACAATTAGATCTTTAAATGTATAAAAGGCAATTCAGAAAAATATTGTTCTGAAATTAAATATATATGTGTAGATAGAGAGATAGCAAGAGATAGTGAGAGATATAGTGAGAGAGAAAGAGAGAGAGAAAGAGATAGTATAAAACATGTAACTTCCCATCAAGACCCTGTGACATATTCATTCCATGTAGCTCAAGAGGCCTCACTCAGAAACCTGCTAGTACCGTAGGAAAACTCTGCCACTCTAGAACTCCATAGACATCGATAAGTTTTATTTTAGTAAAATGAGAAGTGCAAAGATCCAACCATTTTCTCAATCTGCCTTAATCACCATTTGCAAGAGGTATCTTGTGAATTAGGCACTTTGTCTCAGGTGGCTTGTTTTCTGTCTGTTGTCCACAACTTTTTACACTCTCCTTCCAGCCTCCTAATGAGGTGTCTTAACAGCTAATTGATTCCATCTTTTTTTTTCTGCCACTGATTGGTGATGGGCAGTGCAAGGATTCTGGGACAGTAATTTCATGTGTGAAATGAATGTTTTCATAATCATATGAAATTCTATTTGATCAGCAGTTCTACAGTTTTCTTTCTTTTGATTCCTGAAATGAACACCAGTGGATACGTCTGTCTTCTAAACCTCTACTTCATGTAGGTCTCTGGTTTCTGACACAAAGCTTTCCTACTCAAGGTGTGTTCTGCTTTGACCCTTTGCTGAAAGATTTCATCATCTCTCTTCTCTCTCACTGCTTCTTCCCACAGGGCTCTAGTGGTACCCCGAAGACCCCTGCCAATACTGGCAGGTAGTTTTCCTCTCATCCCAAATTTTGGATGCACACTAATGCTGTTCAGATGCATATCACTGACTTAATTCACAGGAAATAATGTGTTTTCTCTGTCAGCTCTGGTGTGAGTAGACATCCTGGATCTAGAGGAATGATGAGATGATTCTTGGGGAGCTTCCGTTATGCTTATGCATGCTTGGAACAAAAACAATCATCTTTTACTTTGTAACTCTGACTCTCAGTTGTTAACATGAGGTGCCAGACCAGTTGACTTGTATTGGGTGAATGTAAAGGTTCATTAGAACCGCTTGGGAAACCAATCCAGCCTGCTGATCAGCCACCTTTTCAGGCTGTCAGTACTCAGTAATGTTTTAAATTCATTGCCTTAGATGTTCATTAATCTTCAATCGCAACCTTCCATCATCATGCAATACTCCAGAGGAATGGCAAATGGAGTCAATGGTAGTTGGCTTGATGTGACTTCTCTCCTCATCCTTGCCCTCTCCTCCTCTCATCCTACACATTCTTCCTTTTGTCCAATTGTCATTTTTAAAATTTTCAATATTTCCCAAAGGTTTTGAATTAGGGATATTCTTTCCATCTCTCACCTACCCTCCACCCCAAAAAGATGGCAAGCATACTGGATACTCTTTCCCCCAATCTGCATCTCATAACCTTCCTAACTGCCCTCCTTACTTTCTTGTAGGGCAAGATGATTTCCATACCACATTGCCTGCATATCCCATTTCCTGGAAGATTGTAAAAATCAATTTTTTTAACATTTGTTTTTAAAACTTTGAATTCCAGATTCTCTCCCTTCTCCCCTTCTCACCCACCAACACTGAGAAGACAAGCAATTCAATATAGGTTATAGGTGTGTGGTAATGCAAAGCATTTCCATAGTAGTCATATTGTGAAAGGCTAACTCATTTCCCTCTGTCCTATCCCTCTCCCCTTTTATTCTATTTTCTCCTTTGACCCTGTCCCTTTTCAAAAGAGTTTGCTTCTAACTACTCTCTCCCCCAACTTGCCATCTATTCTACCACCTCCCATTTGATCCCCTTCCTCTCTTCTTTGCTATAGAGTAAGATACCCAATTGGCTGTGTATGTTGTTCCCTCTTTAAGCCAAATCCAATGTGAGTAAGTAGACTCATTCCCTGTCACCTTCCTGCTCTTCATTTCAACAGCCTTCTCCTGCCTCCTTTATTTGAGACAATCCATCCCATTCTATCTCTCCCTCTCTCCTTCTCCCAATATATTCCTCTCTCACCTCTTAATTTTATCTTGTTATATCAGCCCTTCATATTTAACTCATCCTGTGCCCTCTATGTATACATGTAGACACAAATAGACACACAGAAATATACATACACACCTACACCCACCTATCCATAATATATATGTATCTATAGATACATAATCTTCTTTGTGCATTTTTGGGGGTTTCTACCAGCTGAAGTACAGCACTGCAACCCTTAGGTCAGGTCTTCAACTGTTCATTTTCATTCTGAGAAGGGTTGAATTTGTCAGGACCTGTTGATTTGATCATGTTCCTAGGTTTCTGATCAAGTACCTCCCACCATCTTGATTTGTAGGCTAATGAAAGTGCTAAGAAAGCTGGTGGGGACTGGAAGGTTACTTCCCCTTCCTTACCTGCTTCTAGGATTCCAGTCATTTCTCCCAGCTCTGCCCATGCCCTCCTCTTTCTTCCTCTTCTCCCCCTTCCCCTGCCTCTCCCACTTCACTGAATCAAGGTGTGAAGAGCATCAGGACAGTCAATACCACTAGCTTCACCAGCTACAAGTCACAGGATGGAAATCCAAGCAAATCTACCCCATCCATAGCCAAGGAGACCTCCTAAAGACTGAATGCCAGTGGGTGCAAATTTATCCAGGCTAATGTTGGAATATGAGTTGGCTACAACTGTTTTCAAAGCAGAATGTAATATTTTGTTGTGTTATTTGGGG
This sequence comes from Pseudochirops cupreus, assembly GCA_028627135.1. NCBI lineage: Eukaryota > Metazoa > Chordata > Mammalia > Diprotodontia > Pseudocheiridae > Pseudochirops > Pseudochirops cupreus. Next base: position 187,834,341 of record CM053580.1, on the reverse strand, counting down.
GTCCATGGTAACTATGTACTAAAAACTGAACTAATCGTTTTGAGTAAGGCTATTGTTTTGTTTTAAAATTTTGTTGCTGTTGTAATTATATAACATTTATTTTCTGTGTTAAGCATCTGTCCAGTACAATATGCATGTGTTAAGAAAAAAGAATATAGTACACATATAAGAGCGTGTGTTTGTGTGTATGTGTGTGGGGGAGAAAGAGACAGAGAGAGACAGAGACAGAGAGACAGAGACAAAGAGACAGAGACAGAGAGACAGAGATTTAGAGTGTGTGTGTGTGTGTGTGTGTGTGTGTGTGTGTGTGTGTATTTTAAAAACAAAAGTAAAACCTTGTATCAAGCTTGGAAGATATATATAGCTTCATAATTTTAGTCTGTTGTTTTGTACACAATATTTTTCATCATGGAAATTAGACGTGAACAGAGAAATACCCAAGTGTGACTATACAATGCTAAAATATTTCTTTTTATGTTACTGTCATTTAGCTCTATTATTTCTATTTTTGTCAGAATTTCATAGTTCCTTTCAAAATGTTTTGCTAAAACATTACTATAGTAATGTTCATTTGAAAGAAGTATGTTGGACTCGATCTTCCACACAATTATCAATTTTCACGTGTAGGGGGCAATCTAACGCTTCTGTGGCAGTGCCTTGAGTCATATATAACAACTTACTGCTAAGAAAAAAATGATGCCTTTGTTTTTGCATTTGGCAATCATTTTCTTTGTAAAATCTACCCCTTCCTCTGAGTTCATTTTGACTGAGACCTGGTAACCCACACTGTACTACTGCACTGTATATTTTAAAATGTACACTTCCATACTTTCTGTAATCTGACCAAGTTTTGTACATATATATGTATATATATAAACACATATATATATATATATATATATGTATGTATATGGACAGATAGATAAATCTACTTAATCATAATATATGTGGCTGAGCACATAGAGTAGTTTTCCCACACCAAAGTTAATTTTTATGTATATTTTGAAAATATAGGAGAAATGGGCAGCAATTTAATTACGGGTAAATTTTTAAAATTCATTTGCATAACTGAAGTCTTTTTGGTAAATAAATGTACTTGTATAACACCGTAATGAATGTATAGGATGAAGTGTGGTCTCTCATTTGCTAAAAGTATATGGAGCCTTTTGGCCTTAGGGCCATAAGGAAAATGAATAAATAAGAAAACTGGCTCTAAGCTGTGATTCATGACACTTGCTGTTTGAGGAGAGGAAAAAGGCATTTGGGACCATAACTAAATTTTGTTTGGAGTTTGAATTCGGGTATAGTGGTCTTCATAAGTCAGTGCCTGCATCAAATGCCCCACAAGCTACTCAGAGGGAGCATGATCCTATACTGATAACAGGTGGAAGTCTACATTTGGTAAAGGCTGAAGGGGCAATTGCAGTCTCAGATGGGATAAGACCCCTCTGCCAAATTGCCCATGAAATTCCTTCCACACGGGATGTGTCCATCTATTCCTGAGTCTAGCTGTGAGATGGTATCTAATACTGACTGGATGGATGGATATCTGTGACCTTACCTGAATTTAAACAGAGCCAAGGACTGTTATCCTGTCATATTTGGAATGTCACATGTCCCTGCTTATCCCTTTTATACTGAGTTTATATGACTAGAGCAAGTAGTCAGTAAAAGATATGAACCTTCTTGTTTTGAGGTTGGCAAAAGTACAGGAAAGCTGAATAGACTGAATAACAGTTTTGATGGGAAATGTGAAAGACAAATACGAAGGTTTGGGACAAATGA
>CM053580.1:187809942-187832056 GCA_028627135.1 Pseudochirops cupreus | reverse complement strand
TGATTCTCAATGAGGACTGATGACATCACAATGTTGGTGTCAAGGTACAGTGTATTTCACTGTGGCTCATCAGTCCAAAAGGGGTTTGGAAGGCTCTTCCACATACTCTGTTCATCAACTTCTAGTGTTCTTCGCTCAGTCAGAACTTGCCCAGTCATTGGATAGTGATGATAAGAAATATATATGTGTTACTTTAGGATTGACACTAACAACCCTGTGAAGAAGATGTTGTAGTCATCATTAGACTAGTTTCATGAAAACTGGGTTTTCCCAAAGTAAATTGCCCACAATTCTCACACCTAATAGATGTTGAAGGCAGCATTCTAGTCTTCCAGGCACCCACATGCTGGACTCCATTAGAATTCACATCTCCCACCCCCTTATTTCTTCATTCATTTCCATCCAAGCATTCCAAATATGTTAACTCAGTTACAACTGAACTCACCACTGTCTTGATCCTTCCCATGACCTAAAGATAAATCAGGTTTTTTTAGAAATATTTTATAAGTTGAAATAAATAATAGCTTAAGAAGACGATTTGAGGCTGATAATATTTAGAATTGTGTCTTTTTATTTTTTAGTATGTTCCACTGATAGTTGTCCCATGCTGCAAAGTAATTGAAGAAAGAGGACTTGACTCTGTTGGTATTTACCTCGTACCTGGCAATAATGCTACTGTCTCCAGGATGCAAAAAGAACTCAACAAGAGAATGGCTGATATTGATACAGGGGATGGTGTAAGTTCATTCATTCCTTCATTTCAATTGATCTGGATGTTTCAGAATGTTATGGTGACTATAACGTATCCCACATTTCCATTCTGAATTCCTAGAAATGGTGAGACTTCAATGCTATCTGTAGTTTCCTGAAATCATTCTTCAGACAACTACCTGAGCCTCTCTTCACAAATGGTGAATTTTCTTCTGAAAAACCAGTTTAACTCTTCTACCCCTAAATTTTAATTTTCAAGAAAATTAACCTCGAAGTAGAATGACATAGAACAACACTGGGATCTTTTTTCTTTTTCTTTGTGGAAAATCCATGAAAATACATTGGTATACAAATTGTTTAGATACAAATTTATATACTGATTATTGACATTCCATCAAACTACATTGTTGTTTCTCTCCTCATCTCTCACACTAAGAGTCTTTAAACATGTTAGTATGCATTTCTTATATTTACATGCTTTTCATAAATCAACAAATCCTTTCTGAGCATTTCGCACACACACACATGCACATATATTGCTGTACATAGAAGAGAGAGACGATCTTGTTGATTTTGGGAGTAGGAAAAAAAGAGGTATGGTTAAGGCAAAGTTCCTACTTTCATGGAACTGTTACACTCTAAATTACTTTAACATCATTCTCTTTCAAGCTGATGTCATTTTGGAGGCTGAAATTTGAAACCTACCTAAAATCCATTCTTTTTCTCTCAATAAATACCTGTCATTTTATTTTCAATGCAAAGAATACCTTCAACCCAATCTTTTGAGAGAAAAAATGTCTTTCTCTTGCCAGACAAATACACAGATTTTATTGAAGCCAATCGAAGAGAAGATCCCCTAGTGCGTCTACAAACTTTAAAAAGACTAGTAAGTATTATGAGTCAGTGTGGGGATTAGAGCAGAAAGTTTTCTAAGTTTTAAATCCCATCACTTTATATGTTGTAAATCCATCACATGTTTTTACAGGTCCATGATTTACCTGAATGTCATTATGAAACTGTTAAGTTTCTCTTCCGGCATCTGAAGACAGTAGGAGAAAATTCAGACAAGAACAAGATAGGTAAATATACGATTCAAGAAATAGTCTTTAACATTTTAAATCAAAACTTCCTGCTTTTTGCAGCAAAATCAAAAGTAGCCACCTAATTTAAAGGAGTAGGTATAGATTTGCCTACTTGGCTTAATGACGAAGTAGGCTTCCCAGATGCAGAAGCAGTAGAAGGAAAGAGGTCAGAAGTCAACCAGTTCTGATGGTTCAGATATTTTCCTCCGGAAAGCGTTCAGTGCTTTTACAAAACTATCCCACTTCCCACTCCTTAGACATGGCAGTCTTCCTCATCTCTTTGCATTCACACAGGACATAAGTTGCAGGATCACTACTATAGGAGGGGGAATACAGATTCGTGGAAAGAATTGCGATGTGATGAATTGCTATGAACCTTTAAAATGATACTCATTTAAAAAGAGTTTCCAATACAGGGAGTGCTGAGATGTGCACTATGCTGTCCGTTTCTATAGGATCCTTCATTGTCTTGTTTTGGTTTTCTTTCTGCCTCTGGTATCTCCCTGATGTGAGAAAACAATCGACTTACCAAGAAGTGCAACTGGACATGAATGGATTTTGAAAAAAAAATTTATTTTATATCAGACAATGGGTGATTTGGCCTTTTCCTCCTTGTGTTAGGCTCAAGCATACTTTAAAATACTTACAAAAGCCTTTTTTATAATTCTCCGGATAGGAGTTTCCCTCCTTGCTCTCCATTGGCTAGAGATAACCTCCTGAAGCTCTCATTTCATGTTCACCTCCCTCAGTTTCCTCCTCAAACAACTGGTAAGCCATGCCTAGAAGCTTCTGACATTTTCCCTGAATAGAAGCCTGCTTTCTCTTTCCTGATTAGAGTTGTTCAGCTCTGACTTATATTCTGCTCTCATTCAAAGCTGGCAGGAGCTTGAATCCCGTGCAAACTGTTCCTTCCTTTCTTTCCCACAAAATCCTCCTTTTTTCTCTTATTCCAATTTTATTTCCACATCTTTAATACTCTCTCACTCTCTTTCTCATGTGAATTCTTCCTCTTATCCATCTCCCCATCAACTAGTACAAGGGACAGATCCATTGATCAGTGCACTGAGAAATCAGAGAGTCAGTCCACCCAATAAACACGGACACAGAGAGCCAAATGAAAGCAACAATGAAGGGACAAGTGTCCCTTTAAGATTCAGAAGTCTCCTCTCTCACAGCTGTCTGGCAGGGAGCTCCATCCACTGAAGCCTGCTGGTGCTTGTTCCAGTCCCCTTCAGCACAGCATCTCAGCACCTTCCCATCATCTTCCTGTAGAAATTCAGCTTTACATGTCCATTCCCCTTCAACAGTTCTCTCTGTAGAAAATCAAAATTGGAACCTTGGCTATTCGTCCATTATTCATTCCCGCATCAGGAGGAGGAGATTCCCCCAAGAAATTATTAACAGGCTCCAGTACACATATGGATACATTGAGTAATCACTTTATTACAGTTCGCATCAATTCGTAAAACAGTTCCAATTTCTGGTCATGTTATGTTCTTTAAAGCCTTTACAAGATAGGGCACAAACTGTTCTTTTAATATTAATTGTAACAAAACTGAGAGAAGTATGATATTGATTAAGTAACAGTATTATTATACTCTCACAAGCCCTTGACCTCATTATCTCCATACTATTACAAAAAATTAAAGGACCCTAACTCATCTGGGAAAGATACCAGTAACAGATGTCAAGGCCAAAATTCTAAGCGTAATAGGTCAAACTTATAGTAACTTTAGATGTTCTAGCACCAATCCATCATTTAATAGATTTGGTATTATGCTTTAAAAACTTTTGATTATAGATATTATCCATTAAAAGATTAGGGAGGGGCAGCTAGGTGGTGCAGTGAATAGAGCACATACCTGGAGTCAGGAGGACCTGAGTTCAAATACTGCCTCAGACACTTGATACTTACTAGCCATGTGCCCTTGCCCAAGTCACTTACTCTAATTGCCCTGCCTTCCCTCCTCCAAAAAAAAAAAAGAGAGAGAGAGAGACTAGGGACATAAGTAAAGCAAGGGAGTAACATTTCCCTAAATTTCCATAAAGTCACTTCCAGGCCAGAATTGTGTAGACTGCCAAAATTGAGCCAGGCTTCAAGTCTGCCAGGGGTTGGTGAGGAAATCTAGTCAGGAGAATTTCACCTCAATTCAGGGGGTATCGTCATTCTCCCAGCCTTCCCATGAGATCACTCTGCAGTTCATACCTGCACCTCACAGGGTTCCTGGCATCTTGGATCAGTGGCTTAGACAGCATTTCTTGATAATCATATCTGGAGTCAAACTCAGAAAAGCAGTCACTTCACAGTTCCATAACGTCTCGAATAGCAAATTCCAAATCAGCTTCAGATATGACTGATCTCATACTGGTTAAGAAAGATCCCCCCCTGAGCCTTATGTAGCTCACCTGCATTAATCAAATATACCGTTTCTATCCCCCAAACCTTCTGTCTTTGAGTACCACAAATTAAATGTATTCCAGCCTTAGTCTATGGGATATTGATTTTCCTTTATCTAATTATTCCCATATCATTCAGAAAGAATGTTGTATTCCAGGGATTTTATTCTTTCACATAACTATATGACTACCCATTCTGATAGAAAACAAGAGAGGAGCCGGCCTCCGCTCTCTCTGGCCCACTTAGCACGCCCCGTGCGGGGTGGGGGTGGGGGTGGGGGTGGGAGGTATGGAGGGCCATAGCTCTCGGGAGGCCGGAGCAGTGGCTCCGGCTGACTGGAGCACGGGCATGATGACAGTTGTGGCTGGGGACGCGCGCTGGGTTCTGGCATACCGGGGCAGGGGCGCGCTGAGCACAAAATGCGTGCGTGCCTTCCGAAGCAAAAACTAGTGGGTCGCCAGGATTGACGTGGTAGAAAATGAAGAAGCCAACGCCAGCGTGGTTGTTAAAATGACCGACTCCTTCACCGAGCAAGCCGACCGGGTGACTGCTGATGTCGGGAAGCTTTTGTGTGATAAGAAGGTTGATGCAATTCTTTGTGTGGCTGGAGGATGGGCAGGGGGCAGTGCCAAAGCTCAATCTCTCTATAAAAACTGTGACTTGATGTGGCAACAGAACATGTAGAGCTCAACCATCTCTAGTCACCTAGCAACCAAACACTTCAAGGAGGGGAGCCTTCTGACCTTGGCCGGGGCTAGGGCTACTTTGAATGGAACTCCAGCAATGATCGGCTATGGCAAGGCCAAAGGAGCTGTCCATCAGCTGTGTCAGAGGCTGGCTGGGGAAAACAGGGGCAGGCCACCGGTTCCGCCGCCGTCATTGTGCTTCCAGTTACCCTGGAGACGCCAATGAACAGGAAATCCATGCCTGATGCAGACTTTGGCTCCTGAACCCCATTAGATTTCCTTGTTGAAACCTTTCCCCATTGGATGACAGGAACAAACAGGCAAAGCTCAAGAAGCCTGATGCAGGTGGTCACCAGAGGAGGGAACGCTAAGCTGATACCGGCTTCCTTTTAATAAGCCATCTAAGATCGCAGCGCCAGAAGAAAGAACTAACACAGAATCCTAATGCTCAGCTTAGTTTCCCTACAGCCCCAGTGTTTTCCAGCACATCTGCAATCCCCCTTAACAGTGCAGGTAGAGATCAGTATTTCTCATTCATTTAATGTGTTTCTGGCTCCTTTTCAAAAGTATCTAATGTTCATTTGAAAGAAATAAAAGAGGATTACGAGAACGAAGACTCCCCCCTCGCCCCAAAGCCAAGGACATGGTTTGGTGCCCTCGGCTGCCCTGGTCATGGCATGTGCTTTGTGCTTCTTCTGTCCAAATCCTTGCAGTAACTTCTCCTCTTCACTGTCTGAGTGATGTGTGGGTTGGTGTGCTCTGGTCATTTTTGTTTATTGTCGAGATCCTGTTTGATCCAGTATTTGTGTAATGGGATTAAATGTTGCAGTTCTGAGTTAAATTGACTTAAATATTCATTAGCAGCGAAGTTCTGGAATGGGGCCTGCCTGGTTGTTGTTATAAATGTTTCCTGTGACTACTCAGATCCCCTCTGGATGAGAGAGGGAGAGAGGCCTGGATGTCTTAGCTACAAGGGAAGCAGTGGTGCTTATCATCACATGGCATCACAAGGCCCCATCACATGGGGCCTTAATTAATGCTGCTTAGTTTACAATTTTGAATACTTTCATCAAACTGGAACACATGATTTACTGTCCAAACACCGTCCATTGTTTATAAAATGTCAGCAGTCGGATTTTAGGTATTTTATCCACATTGCAAACTGTTTCAGTGATAGCTTTGTAGAGAGCTAGATTTTTTTTTTCTAATCGAATAGTCCAGTATTTGTTTCTTTCTCCTTTACTTTTTGATGTTATATAATTAATTTAAAATAAATAGAGACTATTCCCATCAAAAAAACCAAAAAACAACAACAAGATTTCACTTACTTGCATCATGTTCCCATTTCCATGGGCTGCTTGCTTTGACTGCAGAAACCTGCCAGGAAAATGAAAAGCAAGGACCTGATTAGATAAAGCACCACAGCCTTCCACACACAATATCACATCCATCTTATGGCCAAATTCAGGAATAGTCAGGTGAAAAACATTCCTTTTCAGAGGAACGCAATGGGGAAACTGAGACAGAAGGATCCCATCTCAGGCTGAGGCCAGGATAGTCCTTTTGACTTTTTTCCCTGGTGGAAACCGCAAACTGAACACCTTCTCTCTGAGTAGCTAATGACATCTCCTCCACATGGTGGGTTATTGGACTTAGAACATAATTTATTATAGTCTCAAAAGCTTTTACATAAAATGGCAAGTTTCATAAATCAAAACTTAACTGGGACTCACATCTTCCAGAGTTAATTAATTAATTAATTTTTAGTTTGCAACATAAATTTCTGCAAAATTTTGAGTTCCGAATTTTCTCCCCATCTCTCACCTACAGCCACTCCAAGATGGCATGCATACTTATCCCTTCACCCAACTGCCCTCCCTTCTATTGCCCCCTCCCCAAAACATTTCCATGGCAGTTCTATTGTGAAAGACTTGCTATATTTCCCTCCATCCTATCCCACCTGCCATTTATTCTATTTTCTCCTTTGACCCTGTCCCTCTTCAAAAATGTTTATTTCTGACTATCCCTTCTACTCTGCCCTCCCTTCTCTCATTCTCCTCTTGTTTATCACTTTTCCCCCATACTTTCCAGTAGGGCAGTGGTTCTCAACCTTCGTAATGCTGCAACCCATTAATACAGTTCCTCATGTTGTCTTGACCCTCAACCATAAAATTATTTTTGTTGCTACTTTATAACTGTAATTTTGCTTCTATTATGAATTGTAATGTAAATATCTGATATGCAGCATGTATGTTCATTACAAATTAAACATAACCTACAAGTTGACAAGCGCTGCTATAGGGTAAGAAACTCAATTGAGTATGTATATTATTCACTCCTTAAGCCAAATCTGATGAGAGTAAGGTTGAATCATTTCCTTTCACCTCCACCCCTTCACCTCCATCATAACAGCTTTCTCTTGCCTCTTTTATGAGATAATTTGCCCTGTTCTAGCTCCCCCTTTCTCTTCCTCCTGATACACTCTCTCATCCCTTAATTTTATTTTTCAGATATCATCCCTTCATATTCAATTCACCCTGTGCCCTCTGTGTATGTGTTTATGTGTATATTCCCTTCTACTCCCCTAATAGTGAGAAAAGTCTCATGAGATGCAAATATCATCTTTCCATGTAGGAGCATAAAGAGTTCAACCTTAAGAAGAACCTTAGGATTTCACTTTCCTGTTCACCTTCCTTTTCTTCAATCTCTAGATTCTTTTTGGATAGTCACATTTCTTATCTTTTCAGCAAGAATGTTTGAAAGTTCTCTATTACATTGAATATCCATTTTTCCGCTGAAGTATTATACTCAGTTTTACTGGGTAGGTTATTCTTGGTTTTACTTCTAGCTCCTTTGACCTCCATAATATCATCTATCAAGCCCTTCCATCATTTAAGCTGCTAGATTTTGTCTTATTCTGATTGTGTTTCAACAAAACTTGAATTGATACTTCCTGACTGCTCTCAATATTTTCTCTGTGATCTGGGAACTCTAGAATTTGGCTACAATATTCCTAGGACTTTTTTGGGGGGGATCTTTCAAAAGGTTATATTAGATTTTTTCAATTTCTATTTTACCCTCTGGTTCTAGAAAATCAGAACAGTTTTCCGTGTTTTCTGTGATAATGTCTTGACAGATGATGTCTTGGCTCTTTTTGGATCATGGTTTTCAAGCAGTTCAATAAGTTTTAAATTATCTCTCCTGGATCTGTTTTCTAAGACAAAGGTTTTTCAAATAAGATATTTGATATTGTCTTCCATTTTTTTCTTTCTTATGGCTCTCTTTTATAATATCTATCTTGATTTTTCTTTTTTTTTTTTAAAGAAATCTTCTTTATTATCATTAAGCACCACCTTAACATTGCAAAAATTCTCAGCAATCCTTAAATCCCAGTATTCTAAGTAAAGGGCTTTTCCAGTAAGGATGTTTCTCCCCTTCCTTGGTATAAAATTTTATGAAACAAAGCCAAGAACTGTGTACAACTTGCTGCCCTACATTGAATGTTCCTACGCTGGGGATAACTGCACAAGATCCGGTCACTGTCTGGGCCCTCAAAGACTCTTGTTCATGAGCTGCCTCTTCACAAAGCAAGTCCAGCACTTACTGGGTTTGTCACTCTGACGATCAAAGACCTTCTCACAAAGCCTCAGCCCAGTTTCTTTCCTCAGCTGCTGTAAGTAGGCCCTCATCACTTCATCTTCTTGCTTATTTGCAGGTTTAAAGTGAATTGCATTAAGAGGGAAACCTGGCTCTCCAGGAATAGGAAAATTAGTGATTCCCAACGTATACATTTTTTTCTCTCCTTGGCTTTTTGAGTTGCACTTCTGGAGTTTCTTTAAGCATTCAGAAATGTAAAGAGTTATGTAGATCAATGTCTTGTCGGCTTCATTCTTCAGCTGCTCTGTGGCTCATACACAGTGTTCATGTTTCTTGGAAGCTTTTGGTGTGGGAGTTCTGACTGTGTTGTCTTCCTCCCGTTCCATGCTTTGATTCTTTTTGTCCCCAAAGAAGGAATCTAAAGTTTGGTTGCTGTTCTCACTTTCCTTCCTTTGCCTGCTCATGTTGTTGCCAGTCAATTATTGACTTTTCAGCTCTGTGGAACTCTTCTTCTGGAAGGGAAAGCTCTGTCCCAAATCGCTGGGGTTTTCACAGCTGCTAGATTTATTAGGAAGCTGCCGTGTTTTTTTGCATCGCCCACCAGCTTTGGCTCACTGAAAACACATCCCAGGACCACCACCCAAGATAACAATCCAGATCCAGGCCGCTCAACACAAGAGCACTTAAGCTTTAAACGATGGCTTCGCCCCCCTGCAATCTGCAGGCTGGGAGCTCTGAAGCAGCCATGTTGCTTCCTTGCCCTGGAGGCAGTTTGGCTTGACCACTTTTCTCCCCCAAATTTAGCTGAGTTCCACTGACCTTTCACTTTGTCCTTGTTTCTTATGGCTTGAAAATTCTGTAAACTGCCACAGCTGCCACTGATCTACTCTCCTGAAGGCTCCAGCTGCGGCTCCTCATGGCTGCCCTGGGGCCAAGCTGCAGTTTAAGGCTGGACTGGTTTTGGCTTCCAGAGTGCTGCAATGAACCTTTCCTGCTGAGCCTCCTTCAGTGGGAGATGTATTTTTGTGAGTTTTGGAGCCTTAAAATTTGTTTAGAGTCATATTTTATGGGTATTTGAGGTGGCTATGTAGGAGCTGTGGAACCTTGTTGCTTCTACACCAACATTCCCTTGGCCCTTTCATATTCCAAAACTTCTTTCTTTTTCAATACCCCACCAACCCTGCCCAGTTTACTCCTTTACACTGATATCCTCCCTGTTCAGGCTTTTTCTTCATTATCTCATCATTAGTAGTATCCTAGCCTTTTGCTTTTGGCTTTCTCCCTCTCTTTTCACAAACACTTTCTGTGCTTCCCTCTCTAGTTCCTCCAATGACTGATCACTCCAGAATTCTACCTTTAGCACATTCTTTCTTATATCAAGCCATGCCTTAATCACATAGTGCACTTTTAGACTTTTTTCTGTCCCTGGAGACTCAGGGGCCATCCCTGAGTATTAAGTCATCTGATCCTTCAGCCTCTGCAGAAAGTCTGAGGGCATTTCTTTCTTAGTCTACTCTGCCTAGAGGGCTGTAGAGCTAACTTGCTGGACTTGGGTCTTTGGTGGAGTCTTCCAGTATTTTTGCATTTTCCCTAAGGGATTGTCTGGAATCATGTTCACAACAGAGTCCCTTCCTTTTTCCTTAGGGGAACTTTCCATTTTTTCCTTTCCAGGGCCATCCACCCCTTCTGGTGTCTTACTTCCTTTATTCTCCATTCTACCCTCCTTCTGAGACTTCAAACAAACCCTTTGACTGGCTTTGGGTTTTCTGGCTCTATCCCTCGTGACAGAACAGAACCCCAGAAGGAGGCTTCACACTCAACTTGTCTTTCAAGCACAAAACTATAGCCAAATTGCCCTCCTTCTTGCTCCTTTAGACATGAACTAGTCTTCCTCAAATCCCTGTCTTTATACAGGTCATATGCCATTTCTGAAATGCAATCCTGAAGCACTTCTGCCTCTTAGAATCCCTAACTTGTATGTCATTCCAGTGACCTTTCCTGAGCAATCATGTAATTACAATGAATTCTTTCCATAGACATGTTGTATAAACTTATTGTACATACTATTTTTCTGCCAAATAGAATGTAAGATCCTTGAGGACAGGGAGTTCTCCATCAGCTAGCATAGTGTTGGCAACGTAATAAGGGCTTGATAAATGTTTGATTATCAATTGATTTGAATTACACAATTCTGTTTTGGTTTCAAGCATTGTGTTGTCCAAGGTACTGGTCCTTGAATAACAGAAGAAGTAAAATCAAATAACCATTATTTTGGACCCAGTTAATTAAAAAAAAACATATCTTTATATAGTTATGAAATACCAGGAAAATGAACATAACGTCCATGTCCTTGAGAACTTGATAATGAAATTGAAGGTATCTAACCCAATGAAAGACTTTGAAATATTTACAAAACAATGTTTAAATCAGTGCAGTTAAATTAGTACCAATATTTGCAGAAGGCACTCAAAGTTAAGACTTTTTACATTAATGCCTAAGATTCCTTGAAGGTGTGTTTTGGACTGAATTTTTAAAAATATGAAGGATACGAAATAGATAAGAATTGGAATTGCAAGTAGGGAGAAATGACAAAGTGAGAAGGGGCACTATGGAGTCACCAGCCAAATGAGCTTACTAACTGATATTTGTCTTTAACACAACCATTCAGAGTGAAACTGAAGGTTTGGTTTTGGAAATTTAAGACTCTTTGCTGATTAATCATATCACTTTTGTGCTAGACAACTTCTCATGGTTTTATATAATATCATGTCGTCTTTTCCCTCTCTCTACTCTGTCACCTCTTTTTTTTTTTTTTTTTTAGATGGCACCAAACAATCTAGCCATCGTTTTTGGTCCAATGCTTATCACAACATCAGAACAAAACATGACAGGGATGTTGACTCACATTCCTGATCAGTGCAAAATTGTAGAAACCCTGATCCAAGATGTAAGTGGGTGGTTAATGTTTTAGAAAAGACTCTTTGTACAGAAGACACTTTGGATTGAAATTCTTTCCCTTTAACTAAATACAGATCTTTTATTCTGTATTGTGTCTTCCATACCAATAACAATTGAGAGGGTTTTCTCATCTTTTTTTTGTTCTAAATTTTTAGCATGACTGGTTTTTCAAAGAAGAAGGTAGAAGGTACAGAAGAGCCTCTTGTAAGTTCCTTTAGTTCTTTTTTTCTTTCACATTTCTGGTTGGTTATTTTGATTGGGACATACAATCAAAAGTTTTCAACTGACCATAGTCTAGCATTTGCCACTATTAGCTCTGCATTTCAGAAGCTGGTTTTTGGATTCTGAATTTCTGTTTGCAATGAAAATATCAGCAGCTAAAGATGAGGTAGTAGGTTTTGTTGTTGTTGTTCTAAAATAAAGCAATACAGAAACTTAAATTACATGAGAAAACAGTGTTCTGGGGTCAACAGGATTTTCTAAATATTGTTAAAAATAGAACAAAATAATTTTGAAGAAATCTTGAAGTGTTCTTTCTTTGTTAACCATAGACAAGAGTTCAGGAGGAAACCACAGTGGAATGTGAACCTGTACGAAACATCAAACACTTACTGACCAACAATGGAAGAATGGGCATATCTCCTGGAGACATATCAGGAAATTCTGCCTGGGAAGAAGTGTTCATCGGTAGGCTAGAAAATCCTGCTGCTTGGTATTATAATGATAGAGCAAATAAATCATAAGTAATAATTCAGTATGATTTTTCTTTTTCTCCTGGTCTTTCACTCTCCACCAAGAAACAGGTTCTCCTTTTTCTGAATGATCTTGAGTATCTTACAGTGATTATAATGCCATTGGCAGTACATGGAGTTGGAATGCTTCCTGACAAGTCTGTCAGATTTGGACATATGAGGGGAAATGAGCATGCATAGCCCTTTTTTCTTTATTCATGGTTACCCACCTAATTGTCATCACAAGGTAAAACAGATCGATGCTACTGAACATGTGGTTGCTGTGATGCCAGGAAGTGTGACCTTCTACATGGTAAAAATCACTGGAATACACAAGGCAAACAATGTCTTTTAAAAGCACAAAGTGAAATATTTAAAATGAATGGTACTAGGTGAACATCCCTATGTTTTTGTTTTTTGCTTTTCAGAGGGTGGGGGGGCAGGGTAATGGGGGTTAAGTGACTTGCCCAAGGTCATACAGCTGGTAAGCGTTAAGTGTCTGGGGCTGGATTTGGACTCAGGTCCTCCTGACTCCAGGGCCTGTGCTCTATTCACTGTACCACCTAGCCACCCTGTTTCTAGTAAAATCCAGTCTCTTACAAGTGAATTATCTCCTGTTTCTCAGTTGCTTCTCTACCTCTTGGTTGAGCTCGAGGTTTCTAGACTCTTTTGGTGAACAACATTTGCCTGCTGGACTGTTGTATTAACCAGGCTTATTGTCTCCCAGTCTTTTCCCTTTGTCTCTAGTTCTTGTTCCCATACTAAAGGGGGTTTCAGCACTTTCTGACACAGGCAAGATCTATACTCGTGTTGCACAACAGGTGAAATGGGAGGCAACTATCCCGAGGTCATGCCACTGGTGGACGCTGTGGTATGCCTGAAGGTGATTTCCACATGACCTGTTACCCACGGCATTGAACACTGTCATTTGAACCAGCTTACAATGAAACGTGCAGAGGTGTGGGATGTAAGTGATCTGACAACAACTGCTGCCAACTATCATGGTTGCATTTATGTGTTTTCCAAGAGCAGTTTACACAATAACCATTTTCATTTTATAAATCAAAATAACAATTATATATTGTAAAGGAAAAATGATTCTAATTCAATAAATACTCAGATCTTTCACTTAAATCTTGACTGCTTGACATGTAAAATAGAAACATCTTGTTTTATGGAATAGAAGTTTCTGAAAAGTTGCATATTTATCAAATGATTTTAAAATGAATTTTTAAAGCAGTTAGTTAATGAAGAAAAATGAATTAAAGTGGTAAAATATACCCTTCTGTATAAATCCATTTATAAAGTGAATAACCATCCCCTAATTTCCCACCTTAGTTTTAAATACATATTTTGATGTTCATAATCTGATAAAACATCATTTCACCTGTCACTATGCTGGCAGTAGCTTTAGAGATTTGTATGAGAAAGGACTTTTCTTTTTAAAGTCAGCTTGTATTATTTACTATAACTCTTGCTCTCATTCTGAAGCAGGTTTAACTTTTGTCTTTGTAATTTATTAATTTTATTGTGGCCATTGGCAAGCCACCTCTCAACATTTCAGTTTTATTCATGTATAAAATCAGCATAGTATGCCTTACTATTTCATGACTTGTAGGGAAACAAGTAAGATGTATATACATAAAGTTCTTTGTAAGTTAGAAGATTCTGCATCAGTGTAATAAGGCTCTCTAAATATTTTTTGTCTCCATCCATTACAATAGAAGCTTTTCGAGGGCAAGGAATATTTTTGGCTTTCTAAGTATCTTGTGAATATGTAGCTTACTATAGTACTTAGTAGTAGTAAGAGCTTAAGAAATTCCTTTTCAGCAGTTTTTTTGGTTAAAATATGGATTTTGTCTATTTTTTTCTTTTTAAGTTATGCCCCTATAAATGACTAACCTTAAATTTAACACTTTATTGTACATTCTTTACTCATGTGAATAAATTTCTCAAGTCTTAAACGAAAAAATGTGATTCAACTTAGTGAAAAACAAGTTATTTCCCATTTAATTCTTCTGACCTTGGCTTCTTTTCCCTCTGATATATAACCTTCAAATTTTCTATTTCATAGTTAGAGACTATTCGTTAAACTTTGTTACAAAATCACTAATTGATGCGGAAAAAGTTTGACTTTTACCTAAAACATATTCAATTTTTGTAAAATGCAAGCTGTCTTTATGGACAAGCTATACTAATTTTAAAATGATCTTAACTACTGTTTAGAATAATCACATAAAGCCATTTAGACCTTTAAAAATCCTATAACAAATTTCTGATAATAACTTCAAAGTCTTCCTCTCAGGTTAATGCAGCTGAGTCAGTATATGCATCTATCAGTCCAGCAAAAATAAATGAGTTTTTCTAGACATGTCAGTGAAGCCATTTTTTAATGGTGGTGGAATTTTTGACATAAGCTTCTTTTCCTATTTGTTGACTATCAAGTTAGTTCCATCCATAATTTCTTGTAGAAATCTTATTAGCTGACATATTCTCCCCTAATCAAGTGGAGAGATAACTGAATATTGATCCAAGTGAGTTTTGACACTTTGTTCCATGGCCAGAATAAAGGTAATGCTTCCACTGTCCTTTTTAAAAATTAGAATCTTTCCTCTCTTGCATCTTACCTTGTAGAAGACCTGACTGGGCGTAGCATTGACCACGATAACACAGATGGTCCTGCTTGTGCCCTCATTTCTACACCTGCCTCTCAAGTGCCTACTGGAGCAACCATTCCTGGGAGACCCACACCACTCCACTCTATTTAGTTGAACATCAATTACCATGTGATCATGGTTAGTATAAATAAATTAAAAGTAGATATTAAACACTTATCCTCTATTTTTTACACTCTCCTTCCAACCTCCCAATGAGCTAACAGCTAAGTGATTCCATCTTTTTTTTCTGCTGCTGATTAGTGATGGGCAGTGCAAGGATTCTGGGACAGTACTTTCACGTGTGAAATGAATGTTTTCCTAACCATATGAAATTCTATTTGATTAGCAGTTCTACAGTTTTCTTTCTTTTGATTTTTGAAATCAACACCAGTGGATATGTCTGTCTTCTAAACCTCTACTGCATGGAGGTGTCTGGTTTCTGACTCAAAGCTTTCCTGCTCAAAGGGTGTTCTGCTTTGACCCTTTGCTGAAAGGTTTCATCATCTCTCTTCTCCCTCACCGTTTCTTCCAACAAGGATCTAGTGGTATCATGAAGAGGAGGCACATGACAATCCCTTTGAGTTCCAAGATTATGCAAGGAAGCATGGAGAAGCTAAGCAAACAGCCCAAGTTAGAGGACCCCTGCCAATACTGGCAGGTAGTTTTCCTCTCACCCCAAACTTTGGATGCATACTAATGCTGTTCAGATGCTCGTCACTGACTTACTTTATAGGAAATAATGTGTTTTCTCTGTCAGCTATGGTCTGAGTAGACATCCCGGATTAAGAGGAATGATGAGATGACCGTTGGGGAGCTTCCGTTATGCTTATGCATGCTTGGAATAAAAACAAACAACCATCTTTTACTTTGTAATTCTGAATCTCAGCTGTTAAGATGGGGTACCAGACCAGTTGACTTGTGTTTGGTGAATGTAAAAGTTCATCAGAACCGCTTGGAAACCAATCCAGCCTGCTGATCAGCCACCTTTTCGGGTTGTCAGTACTCACTAATGTTTTAAATTCATTGCCTTAGATGTTCATTAATCTTCAGTCACAACCTTCCACTCTCATGTAATACTCCAGAGGAATGGCAAATGGAGTCAATGGTAGTTGGCTTGATGTGACTTCTCTCCTCATCCCTGCCCCTTCCTCCTCCTCTCATCCTACACATTCTTCCTTTTGTCCAATTTCCATTTTTTAAATTTTCAATATTTCCCAAAGGTTTTGAATTAGAGATATTCTTCCCATCTCTCACTTAACATCCACCCCAAAAAGATGGCAAACACACCAAATACTCTTTCCCACAATCTGCATCTCATAACCTTCCTAATTCCCCTCCTTACCTTCTTGTAGGGCAAGATGATTTCCATAAGACATTGCCTATATATCTCATTTCCTGGAAGATTGTAAAAATCAATTTTTTAACAATTTTTTTTACAACTTTGAATTCCAGATTCTCTTGCTTCTCCCCTCCTCACCCACCAACACTGAGAAGACAAGTAATTCAATATAGGTTATAGGTATGTGGTGATGCCAAGCAATTCCATAGTAGTCATATTGTGAAAGACTAACTCAGTTCCCTCCATCCTATCCCACTCCCCTTTTATTGTATTTTCTCCTTTGACCCTGTCCCTTTTCAAAAGAGTTTGCTTTTAACTACCCTCTCCCCCAATTTGCCATCTATTCTACCACCTCCCCTTTGATCCCCTTCCTCTCTTCTTTCCCATAGAGTAAGATACCCAATTGGCTGTGTATGTTATTCCCTCCTTAAGCCAAACCCAAAGTGAATAAGGTGGACTCATTCCCTGTCACCTTCCTGCTCTTCCCTTCATTTGAACAGCCTTCTCCTGCCTCCTTTATTTGAGACAATCCATCCCATTCTATCTCTCCCTCTCTCCTTCTCCCAATATATTCCTCTCTCATCTCTTAATTTTATCTTGTTATATCAGCCCTTCATATTTAACTCACCCTGTGCCCTCTATGTATATACGTAGACACAAATAGACACACAGAAATATACATATACACCTTTGCCCACCTATCCATACATATATATGTATCTGTAGATACATATTCTTCTTTGTGCACTTTGGGGGTTCCTACCAGCTGAACTACAGCACTGCAACCCTTAGGTCAGGTCTTCAACTGTTCATTTTCATTCTGAGAAGGGTTGTATTTGTCAGGCCCTGTTGATTTGATCATGTTCCTCGGTTTCTGATCAAGTGCCTCCCAGCATCTTGATTTGTAGGCGAATGAAAGTGCTAAGAAGGCTGGTCCCCACTACTGGAAGGTTACTTCCCCTTCCTGACCTGCTTCTAGGATTCCAGTCATTTCTCCCAGCTCTGCCCGTGCCCTCCTCTTTCCTCCTCTTCTCCCCCTTCACCTGCCTCTCCCACTTCACTGAATCAAGGTGTAAGGAGCATCAAGACAGTGCATACCACTAGCTTCACGAGCTACAAGTCACAGGATGGAAATCCAAGCAAATCTAGCCCATCCATAGCCAAGGAAACTTCCTAAACACTGAATGCCAGTTGGTGCAAATGTTACAATATGAGTTAGCTACAACTGTTTTCAAAGCAGGATGTCACATTTTGTTGTATTTGGGGGTCAATGGTAACTATGTACTAAATAGTGAACTAATCGTTTTGAGTAAGGCTGCTGTTTTGTTTTAAAATTTTGTTGCTGTTGTAATTATATAACATTTATTTTCTGTGTTAAGCATCTGTCTAGTACAATATGCATGTGTTAAGAAAAATGAATATAGTACACATACGAGTGTGTGTTTGTGTGTATATACGTGTGTGGGAGAGAGACAGAGACAGAGAGACAGACAGAATTTAGAGTGTGTGTGTGTGTGTGTGTGTGTGTGTGTGTTTTAAAAACAAAAGTAAAACTTTGTATCAAGCTTCGAAGACATATATAGCTTCAGAATTTTAGTTTGTTGTTTTGTACACAATATTTTTCATCATGGAAATGAGAAGTGAACAGAGAAATACCCAAGTGTGACTATACAATGCTAAAATATTTCCTTTTATGTTACTGTCATTTAGCTCTATTTTTTCTGTTTTTGTCAGAATTTCATGGTTCCTTTCAAAATGTTTTTGCTAAAACATTTTGATACTATAGTAATGTTCATTTGAAAGAAGTATGTTGGACTCGATCTTCCACACAACTACCAGTTTTCACGTGTAGGGGGCAATCTAACGCTTCTGTGGCAGTGCCACGAGTGATAGATAACAACTTACTGCTAAAAAAAAAGCGATGACTTTGTTTTTGCATTTGGTATTTGGTAATTATTGTCTTTGTAAAATGTACCCCTTCCTCTGAGTTTATTTTGACTGAGTCGTTGTAACCCACACTGTACTCCGGCATTGTGTATTTTAAAATATACACTTCCATACTTTCTGTAATCTGACTAACTTTTGTACATATATATGTATATATACATATAAACACATACATATGTATATCGATTTATGGATAGAAAGATCTACTTAACAATAGTATATGCAGCTGAGCACATAGAGTAGTTTTCTCACACCAAAGTTAATTTTTATGTATATTTGGAAAATGTAGGGGAAATGGGCAGGAATTTAATGACAGGTAAATTTTAAAAATTCATTTTCATACCTGGAGTCTTTTTGGTAAATAAATGTACTTGTATAACACCATAATATATTATATAGAATTATCAACAGGGTACTTTACAAAACTAAATAAAAGGGCTGCATGCTTATATTTTTGTATTTCATTACTTTAACTGCTTCTTCCAATCATGAAAAAAACATAACTGAAGATAGTCCCGAGTTTAGACATATTCTCCCATGTTCAAGGTTGTTGGTATTAGGAGCCCTCCATGGTGCATCCATATGACTCATGTACTTTTTCAAGATCCCAGTTGTGTGTTCTCCATGAATTGTTTTGTAATGAATTCCCCATGAATTCATTCCAACCATGGTATTCTAACATCTATTATTCCCTCTGTGTGAAGAGTCTGTGAAATCAAGTTTTATCTGTCTGCTGATCAACAATCACACATGAACATTAAATCCGGATATAAGGCAGGCAACCTCATGCACCTGAGGGAATATCGTCACTGTTGTTGTTTTTTTTTTTAACCTCCAGTAGAAGTCAAGTACCAAAAAACCCCCTGCTTTATTGCTGATTTTTCTTTGAGTTCTCCATTTTTTCCATCCTAGTGTAGAGACCCCTTTGAAACTCCAAGGACTGTGGAGTTCCGATTAAGAACCCTGCTCCAAGCCAAGGTGTGAGAATATGAAGTATAGGTCAAGATTTCAGAGAACAGTGGATCCAGCAAGCAGACCTTATCCCATAACTTTAAAGCTCCTTCTAACATTAAAAATGTAATTTCTTTTTTCATGTTGCTTGTCCCTGAGATTAGATTAAAAGTCAAAGGTCTTGCAGCACATTTTGATTTGGTGTTGCTTCTCTGGAATGTTCTTTTTCCAATTAAAAGTGTAAAAGCTTTATGGTAGGCCCTGACAACACCAAAGCAGAAATTCCTGAAAGAGAAAGAGACCCCATTCTTCTGTCACATTCCTGGAACAGATTTGGGGCCAGGAAAATAGAAGTGTGAGTGACCCATTGTTAAATAACTATTAAGCACCTATGAAGTGCCAGGCACATATGCTATATGCTGGAGATAAAAAAAAGGCAAAAAAAGACGCAGTCCCTGCCCTGAAGAAGCTTACAATCAAAGGGTAAGGAAGTGTCTTAAAACATCATAGACCAGTGACAGCCACACACTAGTGAGGAAGTACCTTGGTTCAATGGGCAGGACACCAAATGCATATCCTGTCACTGAGTCACATTTTAGCCATGTGACCCTGGGTAGGTCATATCATTTCTCTGGACTTTAATTTTCTAATATCTAAAGGGATGAGGCTGGACTAGCTGACCATCAGAATAGGCCTCATGGTGAGCTGGGAAAAAGAGCTGGTATTTCCGAATATTACACTGAAAAAGACCTGTGGAACACTTGTTCCCTGGGCACTGAAGAAACATCCCAAGGAAGGAAGTTTTTTTAAATGCCACATATTATAGTAAGTTCTTGACAAGGTGCTTCTAATAGTCCTGTTTGGATGGTCCAGCATGATTATATTAACATTAACTGGAGGGGATTTTCAAGTCATCTTGGTTGCCTTCTGCCATTTTCCCCAGGTAGCCATCTGAATCTGATTTTTTGTTACATTTTTATGCTCAAAATATTTTTACCATTTCATGAGAAACAGATTTATTAGTAGCAGCATTATTTCAGGGGGATCTGGACTATGCAAACTTTGGGCACGTACTGGCTACCCTGCTGATGGCAGTCTCCATTGGACTTTAGCAGGGCAGGTACTGTTTCTGGACTATGTACCTCTTGAAGAAAAGAAGCCTCGTAGGCTTCTGAATCCAACTGGAGTGCATTCAAAAGCTCCAAATGATGTTCACTAGCATTACTGCCAACAGTAGCTGTTCACATAGGGTACACAGTACTTTTCTCACTATAAGCCTGGGAAGTCATTACTCCAGTATTGTTTGGAATAAAGACCCCAAGGATCCTCACCCAAAATAAATCCAATGGTTTCTCAAAGTAAAGACAGAAGCTCTGTATTCTAAAGACAAGTCTTGCCAGAGTTGGGCGTCACCTATTCCAGAAAGGCCTGGTAGAGGGAGGCACCCAACAAGAGGCAAGCAAGCAGTTATATACCCTTGCACAAACAATTCTATGAAAGACCCCAATATTCCTAGAAAACCCACAAAACTCCCCACACCCCTCCCACCAAAAGCTCCTAATGCTGCATCAGTACCTCATTGGTGGGGTGACATGACCTCACAGTCTATGCAGGACCCCAGAAAGCCCTCCTTACCCAATACAAAGACATATAGTTACGATTATCCATATGTAGCAAAAGGGGGCCATTACAAAAAACCCCTTACAGGAAAAAGGGAGGAGGAGTAGGGGCACACCATCTGATTTCCCCCAAATCAGGTGACTTACAGGAACATGAAACTTAGGCCTAAAGAGATCCAGGACCCAGATCAAGTTTGGTGACTGTTTCTTCCATTTGTTTCTTCCATGAGAATGCTTTAACCTGTCCCACTTAGTATTATCTCTATTTTCCAGATAATGAAGTGAACTGAGAAGTTAAGGATTCTCAAGGGTCACAAAGTTGGGTCTTTGCCAGGCCTTCAATTCAAGGCTGCTGACTACAGGTCCAGTGCACTACCAAGAGACTTGTTCAGCTAGTGCATTTAGCATTTTCCATAGAAGGGAGCAGCTTTCACTAGGGTGGCTCACGTTTCCAAGAAGGGCTTTGCCCCTGGCTAACTAGTGCAGGGAGGGAAGGGAGTACCAAGGTCTGCTGAATGCTATAAGAAGGTAGGCTAAAACCCTGGTCTCCTGGGGGCTTATCTTTGTCCTTCTTTCTCCGGAGGACCCTGACATCAGAATGTGACTTGAAGTTGACTGGGATTGGAGTGAGAGAGGGATGCGCAAAGTAACCAACCTCACTTTGTCCTGGAGAGCCATCTGGGTCCGGCGCCCAGATAAGGCGCAGGACAAGTGGATATGGCCCCGGATGCCAGGAGACACCCCGGTCCTGTTCAGAGGTTCCCACATGAAGTAATGAGTCTCAAGGGAACGCCCCTTTAATTAAAAAAATAAAAAAGTGGGAGAAGAAGAACTTGATAGGACAGACCATTGCGAGAGCTCAGGCAGGTGTGCAGCCGCGCAGAGGTTGGGAGTGGGGCTGGGGGGCGGGACCACGGGGGCGGAAGTGGGTGGTGATACCGTTTCTCATTGGCGGGTGGGAGGAGGAGGGTGTGGGGCACGAGGAGCCTGCCAATCTAGCTGAAGTGGAGGAAGCTGGGCTTTTCGCTGGCGGAGAAGGGAGAAAGGCAGCCTGGGAGCCTGGGGCCCGGCCCAGCTGGCATGTCCTCTCAGGGCCAGGGCAGAAAGGTCCCTGCACCGGCCGCCCGGCAGCTCCCGCCCTGACTGCTGTGGAGTGGATTAGCGCCCCACCCGTGACCAGGTAAGTGGGGCGAGGGCAGGAGGGGAGGGTTTTGATACGTGTCTGATTTTTAGTTAATTTTGGTCGTTGCGCGTTCAGAAAACCTTTCCCTGCTGCCCCCCTGTAAGAAGCTCTGCGGCCCCATATATACCGTCTTTCCGGTTAAAATGTCGTCCTTGAGGGCAGAGACGGTCCTGCTTCGGCCTGGGTGCAGGGCTCACCCCGTTAGCGCCCATTAAGGACGTCATCGGTGCTTTGTCCGTCGGGCCTTCCCCATCT
>CM053580.1:187778061-187809442 GCA_028627135.1 Pseudochirops cupreus | reverse complement strand
CTTTCCTTGGGTATTCAATGCTGAGCTTAATCTTGTAACTTAAGGGTGGATGGCCTTTTGTGCTCTCCTGCCCCTTTTGAGATTCAGAGGTGGGAAGCCTTTGAGTGATGGACCAAATGAATGTACTTTGTTTCTGGTTGGAGACTAATCTCCATTTGAGAAGAGACTTTTGACTGACTAAATGAATGTACTGTCTAGGGGTGGAGTAGTACCTGGGTTGAATTGAGAACTTGCTAAAGGAACAAGTTACACTGTATTTTGACTTTCTCTATTCTGTGAATGTTGGCTGAATAAATGGGGTTTACTATGCTGGTAATCCGAACCTTGGAAGTTGCCTTTGCTTGGTATTACGCTGCTCTAGACCAATACTTCCCAACTCAAATTATACTGAATTAAACTAATTCCTCTTCTCATATGGCATTCTCTATTATCTCCAATGCTCAAAAGGCTCAAAGACCATGAGGAAGGAAGAGAAGAAAGGCCAGTAGTGGAGAAAGAAAGAGGTCAAAAGTAATGGGATTGAAGGTTTAAAGAAATAAATGCCTTTGGTAGGATCACATTGTTCTGAGTCTTACTAGCAAAACAGTTGAGTCAAATATGTTATTTAGTCAAGGGAAAAGGCTTATCCAAGTGGGAAAAGAATAAGCATTTGTAAAGCACCTACTATGTTCCAGGAACTGTGCTAAATACAACTATTTGGGGCAGGTGCTGTTATCTCCATTTTACAATTGAGGAAACTGAGGCAAACAGAGGTTAAATAAATTGCCTACAATTACAATTGTAGATTATCATAGATTTGAACTCAAGTCTATGGCTATGAGAGTTGGACTAAAAGGAAAGCTGAGCACCACAGAATCAATGTTTTCAAATGATGGTGCTGGGGAAGACTTTTGAGAGTCCTTTGGATAGCAAGGAGATCAAACCAGTCAACACTTAAAGAAATTAATTCAGACTACTCATTAAAAAGACAAATGCCGAAGCTTAAATACTTTGGGAACATAATAAGAAGACAGGACTCATTGGAAGAGACTCAGATGCTGAAAAAGATTGAAGGCAAAAGGAGGAGACAGCAGAGGATTCCATGACTAGATAATATCATGGATAGTGTCAATATGACCTTGGATAGACTTTGGGAGATAGTGGAGGATAGAAAGGTCTGGTTTGCTATGGTCCATGGGGTCACCAAGAATCAGACAAAATTAAACAAATAAACAACCACTTCCTGACTCCAAGACCAGAACCCTATCCCACTGTGACACCTATTTGCCTTTGCCTTCTACTAAGATGGAGAATGGTTAAATGGATATATTGATGGATGATTCAATTACTAATTATGCCGTATTTGGTGGAGTTGTCTCAGAACCAAGATGAGCTGGGTTCAAGGCCTGCCTCTTACACAGACTGCCCATGTAACTGAATAGGTCACTTAAGTTCTCTGTGCTTTAGACAGCTCTTAACACTATAAGTTGCAGAACTTCTCAGTCTGAAAGGAATTTCCTCACTGGTAGTTCCCTACACCAGTGAAATCACAGGTCCAGAGTGGAGGAAAAAAAGACACTTGATGACAAAATAATTTTTTAAAAATCACTTAAACTTACCTTCTTTACTCAAAGTAGAATGAAAGGCACTCCGATACCAAAGCACAATGTCAACCTTGACAATATGGTAAGTGCACACAACAAACATAATCACACACAATGCAACAATGGGCACTCCTATCAGGTACCCTCGAGCATCTGGAGCTATGCAACAAGAAAAAGATAAAAATACAAAAATAATTATAGAATTTATTTAAAAGCAATCACTAACAAATCACAAATTATGACTCCTTAAAATCTGTTGGGTGATAAGTATGATGTTCCAAATATTTTAAAAATATGAAACCAAGAAATAGTGTTAGGTTCTTGGAAAACACTTTGGAAAACTGTTCCCCACCCTTGAAAGAGGTATCCTGTGGGAACTGGAGACAGAAGAGAAAAGCTGGTCATGGTCAGGTTCTACTACAGTGGCTTTAATTCCTTTCCCAACAGCCAGAACCAAGTACCAATAATGGAAATATTTCCCAGAGGCTTAGTCAAGGAATTCATAAGAAAGAGCTAATATTATATATCAAACGATGCTTCATTACCTATAAAACCTTTTTTTCAAAAAAATCAGATTCTTGACTCTAAAACTGACTCTCTATACCACAATGTGTCCTTTATGTCATTAACTTGTGAAATAGTCTTTCACCATAGTCTAGGAAGAATCATATGTCTGAAAATACCTGTTTCATTTAAAAGTCTACGGTTAACAAGAAAAACAACAACAAAAATTGGTTGTCAAGATTCCTGTCAAACATGGGTAAATTATCTGGCATATTGTATACACTTAATAAAGGGTTGTTAGTTGGTTATTTCCTCTGAGATCTGTGGCTCTACCTACAATGTACAAGCCTTCATATGACTCCAGTCAGATTTATATTCTCTCCCCACCTGGGGAATGTGAGTTTAGCAGGATAGAGAGAGAAAATTATGAGAGTGAAGTTACTCTGTCTTGTCACAAGATTCCAAAGAGATCAATTTTTAAAAAAAGGAAAGGGAAGAAAAAAAATTAAAAAAAAAAACCAGGTAGATGGAGGGGATGGGGAAGAAAGGGAGACAACAGCAAAAAGAAAGAATGAGTTCATCTGGAGCTCAAGGAAACTAAAAACATTCTAATAAGCACCTTGGAGGATGATCTAGATCCTAGAGGGTCTTCTAAGAGGAAGAACAGAGTTAGGTAAATTTTATGAAGAAATGGATTACAAAATGAGCATCTCTTGCTGGCTCATAGAAGGACTTTAAGGGGAAACATAAGAAAGAATGTGAAAGAATTAAAGGAGAGAAGAACCATGAAATGGCCACTGGCAAGTATATTGGTATCCCCTGAACCATCTCTTATTCTGAGGACTAGGTGCTGAGCAGACCCAGTAGCTTCAATTCTTTTCTTCCTAACTAAAATAGCAGGAAACTGGAACTGATTCATTCAGCCCCACATTTCATGTTCTTTCCCTCCTTTCATTAATGTTTCCATAGGAAGAATCTAAGTTTTCAGACTTGCAATGCAATACGCTTTTCACTACTACCATCTTGCAGCCATCTTGCAAAATGCATGATGGGATTCAAGAGAAGCACCAGACAAGACCAGGATCAGGCACGTTTTCCTTCAGCACATACACGTGGCATCTCCCAGTGGGAATTATGTTTGTTCATTTTAAAGTCTGATAGGATTATTATAGTATCATAGAATTTTATGTGACAGGATGTTGACAGACCACTTCCTGAGAGGCGTTTGAATGAACAGTCATGAAAGTGATCTCAGTGGAATACAAGGCATTGGCAATTTGAATCTTTCATTACCAGGCCATCCACCTCTACTCTGAGTATTAGTTAAAAGAGGGAGGAGATTCTCAGGAAATTGGAACCCAGAGAGCAGGCCCTAAAGGGAACACAAACTCCAAAACTGGTTTTGGTTTCTGACTGAAAATGACTAATGTTTTGCCTAAAGGCTCCAGGTACACACGGCACCAGTCATTGAGGACTAATGGCCACTAGAAAGACTAAGCTAAGAAAACAATTTAGAACAAGAAGTAAACAAGCTTAACATTGCACCAAAGGCAAGAACCAACCTTAACTGTTAGCTAGGGAATATATTTCACACAAACTGAACAGGACAGAAAGAAACAAGCCAGGGTGAGGGTAGAAATTCCCAGGGAATGAAACTATGTCACTACCCTACTCAATAAACACTACTGGCTCCCTGTTACCTAAGAGATAAAATATGAGTTCATATTTTTTGGCATTTAAGTCTTTCACAACTTGGCTCCAGCCTATTTGTCCATGTTTGTTATAGATTACTTCCCTTTATTCAGTCTTCAATATAGCCAAATTGGACTCCTTATTGTCCTGACATATATCATTCCATTTCCTCTCTCATTGCCTTTGCACAAGCTATAGCCCATGCCTAGAATGCACTCCCTCCTCATCTCTGCCTCTTACAATCTTTAGTTTCCTTGAAAGCTCAGTTTAAATACCACCTCCCACATGAGACCATTCCAGGTTTTCCAGATGCACCTGCCCTTCCCCAGTTGTTTTGTATATACAAGGTGTTTGGCATATACATAGTTGTTGTTGTTTAGTCTTGTCCAACTTTTCATCATCCATTTGGAGTTTTCTAGGCAAAGACACTGGAGTGGTTTGCCAGTTCTTTCTCCAGCTCATTTAACAGATGAGGAACTGAAGGAAAGAGGGTTAAATGACTTTCCCAGGGTCACATAGCCAGTAAGTGTCTGAGGCCAGATTTGATTTTGGGAAGATGAGTTTTCCTGACTCCAAGCTCAGCACTCTATCTACAGAATCACCTAGCTTCTTCCCCTTGGTATATAGAGGGGGAAGATAAAAGGAAAGGGAAGGTGAAAAGAAGGGAAGGAAAGAGGGAGAGGAGAAAGGAGGGAAGGAGAGAAGAGAAGGAGAGACAAGTCACTTAATCTTTCATAGTTTCACTTTCCTCATCAGTAAAATAAAAGTTAGATTTCCAGGATCCCATCCAACTCTAACAATCTATGATTCCGTGAAAAAGGAGAACCAAGAAAGATGCTGCACACTTAGAAACGAATGGGTTGAAGGATAGTCTGGGAGCAGAAAAAGATCTGGAGAACTCTTAACCAATGAGCCAATCTGGTACAGGAAATTTTTTGAATAGTTATGTTATAGAGAATTTGAGCACGGATTCTAATGACTCTTATCACTAACTGAAGAAACAAATTATTGCAAATCAAAGGTTAATCATATCATGGGCTATAGGTAGTAGGTGCAATTCATGTAGTGAGCAAACATTTACACTAACCTAAATTCTTTTCAAAAAACACACATCAATATTATGACAGAATCCTGAAGCCCTGTCAGAGACTAACCCTAGCTTTTACTATTTCTTACACTGGTAATACTGGTGTCTAATAGTAGTCACCTCTAGGGTGGGATGGCAGAGAGGGAAGCAAGATGAAAGAAAGGAAGAAAAAAATTTACATGATAACTTTATTATGTATTTAAAAAGGAATAGCAAGTTGTACAATCTTATCAACAGGTAAGTTTCATGTACAATCATCTTTTTAAAAATTCTATTACATTATGGAAATATTTGTTTTAAAAATAAAATAAAAATAATTTTTAAAAATGCAACTTGAAAAATTCAATCTTACTTCTCTTACATCAATTTCCTTTTAAAATTTAATTCTATACATTCTAAATTGCCTGGAACATTTGGGCACATTACCTGAATGCTTGAGCATAATAAATGCTGCTGATGATCCAGACATACATATAAAAGGACGGTCATAATCTTCCTGCCTCACCTCTGAGAAGGTGATATTTACAGTATAGAAATAATATTTTTCCCCAAAAGGAACCCATGATCTGTGAAAGGATGTAATACAGGAAACATTATCCTTTGTATGTCTGCATTTCAATACCTACAAGCAAGTGACTTGTGAGGGTGAGCCCTACCTTGTTGTAGATCATATGCCCTCAGGGAAAAGAGCTCTGATCAGAGGACCTACCATTTACACTTACTACCTGTGTGACCTTGGCCAAGGCATCTGTCCTCAGGGCTTCAGAGGTGCACTGCAGATCAAGAGCTCTGATCTTCTGATTCTATGAACTTAGCAGATGGTTTTAGAAAATTGCTTTGGCTGGAAAATTCAATGCCCTACAACCAACACTATGCTGGAGCCATCTCATATTGGCTCATTAGAGGCCATTGCTAAATTTTCATTGTGAATATTTTCACCTTAGAAATCAGCAAATGCCACAAATCAAGGCTCTGTTTATTGTTTTGTTGATTGTCTAGATTTAGGAGTGATAGAGAAAATGTTAATACAGATTAAAATTAAAAGTATGCCAGGCATATATTTTCTTTTTCCAGAGAGCAGGTCACTAACCCATTCCCTTGCCCACCGCTGCTTAAAACCAACCTGCTAATCAGCCTTTCAGGTAAAGGGTCATTAGATGAGGGACATATAATCTATTGCCTGTCCTGTACTGGAAGGCAATCTAGCTTCATAGAAACTTTCAGAGTCTATGCTCCATTACCAATTCATATCAACACCTTCCCTGCAACTCACAGTCTCAGAGTTACCTACACAAGAGCATTAAGGAGTTAAGTGACTTGCCCAGGGTCACAAAGACTGTATTTATCACTGTCAAGGCCTGAATCTGTATGAAAATGAAATGTTAGGTCAGCAAATAATGACCTCCTTGTCACTCCAAGTCTTCAAACAGAGGCAAGATGGCCATTTTTTGGAGATATTTAGAGGGACTACCCTAGACAATCTCTGAGTTTCCTTAAGACTATGAATACTTACTCAATTCCTTCTTTAATTCGGGGAGAATTGAGAAAGTCCACAAAAGTGTCATTGACTCTCCAACTTCTATGATTTAAATTCTCTTTCCCATCTTTTATAATGCAGTCTATAATAAGATGAGAACCTACAAAGCAAGGTTGACCAAGAGTAAATATTTAAAATCCTGCAAATTAAAAGCAGGTGAGACAAAAGAACCAAATCCAAAGGATTCGTAATTGTGTTGGCTTTTTATTTAGTCAATTTACTTTCTTTTTACTTATTTTTTAATCTTAAAAATCAGAATGTAAATCCCAAATGGGTTATATCAGTGGCCCATCCACCTAACCTAAGACTATATATTGGACAGAGGCACCAAGGAATGCATCTCCCTTTCCATCATAAACTTCAAAAAGTTAAGATTGAGCAAGCAAATCGGTACAGTGGGAAAAGCACTACATTTGTATTCAGAGGACCTGGGTCTGAATCCAAATTCTTTCATTTACTACCTCTGTGACCTTGAGTAAATCACCCAAATGCCCTGGCCCTCAGTTTCCTCATTTGTAAAATGTAGGGGTTGAACTAGATAACATCTAAGATCCATTCCAAATTGAAATCTATGGTCCAATGTATACATCACATAAGTGGGAGGTTATAAGTTATAGTTTTAGGAGTATGGACCTCTCAGAGTACAATGAACTTGGGTTAGTCATCCCCAGGGAGCCAATCAGCAAGTATGTACTAAGGGATACCCTAGCCTGCTACACCTATTTCATCATCTATAAAATTAGGGGCAGGGGAATGTGGACTTCGACTTCTATCACTAAAACCATGATCATTCAAACTCTTCTTAAACTGACCTATATCTACTTAAGTGTTTTTTATTCTCCAACCTCCTCACCATCGAGGTCACAAGATTCACATATTTTCCACTTGTTGCATAAATGATACTCTCCTTTTATTTGTCCCAAAGTTTCTTCCTCTGATTTTTCAGTGTAGATGCCGTATTTCAGAACTTTAGAATTTAGTCAATAAGTTCATCTTGATCCAATCTGTATTTTCATGATTTTAAAAGCCTCAATGATAATACTTGCTTAGACTAGATCTTTGCATTGCTGGGATATCCAAAAGGAGATCTATTCTCATATCAATGCTAATCCCTTATTCTAGTTACTGTTCTCTGGACTTTAGTAGCTTTGCTATGTTTTCCTTAAGATGAAGTACCTAGGACAAACACCATTCCAAGTTCAGAGAGATGATGATTTTCTAGAAAGGTGAAATGTTATCATTGATTTTGAATGCTAATTTTATTTCTAATGATGCCCAGAATGTTGTTGGCTATTTTGCTTGAAACAGTGCAGTAGACTGAAGGGTCACAAATCAGAATGTTTCATTGTGCAAGCAAAACTTTAGGTTAATTAATTTTTTTCAAATATTTATAATCATTCACTCCCACTACCCCCATTAAACTAAAAAATAAACCCAAAAAATTGTACATGATACAGCAAAACAAATATTCACATTGACCATACTTGAAAATGCCTCTCTCTGCATTTTAAGTACATAACCTCTAGGCAGAAGGTGAGTAACGTTTCATGTTCTATCCTCTAGATTCATGGTTTCTCACAGCACTGATCAAAATTCTAAAGTCTTTCAAAACTTTTTATCTATCGTGTTTTTTTTTTATCATTAGAGGAATTATTTTCCTAGTTCTGCTCACTTTACTCTTCATGAGTTCATAGAGGTACTTCCAATTTCCTCTGAAACTGTTCATTATATAATTCCCTATGGCTCAATAATTCCATTCATATACTACAATCTGTTTAGCTACTCCTCAATAGGTGAGTACCCCTTTGTTTCCACTTTGGGGTTAATAGAGAAAGACTTGCCATAAATATTTGTGTACATATGAGTCCTTTTCTTTTTTCTTTGATCTATTTGGGGTATAGGCTTAATTATCAAAAGTTATACACAGATTAATAATTTTGGAGCCTAGTTCCAAATTGTTTTCTGGAATAGCTGCACCAATTCCACTAACAATGCACAAGTGTGTCTATTTTTCCAAGTCTCTTTCAATATTTGCTATTTTACTCTTTTGTTATCTTTGTCAACCTAATTGGCAGGAAGTGGAACATCAGAATGGCTTTAATTTGTATTTCTCCAATTACTAATTGTTTGAAGAATTAAAAAAAAAATTCCCCTAAACATACTGATTTATGCTTTCCCACAATTAAACTCAACACACTACTTTCTCTCTACTCAATTTATGTCCATTAGATTGGGATTTCACTTGCAACAAAATTTGCATCAGCTGTAGGCTTGGAGAATTTTGTAAGTATTCCCTTAAAATTATTTATGATTTTTTTAAAAAGAAAATTCCAGCACAGTTAACATTTCTTATGACACATACTCATATATTTTATACTAGTTGCCTCACAGAGTTGTTGGGGGAAACATACTTTTCAAATCTTAGAGCGCTGTGGATATTAAGTATTGTTATTATGGATACACTAGTTATTCACTTGATTCCTCCAGGATTTATTCTGCCCCTACAGGTCTTGGCTCATTGATATATCCATTTCACTAAATCTCTCTTTGAGAATTTAAATTTTAAGAGAGCAAGCAGCTCTCTAGAGCAACTTTCAGTCTTAAAACCTATGAACTTATAGATCTTTATGTGAGTGTTTAATAAATATCCTTTTGTAATAAATTTGTAATAAATATTGTAATAAAAATGTAAATTCCTTTCACTACAATGCTTTTGGCTGTAAGAATTATCAGGTTATAAGATAAGGTAGAAACTCAAACTATCATAGCTAGCATTGTTTCCCCCAAGCAGGTAAGTATTTGTTCAGTACACTTTGCTGAAGAGAGACAATATTTTTTCATTCATGAGAATGAGGATAAATCACTTTCTTGGGGGACCTACTATGAAGCTAAAGATTCAAAGACCACGGCTCCTTCATACACTACTCAACTGGGACAACGTATCTAGACTTCAAAAAAACATTTGATACTAGGTCATATGTCCTCTTTATTTTTCAACTGAGAACTTTCAGGTTAAAAAATACTTTTAAAAATCCATTTACTATAGTCCAGGACAAGGAGTTTCTGAAGAACTTGGTATCTATTTTTATTCAAACATGAGCCATGATGAACCAACAATGTATACATGAAATTTTTCTGCACTGTTGAATGAAGTGAAGATCAGCAGACATAGCTTCATGTTACTGGCAGGGAAGACTATACTCTATGCACCACT
Organism: Pseudochirops cupreus; assembly: GCA_028627135.1. Classification (NCBI taxonomy): domain Eukaryota; kingdom Metazoa; phylum Chordata; class Mammalia; order Diprotodontia; family Pseudocheiridae; genus Pseudochirops; species Pseudochirops cupreus. The sequence continues at coordinate 187,799,825 of CM053580.1, read as the reverse complement.
CCTTTTCTTTATCTCCAGACCTTGTTTCTGTTGTTCATTCATTCCTTTCAGTTGTATCTGACTTTTTGTGACCCTGTTTTGGGTTTTCTTGGCAAAGATACTGGAATGACTTGCCATTTCCTTCTCCAACTCACTTTACAGATGAGGAAACTGAGGCAAACATGGTCAAGTGACATGGCCAGGGTCACACAACTAGTAAGTGTCTGGATTTGAACTCAGGAAGATAAATCTTCTTGACTACAGGTCCAGCATTCTATCCACTGCTTGACTTAGCTGCCCTACTCTTATCCTAGGTTCTCATTTTACTAGATCTTGACTTTTAGCTCTTCAAGGACATTACATTATAATTGTACTTCTAATACAGCATGACTAGAATTCCAAAACTGTTATAACAGCATCATAGCAGCATGTTATCAGCACTATTTTTTATACAGTCTTTATAGTTAATGATTTAGTGGTTTTTCATTCTACTTACCAAGCTGTGCTTCAATGGAATTATTTCTTGGATAGATAATTTCAGGTTCTTTCCTTCGTTCTATTGTGTTTACTGGAAAGAAACATATACACATACCTATCTTGTTGGAAATTAAAAAAAAAATCCATGTCTAAGAACTTTAAAGAAAACTCAGAATTTCAAAAATCCCGGTCCATAAATTCACATTTCAACTTCTAGTACCCCCTTCCCCCAAATTACCATGACCTTTGTTAGAATATAAGACTTGGATATATTAAAAAGTTAAGTGCAGGAAATCATTCTGACCTCATGAAGAGAGACAGAGTTATAACTGGGCTTCTCATGTGACATGAGCTTTATGTTGAATGAAACTAGAGAGATGGGGGTAGCGGAAAACAATCAAAGTGGGAAAACTGTTTAAAAAAAGGAACATTAAGAAAAAGCCACAATAGGATTTAATTATGAAGATTTCTATAAGAAAAATGGTTAATAAATTCTACAAATGAGCCTTAACATTTTATAACAATATGTTACATTTATGCATGTACATGGTGTATATACACATGCAGATATTAATATGTGCACATATGTTATATGTATATGTACATATGCACACACATACATGTTATCCCAGTTAGAATTTAGCAAAGGGCAGACTGAGGCAATTCTCTGAGTGAGTTAACCTTTCTTAGCAGGGGCATGCAGCCTGGCAACAAAGGGGTCTTATGGCTAGCCTCTGTTTGTGGCAAAGACCTAGAGAGAAGGCTAACAATGTCTTTTAAACCTGGGAGTGTTTTCCTTCTGATTGGCCTGACAGTGTACCATTCGGCCCTCCCCTGGCAAATGTAAGGCAACCTTGATTAGTGGACATTTTAAGGAGGAAGAAGGTTAATAGTTCTCGTCTTCTCCCTATTACTTCATCATTAGGGGTGGGACTAATCCTCAGGATCAATCTGTAGCTAGGGAAAGAGAGTTGGTTTTCAGATGTGGTTGATTGTACCCCTCTCTAACACTCAAAAAATGCCAGCCACCCCATGGACCCAGTTGTCTCTAGCAATCTTGGCTAGAACAATATAAGCCATTTCAAATAGATTTTCACAGGTTTTGTCTCCTTCCTCTTTTTTTGTTTAGGAGAGGCAAAGACACAAAATTCATCCCAGCTTGGGGGGGCGGGGTCTTAGTTCCAGTTGGCTTCTGTTTATGGGGTAAAGAAAAACAAGAGTCCCTGCCCAGAGAGAAGATTTGGGGGCTGGAGGTAATGACCTTACTCCATTAAGTCTTTCAGAAACTGTCTGACCTTCAGATGCGGGGTGTAAGGAAATGAATGTATTCACTAAGAAATATTGGTTATAAATAATACAGTCCAATATTAATTTCCTGTCTCTCTGTATACACACATACAGAGACATATATACGCCTATATATACATACATACACACACAACATAAACACACACATAGCGCAAGTATGCAAAGAGAGCCAAAGATTAACGCAAAAGAATAGCTGAGGCTAAACTTCCTTCTCTACAGTTGGATAAGAAAATGTTCAACTTCTTGAGTCTGTAGAGATAGTCAGGCAGGGTCAGTCGTTTAAGACAACCCTCAGACTCTGACAATCATTTTCAAAGCCATTTTCTAAAGACCTGAATACAATAATAAAGGTTAATTGGAGACAATTACAGAACAGTATGTGCTCCTTACAATTAAGAGTTCTGTTGTCTTCATAGGAGGTGGAGTTCAGACAAAATTAAAAAAAAACCTTCTAGTGATTCACAGGTACACAAATGACACTTCCAGAAAGAATCTAAAAAAATGTTGTCAATGCTCATGAAGTCTTGGACAAGAAACTGATGTTGGAGGTAACACACTGGAATGTGTGCTCTGCCACTATCTCTCAAAGGTACCCACAGGACTCTGAAGGGGAGGATGTAGCAAACTGGTTAAACTCTCCTGGTACATCTGTGGTACGTTTAGAGACTAGTACATTCTAGTACATCCAGAGACTCACAACTTCTAGAATGGATCAATAAAAAGAGGATTAGAGAACATATAGAAAGATGTGATTATAAAGAGCCAATACGACTTGTTGAAGAATGGGTACTGCCAGACAAACCTCTTTTACCTGTTAAAGTAGATGAGAGAAATGCTATGGATATAGTTTGATTCTATTTTTAGCAAACCTTTCAGCAAAATGTATCATAGTATTTTTGTGGAGAAGATGGAGAATTATGGATTAAACAATAATATAATAAAATGAATACAGAACTGTTGGAAGGTCAGCCTCAAAGACTAGTCATGGTTCAATGTCACATGGCAGGAGATCTTCAGTACAGTACCATAGGGATCTTTGCTTGGCTTCATATTTTTAAAAATATTTTTATTGATGACTTTGATAAAGGCATTGATGGCAGGTTCATCAAATTTTCAGATGATATGAAACTAGTAGGATTAGCTAACAAACTGTATGACACTCAGAACCTGAAGGGATCTTGACAGGCTAGGTTATTAGACTGATTCTAATCACATATTCAATAGGAATAAATGCTACGTTTTGGACTTGGGTGCAAAAAATCATCTACACAATTACAATGTTGGGGGGTTGTAAAGCTAAGCACCAACAGCTTTTCAGAAAAATGCTACTGTGAACAGCTTTTAAGGTTCTGATTATACAGTATAGTAAACATTATATTCCATAACAAATCAGAGCAAAACATTCACAGAAATCAAAGTACAGCATTCACAATATTACAACTTATCACAGATAATCAAAATACAGCATTCACAACAATTTATCACAGAAAATGGCCACATAGTTTATACTACAGTGGTCACAAAGTTTTGAACAAAGAATAATAATTTAGTAACTCAATCATTCAATCATCTTTAGGGAGGTTTGCCTCCTCAAGGGACACAAAGTACAACAGTCAAAATTCTCCACTCATGGGGCACACTAAGTTATAAATCAATTGCTTATTCAGTCATTAATCACTAAGTACAACTGTTTAGTCAATCAATCATCCTTCATTATTCACTATTCAATCATTTAAAAATGCACAGACCCTCTACCCCCAGGTCACTAGTAAACTACAATTTCTCAGTCAGTACACAGTATCCAAGTAGAGTCTTCTTTCAGCTTGACTTGGGGTGGTTTCTCAGATTCCCTGGATCCCCTTCCATGATCCCAGATCCTACCTGGATTCACCAAACTATCACCTGGGTTCAAAAGCAGACAGCTCCCAGGTCCTTGTCCAGCTCTCTGTGCAGTCTCTGTTTCACACTGAAGCTCATAGCATCCAGTCTATGTTAAATCCTCCACAGTCTCTGCTCCCGGGAAGTCAAAGCTCCACAAAGCCACAAAAAAGTTCATACAAAATGCCAGCATCACAGTCATGTTTCCTCAGTGCCCTGACAGCTCTGGCTGGCCCTTCAGACTCAGCAGAAGTCTCAGCTGGTTCCCAGAATCAAAATCACTCTATCCAGGTTTTCCAAATCAAAATCATTCTCTTCAGCCTAGGAGGGGCTTTCCTCTTCAGCCTCCCAGGCAGCAGCAGCTTCTTGCTCCATGGAGTTTGCTTCAAGAAGATCTGTCTCAGTTACCAATTCTCATTTTTCTCCTCAATTCTCAATCCTGCAGTAGCAGCCCAGCCTCCAGATGCTGCTGAGAGAAATTTTCTCTTTCTCCAGCAGCAGCATCTGCCTCCAGATCCTTGTCCCAAGAAATTATGACTCTCCCTCTCTGGGTGTTTTCCTTATATACACACAGCATTAGCTTCCTGTTTCAGCCAACCCCTTCCTGTTATATCAGCAACAGGGATTCATACCTTCTTGATTAATTACTAAGTGCTAAGTACCTGTTACCTTTGCCAATACAAAGGGATCTTCAAATTCAAATTACATTACCATTACAGGGGTACTGATAGGACAGCTCTAAGACGAAATCTTAGGATTTTTGTGGATTGTCATCTCATATTGAGTCAGCAATGGGATATGGCAGCTAAAAATGCTAATGTAATCTTTGTTTGTATTAAGAAGGTCATGACTTCCAAAAATAGGGACAGGATAGCGCCATTATACTTTGCTCTCATTAGACCTCATATGGCTTATTTTGTCGAGTTCTACCTATAGGACACTGGTAAGCTAAAGAATGTCTAAATGAGGATAACTAGGTTGATAAAGAGCCCTATCACATGAAGGTTGGTTGAAGGAAATGGCTGTGTTTAGCCAGGACAAAAGAAGACTCAGGAAGGAGTAGTCTTCAAGTATTCAAAGGTCTATTATGTAAAACAGAGTCTAGATTTTTTTTTCCCCCAATTGACCCAGGAGGGCAAGATTAACAACAATGGGTGGAAGTTGGAATGAGGCTGATTTAGGTTTGATATAAGGAAAAACTTACTAACGATTAAAACCACTCACAACTTTAAGTTACCTCAAGATGTGGTGGGACCTTTCTCCTTGGAGGTCTTCAGGCAGAGAGGCTGGATAACCAGTTCTGAAGTATGTTATAGTGAGGATCACATTTGGGTATGGGTTGGATTAGATAACTGCTGATATCCCTCCCAATTCTGAAATTCTGTGATACTGTGATTTCCTTCCTCTCCCCCTTTTACTATGCAATGCTTCTTCCTATTATTTTTATGACTTTTGCCAAGGAAATCTGAATCTTTTTGGCTGCCTGAGAAAAAAAAGTTTTGGCAAATAAAACTACACAAAAACCCTGGCATTCAAATGAAGCTAAATGGAAAGCCCAAGTTCTAGAAACATTTGAAAATACTCAGAAAATGATGGTCATATTATATCATACTTACGTAGAGTTGTAGAAATTCTATTTAAAATATCATATTGTTTTCCCATGTATGTTAGTTTTGTTCTGCATAAATATGTTCCTGAATCCTCAGTTGATGTATTTATTACATAGAGATCAAAACTTCTAAAAATATATTTCTTTTCATCTCCAATAGGCTTGCATTCCTAAATACAAAAATTCATTTTGGGTTAGCAAGTACTTATTGAGTAACTATCAGTATTTAATATTATAGTAGGGACTGTGGGTGACATAAAGGAAGTATAAGACACAGTATTCCTGACCATAAGGAACAGTCATGCATAAGGCTGGACACTCTTTCAGTACCAAGAGGAAAAGAATTCTAGGTTCCATAAGACAAAGGCTGGTACAAGCCCCAGAAGGAACTTCATGTTGCCTTTGATAAGGGAGGTGCTCACAGAATCAGGAGCCAGAACACAATAAAGCTTAGAAAGAAAAAAGGAAGCTTCAAGCTCATTTCACTCAATCAGTAGCCTCTAGAAGAAAAAAAGGTACTGATGTTAAGGGCCAAAGGGAATGGTGTAGATGAGTGCAAGAATGGAAACACAAAAAGAAAAATCAGAAAGTTACTGCAGTATGGCAGGCTATCACAGGAACTGAAAATAGGTACTCTCTTTTAACAAGTCAGATCTGTGAACTTCTTCACTTAAAATCTTACAATGCTCTATAAGAATGGAAAGCTAGAATATTATACAGGGAGGCTAATTGGGCAGCTAGTTGGTGCAATGGATAGAGTGCCAGGCTTAGAATTAGGAAGACTCATCTACCTGAGTTCAAATGTGGCCTCAGATACTTACTAGCTATGTCACTCCAGACAAGTCACTTAACCCTGCTTGCCTCAGTTTCCTCATCTCTAAAATGAGCTGGAGAAAGAAATGGCAAACTAGTATCTTTGTTATGAAAAACCCAAGTGGGATCATGAAGAGTTAGACACGACTGAACAATTTTAAGGCCGTCTCAGTCTGAACCAAGATATGCAAAAGGCCAACAACAAAGACAATATGATATAAAGAAAATGGAACAGAATTTGAAATCACAAGACTTGTGCTCCATACCCACCACAAAGGCAGGACTGAACTGTATGATCTGGGGTCACTTCCTGCTATATAATTCTATGACTCCATGATAACAAAAAAATGGGTAGACTGAAGTAAAGATGCCAAGGAACTGAAAAGAGACTTAGATTTAGAATCAGAAAAGAAGGATTTGGGGCTTAACTGTATGAACTTGGTCAAGTCAATTTCTCTGAGCTTCAGTTCCCTCATCTGTAAAACAAAGAGATGATACCAAAATTTGTGAAGACAATAAGGAGAGTTCAGAGGTATTTACCAGTGCAAATTGGTGAGTATTTCTATTTTAATCAATTTGCAAACACAAAAAAAATGGAAAGTAGATGGAAGAACAGACATCAACATCAATTACGGTAATTTCCTAAAGACATTTAACCAATGAAAATCAATTGTCATACTAAAGAGAATCAAAGATCCTAGAAACAATATCAGAAAGTAACTCCTGCCAAGGAGAAAGATATGGCAGTCAAAAGCAAAGGTTTAGAATATGAACTACTTTGTCAAAATTTGATGGAGTCAGGTTGTAGGAGATTATGAAAAGTAGAATGTTATAAAACAAGGAGAAGTGGAGGGGAAAAGAAATGATCAAGTAAGCTTGGCAAAAGGACCAATTAAGTCAAGGACATTTATCCCTAGGACATTACAGAATGGAACTGGTAGGGCATGAAAGGTGAAAAATATCTGCAAAAAATTTTTGTTATACACTCTCTTCACCATCAAGGGCAGCTGGATTCTAACATCACAGTCCCCTGTTTGCTTTGTGAAAAAGTGAAAATGGTACCAAAGAAAACAAAGATGGGAAGAGTGGCTGGATTAGACCAAGTATGCTTATAGTACACTAGTGCTGGAGGGGACACAGTTTTGAGGATGTTAAAGGATTCATTCTCAAGGTCCCTAAGAAAAGGGAGGATAATAAAAACATGGGAAAAATTACTGCCCCAAAAGATAACTGAGAGAATACAAACAAATACTGACTCATATACCTACTTTTGCATCTCTACAGCATTTTAATGAGGATAACCAATGCAAGTATTGAAGGAAATTTTAACGAAGGCTTGAGAAGGAGACACACAGGTTTTTACAAAAGAAGCCAGCATTTTTGCAGTCACACAGTTGGCTGAGAGCACAAAGATTACAAGCTCACTGTATTTACTATTTACCAACTAAACAAAAGCATTTAATTCGTAGAGTAAACCAATATCTTTAAAGGTGCCCTTCTATCAAGGTGCCTGCAATGCACGTATCAAAATTATACAAAAATCTTTGAAAGATTTGCCAAAGGTAATCCTAGTCAATAACCCTCTATTTATACTATTAATAATTAAAGCATCATCAATCAAAATTATTTTTGATTCTTCAGTCAAAGTGTCTGCTGCTGTCATGGACAAAGTGCAGACAGAGTCTAACTGAATGAAATTCCCTAGAGAGGTCTTCTAAATGCTTCTGTTTACTGATGACATTGGGTCGACTGCATCAAGCCTTGAAATAATGAATCTTCCATCTTAATTCTATAATCACCCAAAAGAGTTTGGCTTAACTAATCACACAGGAAAAATCCTATAGAAGAAGTGATTCTTGTCCAGATTGTATTGTATAGTTAAAAAGATAATCCATAGCACTTGTCTATTGGTACAAATATTTTGGATAGACAGTGCATATAGACAATAAAGTGAAACCAGAACTAAAGGGCAGGAAGAGAGAAGACTAGACTACTTCAGGAAATGTTGTTGTTGTTCAGTTGTGCCTGATTCTTTATGTCCCCATTTGGGGTTTTCTTAGCAAAGATAATGGAGTGGTTTGCCATTTCCTTTTCTAGTTCATTTTACAGATGAGGAAACTGGGACAAACAGGGTTAAGTGACTTGCCCAGGGGCACACAGCTAGTAAGTGTCTGAGGCCAGATTTGAATTCACAAAGATAAGTCTAGGGCCAGCACTCTATCCACCATGCCACTTAGCCAACACCAGGAAATGGTTCCAAGTTCTTTTAATGCCCTCAACACTCCATGAAACAAGGGACAATATGTTTTCACATTAATAATTATATGGTAACATTTTCGGCTGTAAGACAAGGAATATATATTTTCCAAAGCACTGAGGTTGAAAATCACAAAAAAGTCAATGGAGACGTGCATGGTGGGTGAGAAAAGGCCATGATGCATTGTAAACGAGAATTCCACAGGAAAAGTGATATAAATGATGTCATGATAGAAATATATGACTGGGGGAGAAAAAGTGTCATTCACACATTGTGATGGGTAGCTTGTGTGCTAATTAGCCTCCATGCAATGTCAAGAGACCGTAGGAAGAAGATTGCCAGCACATTTGGTGTAGTCCTTGTTATGGATTTATAGATAGGCCCTGAACGAAAATTACATGGAAAAGATGGGTAGAAATCAATGCAATCTGTATAATTCAAATGAGTATCTATATCAAGAAGGTGGCGGATCCAATGACATATTAATGTAAGAAAATATTCTTGTTCCCTTCAGTGTTAATGAAGGAAAGGAGGGGGGAAGAAGAGTACTATATAAAACCCTTTTTTTCACAGTTAGGATAAAATTGGCAGCTAGGTGGCACAGTGGATAGAGGGCCAGGCCTGGAGTCAGGAAGAACTGAGTTCAAACCTAGTCTCAAAAATATACTAGATATGTGGCCCTGGGCAAGTCACTTAGCCTTATTTGCCTCCATTTCCTTATCTGTAAAATAAGCTGGAAAAGGAACGGCAAACCATTTTAGTATCTTTGCCAAGAAAACTCCAAATGGCACCATAAAGATTCGGTTCAGACACAACTGAAAAACTACTGTACGACAAAATGATAAAATTATTTTGGCCATCCATGTTTACATAGCAATTTAACGACTACAAAGTATTTGCCTTTCAACAACTTTGAAAGGTAGAGGTGCAGGTATTATTAACCACAATTTATAAATGGAGAAGCTGAAACTCAGAGAGTTCAAGTGAGCTGTCCAGGATCACACAGCTTTCAAGTGTTAATGTCAAGATTCAAACCCAAGTTTCTTGACTCAAAGAGCAGTGTTGTTTTTTTTTTCACTGCTTTAAACTGCTTAAATTTCCAAGGAAGAAAAACATGATTTTCATACAATGTCAATTCATCTATTAAAAGAACACTTGTTGGGTTCAACTTTCTTCAAAGCAATTTTGTTGAAATTCTCCCATGTGTTATCTTTTCCATTTTAGGAATAGTCATAAAGGAGAGGGCTATCTAAATGCTTAATGTCTTACCAATATTGGATCACCATAAGTAAAAGTGGAATTCTTTATATGACATGGGTCTCAGTTATTTGACATCTGTCGTGATCCTATGATTTTAAATTAATCTCCCCAGTGATCATATCTAAAAACTTAAATTTGGTACTAGGAAAGGGTGAAGTGGATGTAGGGGAAGAAAGAAAACAATGAGAATATTAGTGCTTACCTTATACCACTGTATTGGGCTTAAAGTACTGTTTGGAAAGTTAACTATATGGCATGTAAGAATGCTAGTTGTCCCCCTATATAATGTTTGTTGGTTGTGATTATCTGCTAAGCCTGCTAGGTCTTTGCTGGAATCACCACACCAACCACCACTCCTGTTTTGAACAGTTAGGTTCACGAGGATTTTCTGACAGCTCCCTAAATTCCTGTAAATAAAACAGCAGAGTTATCACACAATTCTTGAGTCACAGTCATAAGTGCCAACCAAACAATAAATAAATATTGAATACCCAGAATGCAGAAAACACTGCAATTTTAAAAGACCTCACAGGTCACTAGGGCCATCTCTGCCACCCAGCATGAATTTTGTCCAAATGACTGTGAAGAGCACCATACTTGTCATAGTTAAAAGATATTTAAAAATCCATGCTCAGTTGTCTTCTGTAACAAATCTTTAACTAATAGAAACTTGGTCTGGTTTCTGATCTCTTTACTTGACTAAAATACCTACTCCAAAATACCAATGATCACTTAACTACTAAATCTGATGGCTCACTCCCCATCCCCAATCCTCATCTTTCTTGACATTGTTGCAGCATGCGAAATGTTTAACCATCCTCTCCTTTTAAATATTCTCTTCTCTCTGGGTTTTTCAAGAAATTGTTTTTTCTTGATTCTCTTCCTACCAGCCTGACTCTCTATCAGTTTCCTTTGCAGAATCTTCATCAAGATCAAGCCCCAAACTATGAGTAAACCCAATGACTCTCTCCTGGGTCAGCTCTATTTGCTCTCTACATTTCCTCTCTCTGGGTAATCTTATCTTTGTGCTGATGACTCCAAATCTATACATCCAGCCCCAGCTTTCTCCTGAGCTACAGTCTCACATCACTGACCATCTATCGTTTACTTCAAACTGGATCTCCCACAGGTAATTCAAACTCCACAATTCCAAAACAGAACTCATTATCTCACTCCTGCTGACACTTCCCCTGAACTTCCCTGTTTCTGTCAAAGGAACCACTCCTTTCTGTCTCCAAGGTTTGCAACCTGTTGGTATCACCATTGATTTCTCATTCTCCTTTACCTCTCATGGTCTTTCAGGTTCTGAGTATTATCCTTTTGGCCTCCACAGCTTCTCTCACATTTGCTCCTTCTCTATAGTCACATAGTCACCATCCATTTGGGGCCCTCAACATCTCTCCCCTAAACTATTGCAGAGGCTGCCTCTACCTCCAGCCTCTTTTCTCTCCAATCATTCCTCCTTATAGCTACCAAAAGAATTTCCCTAAAGTACAGGTGTGTGTGTGACAGGCTCTCATTCAATCAAGACCAACAGTTCCTCTATTTGACATTTAAAGTCCCTCACACCTATCCCCAACTTGTTTTTCCATCCCCATTAAATGCTACTCTTCATGGACATGCCAGTTTAGCAAAACTGTCCTTCCAGCTCTTCTTTATATTTAACGTCTCTTCTCTTGTCTTACCATGATAAAGGGCATTAAAGAAACAATTGGTGCTTTTGTATCTGTCTCTCCATAATCCTATTTGGTGTTTTCTTGGCAAAGATACTGGAGTGGCTTGTCATTTTCTTCTCCAGCTAATTTTACAAATGAGAAACTGAGGCAAACAGGGTTAAGTGACTTGCCCAGGGTCACCCAGCTAGTAAGTGTCTGAGGCCAGATTTGAATTCATGGTGATAAGTCTTCCTGACACCAGGCCTGGCATTCTATTTGCTGAACTACCTAGCTGTCCCAAAAGAAACAATAATCCAGAGTCTTCTTCAAGCCTCAGGTCAAGAACCATTTCCTACTTGAAAACTTTTCAGATCCCACAGCTACTACTTCTCTCCCACTCTCCCCATTACCGTGTATCTATTTTGTATTTCTCTTATATGCGTTGTCTTGTATGTTAGTAAGCAACTGACATAGGGATACACAAAGACGAATAAAAGAAGAGATAGAGGTAGAAAGTTGTATGTAGACATACATTATATATGTGTATATATAATAAACCCACATGTGTATATGTATGCATGTATACATTTACACACATCTATGTATGTATACATGAAGGACACAAAATTCCTCCTCTTAGGCTCTTCCTCCTTCCTTGGATGTTACACAGAGCCAAGCAGTTTCTTCAGATATCAATATAGCCATGACAGTCTATTATTCCATCAGTGTCAGGATTCATGGCTTATTAAATCTCTCCACCAATACAGATTGCAACCAGTCTATAACTTGAGGGCGGGACAAAGAAATCATTCAGAGACATATTGGAAAAAAAAAACAATAACAACAGGTGCAGCTAGGTGGCACAGTGAATAGAGCACCGGCCCTGGAGTTATGAGGACTTGAGTTCAAATCCAGCCTCAGACACAACACAAAACTAGCGGTGTGACCTAGGGCAAGTCAATTAACCCCAGTTGCACTACCTTCCCCTCTACAAAAAGCAAGAAAAACCAACCCTCCCCCCAAAACAACCCAACACCTCAATCAGGGAATTTGTTTATAAAATAATAGAATGTTCAAACTCCATTAAAAAAAATTAATGACATGATTGAAATGTTATTCAAATGATAAAGTTATAAAATATACTTATTATATTTTGTATATATTTAAGGGAGATGGTGAGGTAGAAAGATGAAAGGAAAAATAAAGAGAAAAATACATAGAAAAATAGATAAAAAGGGGAAAAGAGAAAAAGGAAAAAGGGAAGTAGATGAAGAGGGAAGAAAACAGACAGAAAGAAGAGAGAAGAAATAGGGTGTGAATATGACACATGAGATGAAAAAAGAATAGAAACAGGTTTAATAAATTCTTAGGTAAGTTTAAGTGTCATCGCTATTAGAAGGTTATAATTAGGTATTCTTCAATAACTGACCATTATTTGTGGTTTTTTAAAAACTCCTCTTATTTCTGTAAACTTCAAATGGGATGTACAGCAGACTATAGTTATCCCTAGCCTTCCGTAATCAAGGAGAGAATGAATCTGAGTGTTCTGTTTCTCACCCCAATTCTAAATGGTAGAATGACCAGTTAGAAGCCTGATCCTGCCTCTACAATCTCAGCAGAGCTAATATTCTCAGAGTTGTTAATCAAATGAATATCTAACCTGTGTGATTGTGTGACAGTCAGTCTATTGATATAACAGCTGTGAAACAAGGATAAGGTTAAAACTCAGTTGGTGGGAAGCGTCTCAAAATTTGGAGGTTCATTTTCCTGAGTTGGAATTGAAAGTCCTTGTATGGACCTAGGCACTCCTTAAAATTGCAGTGTATGTGAAAGACTATTGTTGTTAGGGGAACCTCTGTTACCACTTCTGGAGCCTGAATGATGAACAGAGATTGGAATCCCTACTGCCTAAGCCTAGGCTTTAACAAGAGGCAAACACATTACCAATATCTAGATTTCTAAACTGAAAAAATGGATTCTTTTTTTCCCTCCAGGTTTTTAGGACACTACTCTCTCCTAGTTCTCCTCCTACCTAGCTGCTCCTTCTCAGTCTCTTGTGATGGGGTCCATATCACCTCTTCTAACCACAGGTGTCACACAGGGTTTGTCCTTGGCTCTTTTGTCTTTTCCCCCTATAATAATTTACTTGATAATCTCATCAGATCACATTGATTTAATTACCATCTCTTGCTAAGAATTCTCAAATCTACCTAGCCTTCCCCAAATTCTCTTCTGACCTCCAATCTTGCAAACCTGACTGCCTTGCAGACATCTTGACATAGATGTCCAGCAGACAAATGCAACATGTCCAAAACAGAACTCACTATTCCTGCCCTCCAAACCTCTCCCCTCACCACCCATCTTTCCCATTACTATAGAAGGTAAAATCATTCTCCCAGTCCTTCAGACTTGAAACCTAGCAGTCACCCTTAACTCATCAATATTTCTCACCACCCCCATATTCAGTGTTGTCAAGACCTGTCAATTTCACCTTTGCAACAGCTCCCCAGCATCTCCCTTCTCTCCTCTGACACTGCCTCCATCCTGGGGCAAGCACTTACCACCTCACAGGCATTTGTCTGTTCCTAGGTCTGCCTGCCTCAAGTCTCTTTTCACTTCAGTCCATCCTCTATTTAGCCACTACAGTGATTTTCCTAAAGAACAGGTCCAACCATGGCACCTCCTATTCAAAATAAATTGTAGTGGCTCCCTATTGCCTTCAGGATCAAATACAAAATCCTCCACTTCATAATCTACTCTTCTACTTTTCCCATCTTCCTCTACTTTACTCCCCACCAGGTAAATCTTTGATTTAATGATACTAGCTTCTTTGATATTTCATGAATAGGACTCCATCTGGAATGCTCTCATTCTTCATCTTTGCCTACTGGTTTCTGTAGCTGCCTTAAGTCCCCCCAAAATCCTATCTTCTACAGGAAGCCTTTTAACATCCCTCTTAACTCTAGTGCTTCCCCTCTGTTATTTCCTATTTATCCTGCATATACCTTATTTGTTTGTTGTCGCCCTCATTAGACTTTAAGCTTCTTGAGGGTAGGGATTGTCTTTTGATTCTTTTTGTGACCCCAGCACTTAGCACAGTACCTGGCACAGAGTAGGTATATAATAAATCTTTATTGATTGACTGACTGACTATTAGTATCAGAGTACAGCTATATTATTGGTTAAATTGGCTTTTGGGATGATCTACACTGGAATCTAAGCAATATTTATAACACTGATTCCACAGAAAGCATGTGACAATTGCCAAACTGACAAACTCTTAGATATATAACCAGTTTGTAAAGGGGACGTTGAATTTTCTCAGGTCTTCCAGTTCTTGATCTCATTATCTCAACTCAACCATATCACAATAAGAAAAAGAATATGATATTCAATTCATCATCTCATTTTCTCTACTTAAGCAGAGTTTTCCTACAATCAGACAAATATAGCATCTTTTGAGTATATTTCTTTTTTTTAAGTATAAACTTACCTTATGACAAATTGATATATTCCTGAGTCTTCCAATGTCAAAGGAAGAAATAAAATCTGATCCAGATATTGATGGACTCTGGAACTTCTGTCTGAAGTTATCGGAGTTTTGCTAGAATTTTTAGAGCAAGTCACATTCCCATTCACTTCTACGATTGTGTAAGAAAGAGCAAAAGGCTGGCCTGCCACAAAATGTTGACTTTCTGTGCTTTCTTTGCATTTCTCTATTGGGAAAGGGCGCGGGAGTAGGGGAGAGAGTGAGACACAAAGAAAATTCTTCATTCTTTCCTTTATTCGTTCTGTAAGTATTCAATGACCTTAGGTACCTTTCCTTGACCCTTCAGTCAATGCAAGGTTCTCTGAGAAGCTGTTAATGAGTGTTATTTCATCTATGATAATTTAGAGTTAAAGTTAAATTTAAAGTGAATGTCTGAAAATAAGAACAGTATATAGGTTTGTAGAGGAAGTCTCAGTTAGTTACATGAAATCCTGAAGTTCTTCAAAGCTGTCTGATATACACCAATTACTTCCTCTCACTTCCATACATACTATTACCTCCCTGTTGTTAATCTACTAATCAACCACACCATCCTTATTACCTCCCTGTTGTTAATCTACTAATCAACCACACCATCCTTTAAACAATCTATTTTTCTATGTGCCTTCTTCACAATTAGGCACGCTGTTATGCCAAATTCTAAGACTTTTGTTTTGTTTTTTTTTCCCCACAAAATGGACTCCCCAAACACCAGTACATTTTAAAGGTCATTTTTGTAAATTCCTTTCTTGAAACTAACCATTTCTATTTTATACTTCCTTTAACTTTCCTCAAGATCATAAATGTATTCATTTCCCTTAACCTTTTATAGGGTGTGACATAGTAGGAGAATATTTTCATTCTGTTTTCCTAAGCGTATTATAAATCTCATGCTGTACCTTTCAACATGTGATCTCAAATAGCTTGACTGACTTCACATAGTATACATTAATAATATAATAATTAACCTCATTGTATCTAGATATAAGATTCCTTCATTTGGGTGAATGCATAAAATAACTTGTAATTAAAAAATCCCTCGAATATCAAGCATACTTTCTCTAACATGAAAGAATTCAAACCTAAGTTCTCTGACTCCAAATTCCAAATTCTTTCCATTTCATTAAGGGTGGATTTATACTTTGGGGAACCCAATTCAGAGTGGAATATAGAGTCCTGATTGGAGGGCCAGAAAACCTGGGTTTAAATTCTTGCTTTATTATTTACTACTTATGTGACCTAAGACAAGTCTCCTAAGATCTCTAAGTCTTATGAGGTACTTGGAGTAAACTATTTTTAAAGTCTCTTCTAACTTCAGATCCTACAATCACACAGAATTTTGGTCAGTATAGTCCACTCTTCAAAGTTCTAATTGATGGAGATCTCTCTCATGGGACAATCTTAGAATCCAAGGAGGTGGAGAGATTCTGAAAAGCATGGCATATAAGGCAAGTCCTTGATGCTTACTTGCTAAGTTAAACTCACCTGCTCTGGCAAAGCGAAGAAAAGCCAAGATGAAACCAGGAAGAAGCCAGGGCAAAATCACCATACTGGTCTGTGCAGAGGACAGGGTGTACTTGAGAGTCAATTGGATTTTGGGAACTTGGAGCAGCCTGGAGTCATCCAGCTTTTGCGACTTTAGGATCTCCAAGAAGTAGCCGAAGACAAAGGGTGTGGTCCCAGAGAACCAACCAGAAGTGGCTATGTTTGCAACTGGAAGACCGCCTCTGTTCTTGGAGAAAAGATGTGCAGGCAAAGCTAGATTCTGAGTAGTCCTCTCCTCCTAGGGAACTCTAGGGCCACGACGCTGAATTGTGTATTGATGATACATGTTAGGAGTGTTTCTATCTAGCAGTACCCACAAGCTTCCTCTCAAAACAAAGACTCCGCCTAGGAAGTTTTCTCTCCCTTCTCTTCCCCACTTCACCCCACCTTTAACATACGTCCAAATCCTAAGAGATCATCTCCTCACAAGGGTCCTGAGGTATGGGTTGGGCCACTGGATACCCCACCCAATCAAAAATGGCTCAAATGTCCCTCCTGCCTTTGCTCCAGGTCCTGGTATTTCTAGTTCTGCAAGAGATGTGGGTAGGATTCACCCCAGAGCGTTCCCCAAACCTTTCCGTCATTCCCACTCCCACAGATCTAGGATGAATGTTGTGGGTGAGGGGATGTGCGCCCGGCTGTATTCCCTTCTTGAATGTTTGTTTCTTGTTCTAGGTAGTACCTACCCGTACCCACAATTGAGCTATGATCTCCGGAGTCGGGGAAGAAAGTGCCTCCACAGAAAGGTTCATACCCCACCGGAGGATGACCGTTCTAGAGCCTCCCAACTCCCCACCTTCACCTGCTACCTCTCCTCCTCTTCCCTCCAAGTCCCCTCCTCACCCACTGGCGGGCCTCCGCACACCTGCTCCGCGAGCACACTGGAGGAAGCCGGCACTCCCTTCCTTCCATACCAGGAGTCCCGGGTCAGGCAGCAACTCCCAGCGTGAGAGCTTCCCGACCTTCCTTACTGTGGCTTCCTTATTTGTATACCAATTGAGGAGAAGCCTGGGCTTCTCCGATGTTCTCATTTAGCTGGGCGTAACTAGACAAGCGAGGGGCAGGATAGAATGAAGGGAAATACAGTTAGTCTTTCCCAACATGACTGTTATGCAAGTGTTTTGCATGACTATGCATGTATAACTTACAGTGAATTGCTCGCCTTCTCAGTGACAGTGGGTGGGGAGGGAGGAAAGGAGAGAATGTGGAGCTCAAAGTTTTAAAAATGTATCTTAAAAATTGTTTTTACATGCAACTGGGAAATAAGATATACAGGCAGTGGGGTACAGAAGTCTTATCTCGCCCTACAGGAAAATACAAGGGGAAGGGGACAAGGGGAGGGGGGGTGATAGAAGGGAGGGCATATTGGGGGAAGGGGTAATCAGAATGAATGCTGTCCTGGGGTGGGAGGAGGGGAGAGGGGAGAAAAATTTGGAACTCAAAATCTTGCGGAAGTGAATGTTGAAAACTAAAAATTAATAAAAATAAAATAAATCTTATCTTCACTAATTCTCTTACCTCTGTGTCTATGCTGAGATTTTATTCTCTTATTCATGTTCTATATATTTATTTATTCCTTTTAAAAAATTTTTCTGTTTTCCTCATGAATGGAATGTTCTGAAGTATTGTCTGAACTGTCTTTAACGGTTTCTATGTTACTGCTTTTGTAGTCAATAACAAAATAAAAATACTCTAAGAGAAACATATTTTAAAAAAGAAACCCTGCTAATCAAAAGAAGTTAGAGAAGGGGGAAGGAGGAGAATCTTTTGTATTAACCGTTTAACTGAGAAGGAAAAAAGAGAAGAAGATGGCTAAATAAAAGAAAGAAAGAAAAGGGAAGTAATGAAATATTTTAAAATGAAATAAGAATAACAACACATTTATAATGCACTTTAATGTTCTGTGAGGTGCTTCATATACACTGATTTTTACACCAGCCCTGTGAGGTGCGTGCTAGAAGTGAGATGATTCTACTGAATGCCTGTGCTGGATCAGCAACATTCAGGCTTCTACAAAAGTGTGTTTTTGTCTGAGAAGAAAGAAAGAAATTCACCGGATTGTAAGCAATGGAAAGTACGTTAATTCAAGCTGTTGTAGTGAAAGGTTTTATCCGTATCCTTTATTATTGATTCTACTTTGCTAGAAGGTGGTAAGGATTTCCTCATACTATTCATTTTATAATTTAACAGTACCAGGCTTAAGGAAGTGGAGGTCATTTGGATGCTCAGGAATCTGGTGGCTGTCTTTGTTGATTCTGGTGTGTGGTGGGCTATACATAGATGGACCTCTATGTGACGTGATTATATCAGCATTCACATACAAAACTCTGCATCTGTGGGTCGCTGGTGGAGCCAGGACCTCCAAAGAAGACCTGGCTATTGCAGGAAGTAGAATCAGAGATTCATCATGTTCCATCTTCTTTTCTCTAACTAGTCCTTAAGCATGGTACAGAGGGGGCAGACCTGCCTGGCAGGGCTGAAGATGCTCTTACTGCTTACTTGGGAACACTGAGGGCTTCCTTGGTCAGCTTTACGTGCAAACAGAAAGATCTATGAAGCTTAGTGCTCAAAGACAAAAAGTAGAACCATCTACCCATGCTTGACCAACATGCAATCTCCCATGTGGTTAGACCTATCTTCCCTCCCCTATGGTACTCTGTTATTTCTTTAAATTGAGAAGCAGCATGGTTTTACAGAAAGTACTAGAGCTAGAATCAGGTAATCTGGTTTTGAATCCTGGTTCAGATATTTACTTAACTCTCTGGCCTCAGGAAGTCACTGCATCTTTCAAAACCCGAGTTTCCTCATCTGTGATATAAATCACCTCCATAGACATGGCCTTGGTTTAGCTCCATGCATCTTTCTTGAGCTTTGACTACCTTGAGCTTTGATTTTGGGAAATGGTTTTTAATACAGGTTGAGACCTTCAGCCATTACATCTGCTCCTTGGTAACAAACTGGAAGGCTCACAAAAGTACTTCCACACAGACTGAAAAACAGACTTCACAGACTGCACAACTTACTGACACAAACTCTAAATTCTTGCTTATTTCATCTGAATGACTTCAGGACAAAATGCACTCTTTAAAATACTGATTATTTTGTTAATATCAAATCGATTTTTGTTCAATCTATAAACATACTTATGGTTCTGGTGCCTCGGATAAAGCATCAGGCTGGGATCTAGGAAGATCTGAACTAAAATCTGGCCTCAGATGCTTACAAGCTGTGTGACTCCAGACAAGTTACTTTACCCCTATTTGCCTCAATTTCTCATCTGTAAAATGGGCACACACTTGGGAAGGAAATATTTAACTACTAGTATCTGTGCCAAGAAAATTCTATGGACAAAGAGTTCATGGAGTTTTATAGAGTCAGACACAACTGAATGACCGAACAACAACAACAAATAATCATACTTATTCTCAGAGCTGCCTCCATCTTTGACTGACTTCCTAGGAAGTCTGTCCTACTTTTAAAGGGCCTCGTTGTTACTGAGTTCTTTTTCAGTCATATTCTACTCTTTGTGATGCCTCTTAGGGTTTTCTTGGCAAAGATACTGGAATGGTCTGCTATTTCCTTCTCCAGCTCATTTTACAGATGAGGAAACTGAGGCAAACAAGGGGTTAAGTGACTTACCCAAGGTCACACAGTTTGTAAGTGTCTGAGGCCAATTTAAACTCAGAATGATGAGTCTTCCTAACTCTAGGCTCAGTACTCTATCCACTGTGTTACCTTTTAAAGGGCCATCTGGAACATAAGCTGTGTTTTGACCAGCCAATGGATATCTGTCTTCTAAATATATCAAGTTTGACTTGAAGAGGTAAGAGACTGGAGACCCTTCATTCTGTTTCACTTAAGAACTAAACACCCTCATTATCTTTGTTATCTGTCCAATACACTTTTTATTTCATCACCTGAACTGGGATCAAGTCTCCTACATCCACTACAAAGGCATTTCAGGCACCAATACAGGTATGAACTAGATTTGGTGACCAGGAGGATGACAACATTTTCTTCATTTCCCTGAAATCACACTTAATGGACGATCCTAAAGCCAGTTTGATAGAATGAGAATCAATCAACAAGCATTTATTAAGTGACTTCCATATATATATATACATACATATATATATATACACACACACACACACACACACACACACACACACATATATATACATATACACATACACACACATATATACATACATGCACATATATATACATACATGTATGTGTGTGTATATATATATATATATATATATATCACTGTCTAAATGCTATGGATACAAAGACAAACATTAAGTAATCTCTACACTCAAGGAGCTTACATTCTAACAAGGGAGACAATAGGAACACATGTAAGGATATAGAGAACATATGAATATCTGATAGTTTGAGGAGGAAAGGAGCTAATACATTGGAAGATGAGGAAAGGCTTCATGTAAGTTGAGTTTTGAAGGAAAAAGGGGGATATTAAGAGGCCATAAGTAAGGGAAGAGAATATTTCAAGTATGAGGTACAGAGATGGGAGATCTATGAAAAAGTGGCAAGTAGACCAGAATACTGGACCAAA
Organism: Pseudochirops cupreus; assembly: GCA_028627135.1. NCBI lineage: Eukaryota > Metazoa > Chordata > Mammalia > Diprotodontia > Pseudocheiridae > Pseudochirops > Pseudochirops cupreus. Next base: position 187,778,936 of record CM053580.1, on the reverse strand, counting down.
GAGTTAATGGAGGGAAGTAATATGTAAGGAAACTAGAATTAAAGGAAGAGTCTAGGTTGTGAAGATACTTAAATGCTAGACAGAGAAATTTATAATTGATACTAGAGGTTACAGGAATAGATTAAGGAATTGATATTTGAGGGAATATCATCTCATAGGCTGAAGTTCCTAAATATGAAGGCAGGAATTGGAATTGAGGGAATGGAGAGAGAATCTCTTGGATGTTAGTAGATAACAATCACTAGAATTTGGATTGTATTATTAATCTGAATTTGATGAAAGTCAGAGGAGGAGGGGGGCAGAGCCAAGATGGCGGCATAGCAGCAGCAACATATCGAAGCTCTCACATAGCCACCCCAAAATACCCATAAAATAGGACTCTAAACCAATCCTAGAACTCCAAAACGCACACAAAGATACTTCCCACTAAAGTCAGCTCGGCTACCAGACCAAAACCAGCCTGGCCTGAAGGCCCGGCTATGCCCCAGGGGTGGCTGGACAGGAGGAGCAGAGGAGCCTCTCTGGTGAGTGGATTAGCGGCAGCTGCGAGCAGCATTCAGAACTAGGTCAGTGGAACTTGCAAAATTAGAAGAGTAAAACAGTCTGGCCGAAAGACCTCCAGAGTGGAAAAGCAAAAAGCAGAGGTTTTGCACCCGCCTCCGCGTTGCAGCTTCCCGCCCGCAGCCTACAGACAACAGGGGGACTAAGTGATTGTTCTGAGGCCAGTGCTCTCGTGTTGAGCGGCCTGGATCCGGATTGCTGTCTTGGGCCTCGGTATTGGAGTCTTCATTATCCAGTCAGCCGGAAGTAAGTAGGAAGGGTCCCAGCAACTTCCTGAGAGCTACGGCAGCCGGGGGGGACCCCAGCGATTTGGG
>CM053580.1:187762015-187777561 GCA_028627135.1 Pseudochirops cupreus | reverse complement strand
GGCTGTTTTGGGGTGGTGGGCGGGGGAAAGACGGGGAGAAAATATGTAACGCAAAAAAAAATTTAATAAAATAAATTTAAAAAAAAAAAAGAAAAAAGAAGTATGTTTCAGCATCTGTTTGCAATCTATTCTCCCTAACCAAGATTAGTTCATTAAGCTTTTCACATTAAAAAAATAAATGTAACGCACTCTCACTTCTTCCATGCTTTCTTCTGGAATGACTTTCCTTACCACTTATTCATTTCCAAATCTTATCTATCCTTTGAAGATCCATTAAAAATTAACCTTTTCCATAAAGCCTTTTTCAAAGATTCCAGTTCAAGGTGAGTTCTCTCTTTATTGAATTAGAATTGCACAGTTAGTATCTACACAACACAATACTTAATTTTATTCAACAATATTTTGTTGAGTGCCTACTATATGCCCGGTATTTTGTTAGGCTTTGTGGGAGATAGGTAGAAGAGTAAGACACATTCCTTGGTCTCAAGAAATCTCAGTCTAGCAGTCAACAAGTCAACCAGCATTGTTTAAGTGTTTACTGTGTGTCAGACACTGCATTAAGGGCTTAGGGATCCTCCTTAAAATGGTGGTTCTGGGAAGAACTAGTCAATCTGAGGGAGAGGACACAGGAGTGGAAGGTTCTTATAATGTGAGAAGTCCAGGGTGGAATAACCTTCCAAAGTGAAGAGGTTTCTCTGGTGTTGTAGAGAAAGTTGGAAGTGTCAGGAGTGCAGGGAGTGCAGTCTGAAGAGGAATGAAGACGTGGCTAGCCTTGTGGTACTCTTTAAAATGGAACTTCTGGAAGGTACCAGCCAATCAGAGGGAGCCATTGTAGAGGCAAAGGGTGTTCCAGTATGAAAAGTAGTTAGGAAGATTAAAACATGTAAAATTAACTATAATGCAAGATATTATATTAAAAGGTTTGAAGAACTGCAATTTTTAGAAGAGGAAGAAATTACTTTTAATTACGTATAGGCGGAGAAGGAGGAAGAATACTGACAAATTTTTTTTTCCAGTTAAACTACAAATCCCTTGGGAGTAGCATCTGTGCTTCTTATTGTCTGTATTCAATTACTGCCTTCATATTTCTTTCCCACACTCTCCCAACACAGTCATACCTAGCACATAACGGATGCTCAAGAAATAAGAAATAGTCCCCTTTGTTTCATATCTGGAGCCAAAAATGGCTTAGCTAGAACTAGGTTTTCAGAATTTTCAAAACCACAGGTAGTCTCTCTCCCATGACGTAGTAACAATGATGCAATGTACACTTCTGTGGCTATTTCCTTTCCCAGAAAGGCATTGGTAAAAGAACTACTTTTTCTTGTAAAGCAGTATATTACAACTGAAAGTTAGTCATAACAGCTAACTAAGCAGATCGCTAAGAAAAAATGATCAAGTGTAATTGACTGACTCCCTTCCTCCAATCCTCACTTTATTGTGTTCATATCTCTGATGGTGACTTAGTACTCTGGTACTTGAAATAAAGAACGGGGACAGGGATTGGACCTGTGATTTCATTGGGGTAAGAAACTCCTATGAAGTGACTCTCTTTACCAGAGCAGGTCAGTACCTTTTCTGCAACTTATGGTCTTGTAGAGCTCTAGAATATGGAGAGATTAAATGACTTCTGTAAATGTTGTAACAGATAAAATCTGAAATGCCTGAGGAAACAGAGGTTTGAACTTCTGGCTTATCAGTTTATTAAGCAATGCATTCCAATTGCATAACAAATTGTGACCAGGACTTCACACTGGAACCTGAATACAGGGGGAAATAGATTTTTATGCATGAAAAGATAACAACAAGCAGATACAAAACAAGATGTATAATTAAGTAACCTAATTTTGAGGAAAAATTAGGGGCTTTCTGGCCTGGGAATGGGAGAGCAAACAGCTGTCATCCTCTGAAATCAGAAGAAAAAAGTACCCTATTTTCTCCAAGTCTCTATATTCAATCAAAGGAACTTGGAAACAGTACCTAACTGATCATTAGGGAGCCAGTTTTCAGATAAGACACATGGGTTGCTTGAGATGTACAATTGTGAGAAAGATCCTTGCATCAATCTGGATTTGACTGGGTTTCTGCTCCTTAATTAAGGATCCTTATTTAAGGGTCTCTAAGCAACAGGTAGAGGTGGTCCAGTTTCCCAGACACATGGGGTTAGGTTCAAACAATGCAATAAAGTTTTCTCTTAATTATCATAACTGAATAAAGTTTTCTCACAAAACAGAAATTGAACTAGACCCATAATTGAATAGAAAAGGAATAGAGGTAGATCCAGAATTGAGTCACAAGATAGAGTCAGTGTGGTTTACTCAATTCCCACAGTTCCTTCAGTGTCAGATGCAGGATGTGAACTCAGGTTTTCCTGGCTTCCAGGTCAGCTTTCTACCCACTATTCCACACTGCTTATACGTCCAAAATAAATTACTTCCAATCATGATGCCACTTTTTATCATAAGAATCCAGAGGGGTCCTTGGAGATCATTTAGTTTAACCCTTACTCAAAAATGATTCCCCTCCATAATACCCCGTAACTCTAAACTTTCATTTCTTGCATGAAAATTTCCAAAGACAAGAGGCTCACTTTATTCAGAGATAATAGCTCTAATTTTGGACATTTTTTATTTGTATTGAGTTTAAATATTCTTTTCTGTAACTTCTACCAGCCATCCCTAAGGCCAAGAAAAATAAATTTAATTCATCCTTTTCCTGACCACCTGTCAAATACTTGGACACCTGGATCTTTTTCTCCCATCTGAATGTTCCTTTTTTCTTCAACTCATCTGGTTACCACATGGTATACAGTTGAAATGGTAATTAATTTAGCAGATACTTAGCCCTCAGTAACTTAGGGCTAAATACCTCTTGAAAGAAACAGAAGGTTTGAAATCTGTCTCCTGTTGCTGACCTGGCAGGAGGACATTGGCTGAGACAGGAAGCCAGTGTGTGTGTGTGTGTGTGTGTGTGTGTGTGTGTGTGTGTGTGTGTGTGTGTAAGAAGAGTTCCAGAGATGGAGAAACAGAATCAAGAATTTTCCTCCTGGCTAGCTCCTGGTAGAGGAATCATTGTTGAGACTGAAGCCAGTTGAGAGAGAGAGAGAGAGAGAAAAAAAGAGAGAGAGAGAGAGAGAGAGAGAGAGAGTTTCTCTCCTAGCATCTGGAAGTTGACTGAGAACTGAGTTGGAGTTTTTCTTTAGACCAGAATCTGGTGAAGACTGAAGTTGCTGCCTCCTGGAAGGCTGAGATTCCTTCTGGGTCCTAGGGCCAGCCAAACTGCTGGAGGACTGAAGAAGCATGACTGGGATAAACCTTTGTTTGTTTGTGGCTTGGTTGATCCTTGAGTCCCCAGCAACAGAAGTGGTGAAGGTTTTGAGATGTGCTGGACCCTGTGCACTTCAGTGTGTAACAAGAATGGCCCAGAGGACTGGATGAGAACCCGGGAGCTGTCTACCTCTGGATCCAGGTGACTGTTTGGTGGATTCAGGTAGGATCTGGGACCATGGAAGGGGATTCAGGGAGTCTTAGAGACCACCCCCAGTCAAGATGAAGAAAAGGCCTCTTCTTGGATATTGAACGCCTGATGAAATTGAAGTTTACTAGACACCAAGGAGTGGAGGGTTTGTGTAATTTTCTAATGATTATATTTAGTAATGAACGATACTTAGTGACTGATTGCTAGATAAGTGACTGATTAAGTTAATCTATGATTACCCCATGAGTGGAAGATTGATTATTGTATTGTGAAATGACTGAATGATTAAATAAGGAGGGTTTCCCCCCTTAGGGAAACTAGATGATCATTCTTTTGTTCTTTGTTCTAAATATTGTGGCCACTGTAGCGAAAACTGTGTGCCCATTCCAATGTTAAACTGTTATGAACACTATATTGTGATTTTCTGTGATGAGATGTAATGTTGTAGATATTATATTATGATTTGTTTTGAATGTTTGCCTTGATTTGTGATGGAATAAATGGAGTGTTCACTATACTGTGTAATCTGAATCTTAAAAGCTATTCACAGTAGCATTCTTTTGGGAAGCTGCTAGTGCTTGGCATTACGGCAGTCCCTACACTGTACTGGTCCCACTCCTCTGGACACAGATTACTGATGTCCCTACTGAAATGTGGTATCCAGAGATGTACACAGAATGCTTTCTAGTGTCACAGAAAATTTTCTCCACACATTTGAAAAAAAAAAGTAACATGATATGCATACCTAGTTACTGTCTTGACAAAGTAACAAGCTACTTATTTTACATAATTAACCATATGGCATCTAGAAAAGTGTCTTGTAAGCAGGAAGTTTTCAATAAATATTTTCCAAGTGGGTAACTCATTTACTCTTTAATAGTATATTCACCTTTTCATTACATCCGAAGAATATTCTTGTAATATATGCCATAAGAAAGAATAGTAGGTTTTGAAAGGACTTGATGAAGATATCTACCCAGTAAGCATAATTACTGAATAGCCTGCTTTTTCAAACTCAAATATGTTTTTAAAAAATACAAGAAGGAAATGGAAAACCACTCCAGAATCTTTGCCAAGAAAACCCCAAATGGGGTCATGAAGAGTTGGACATGATGTAAATGACTGAACAACAAAATATCTTATCAATACATAATTGTATGCATGTTGTCTACCTTGTTAGAATGTCAGATTCTTACAGACAGGGACTATGTTTTGGGGCAGTTAGGTGGCATAGTTTTCTATAGTTCAAATCTGATCTTAGGCACTGGTTTTTTTCACTTTGCTAACTGTCCCTTAGTACTAATTGCATGAGGAAGCTAGGAGGCACAGTGGATGGAATGCTGGACCTGAAGTCAGGAAGACCTGAATTCAAATCTGCCATCATAGTCTTACTAGCTTAAACCTCTGTTTGCCTTAGACCACTGAAAAAAGAAATGACAAACTATTATAGTATCTCTGCCAAGAAAATCTCACAGACAATATGGTCCATGGGGTCACAAAGAGTTGGTCATGACTGAACGACAACTAATTGCATAAGGTTGGGGGAGCATCCAAAGCCTGTGACTCAAGAAATTTGCCTCAGTTTGTTGTGACTTAGAGTCAACCCTGGCTGACACTAGTCAGTGTGGTACAGCGACCATTGGAGTACTAGATGTGAAGTCAGGAAGACTTCTGGATTCTGACTCCTCTTTAATAGTTGTATGACCATGGGCAAGTGAGTTCACCTCTCCAAATCTCAATTTATTTAATATGTATAATAATGTAGCAATCACCTCCTCACGAATCTTAAAGCATCATACAAATGTGAGTTATTGTTATTATTATTATAAAGAGATTCAACCTTTACAGCCTGGAAAATGTCTATGGGCAGAGAGCAACATCACTACAGCATTACTAGTTTCCACCAGATCCTAAGACAGACTCCATTTTGTACATCAAATGATACACAAAGAATGAAAGGAAGCTTATATCTATTGCTTTACTTTTAGCAAAGGACTTTCATGGTTCTGAGTTTTTTAAGTACTTTGCAAACCTTATAAGATTATTCTAATAAGATGAAATTTAATAGGTGGAAAAACTTGTAAACCCTTAGACTTCAATTGAAACAAAACAGCTGCAAAAAATACATGCCGGAGGTGTGTGTGCATGGGGGGGAGATGGTGTCCAGACAACGGCTCTTGAGAAAATACCTGGGGATTCAACTTCAAGCTTAGCATGAGTCATCACCATGACATGGCATATCTCCTATCTCACAAAAGGCGAGTACAATCTTAAGTCACTTCAATAGTGTTGGTGTTTAGTAGAGGAAGGGAACATTCCTTGTGAATTCTGTTTCAATTAGTCCACATTTGGAACATTGTGTTGAATTGTTTGGACCACATTTTATTGAGGGCATTGACCATCTTGTTGAGAGATCAGTGATAGCAAGGTGTCTGGAGGCCATGCCACATAAGAATCCAGTGAAGGAACATGGGTTGTTTAACCTAGAAAAGAGAAGACAGGGTTCAAGGGTATGAAAAATTAGGGTTCTTTTTGGTCTTAGAGTATGGAATTAGAAGCTATGGTGGCAGAGAGCAAATGAAACTCCTGGTAAGGAATAATTTGCTAATGAATAGACAAATCTAGAGGTAGAAGACAGTGTGGGGGAGGTTGGGTTGGGGTCAGAGATGAGGGTGAGTACAGTAGTGTCGTATGTGTAGTGAGCTGCATGGCAGGGTAACATCAAAGGTGAGTCATTGGCAGGAGTCTATTTCAAAATACTGGGCTGTAACCAATAGGGACAGTATGGTCACAGAATGCAAGTCTCAGTAGCAATTTGGACATGGCAAGAGCACACACAAAAGAGAATGTGTTAAACAGACAAATCCATTTCTTACATGTTGTGTCCCCTTAGTAAAATATAATCTCTTTGAGGTTAGGGACTATTTTTCATTTCATTTTTGTATCTCAAACACCACATAATACTTTGCAAAGAGTAATAGCAGATGTTCATTGAGTTGTATTGGATAAAAGATCAAAGGCAGATTTAACTAAGATTTATCATACAGGATATTAAAAGTACAGTGTCTAGAAAAAAAAAAACTGTCCAAAACCAAAGAGATACAATGAGAGAAAATCACAGGAAATCATTCTTGCTTCAGGACTGGAAATGCAGAAAGCATAACAACTCAAGCAGCAAAAGACAACAATGCAGGAAGGACCAGGGACAAAGTGAAGATTAAGAAGCACCAGCGTTAAGGTCCTTGAACTGAAGTCCTAGATTCAAGTGATGGCTTCACAGCATCCTGATCTAAACAGATGTCCCAGCTCAAAGCATATTAAAAGTAGATGGAAGGTCAGGAAAAAAGAGAAAACCCTAAGTTTTCTGTTCCCTGATTATAAATTAATATTTATTATTAATCAATTATTAAGACAATTATTTACTCTTAATTGTTACTCTTAATTAAACTGATATTAATTAAATTACTAGTCAAGAATTTAGAAAAATTATAAAATTAATTTTAAAAACTTCTTGATCCTAATGCTAATGGGAATCTCCTGGCTAACTGAAAGCTACTGTAACAGAGGAATGGTTAAGTCAACCTAACACTTATGAGCACTAACTGCATGCTTAGCTGATGAATTCCCCACTTGGAAGAGGCTGGGGCAACCTGCTTGCAGAAGACATGATGATTTGTAATGAAAGGGCTCCATTCCACAAAGTCAAGGGATAAATTTAGGACCCATGGAAAAAAGGGTGGAGAGCTTTACAGTGAAGTGCAAAACTAAGTAACACATTTATATATGTATGTGTGTATATATATATACACACACACATATATGTATATATATATATATACATATATATGCATTTTTTATATATATATATATATATATATATATATATACACATCAGAAAATAATTACTGTAGCATTGGGAAAGAGATTTATTCAAGTAAGTGGATTTGTGTTTACCATTTTTTAAAAAGGAAGTAACAACTTTTTTATTTTAGTTGGGAGGAGTTGTTCCATCTTTACCTTCCCCTGAAGGACAGATCACTAAATGGTCTCATTAACATTTAAAAAAATAATATGCAGCCCTTCTGCTTTCACTCTTTGTGTGAAGAAGTGATAGGGTATTAAGTTTATCTGTGAAGATCTTGGTTGAAAGGATCTGCCAAAGGATCCCAGTCCTATCTAAGAAACTGAAATTAAATCACAAGGACCTGGACCCCTTAAGTCTTATTCTCAGCTTACCTATTGCTTCACAGAATGGTGCTGTTTTGAACCATCCAGAAGGTGAACCTTATTAGCCAAGTTTAATCATAAACTATTAAGGAAAACTCTACCTGTTACTGGATCACCTCAAGGCAGATGTATGAAAATAGGATTTAACCTACTTTGAAAGAATGCATTGCATGTTTACTGGATATCCATCTAGTCTGGTGTGAAAGAGTATGCTTTCTCTTTAGGCAGGAAAGGGTGTATACTACAGTAATGTGACTATCTGATTAAAATGATTTTGTTTGCTTTGAATGGGAAAGACTCTTTATCCAAACAAGTTAAAAAATATTAGATATAACAATTGAAAAGGACTGTGCATCAGTTGGGATGTCTAACCTGTACCATCTCCCCCCCTTTTTTCCTTTGTGGATGTGTTGGCATCAAGTCTAGTCTCTCATTTCCTACTTTGAGTGTCTAATATTGTAGGGAATAAAACTCATAGATTACATTTTGGGGGACGGCTCCCATTGGAAGGGTAGGTATGTTTCAGCATATTTCATGACCAATTTACTATGATATTACCATATAAAAATACGTATGAGACAATTTGTTGTCCATTGTGCTATGACATATCATTTTGTATTCCTAGTCTGTTTACCACATGAATAAGGAGAACATTTTGAGCTGAGAATGCTAAGAGTTCACTAAGGAGGATTTGAGCCTGGCTGTGTCTGAGTAAGAAGTGCTTTGAGCCTCTAGGTGGGGAGAATAGCTTCAGGTCTTTATCTTCTCATGGCTGGTGAGTGCATGGCCCAGGAAGTTTCTGTTTTTATTATGTCTGATTTCTCCTACTTTGAGGTAAAACAGTTTCAGTGGAATGCAGCCTAGTAAACTTTGAAAGGTTGGAACATGGAGCTGCCAGAGGTCCAGGATGCAAAGTTGACTGTATAATGATAGGTCTTCTTCCACTGAAGAAAGATGAGTCTACAATAGTGGCCCAGTTTCATCCAGTTATATTGCAGTCATGCTAACGGACATAGAAGAAGGTCTCAACTGGGGCTTGAAGATCCCTGAACCTACCAGCTAATCTCCTGAGAGACTCTTCTATAGTCCTTGAGATGTATCTTTTTTTGTTGTACTCTCACTTAAGCTCTTGATCATGGGTGGCTGAACAGTCTAATGGATGACAATAGATTATTATGGTGAGAAGTAATTGAACATCTGGAAAGATGGTATAAAAGTACTGTGTTAATAAACCTAGAAGTAGTACTAGGGAATGCCCTATTGGGAAACAGATGAACCCTGTTGGCCAGCAATCAAAAATGGTGGTGTTATCTGTCAACAAGAGGGTTTCAAAGTTCATGAGAAGCTGCAAAGCTGAAAATAGCAGCTTTCCTTCAAACTAAGGAGCTCTCTTCACTTACTCCCTACCCTGGCACCAAGGGAGGAAAGACTAATGTTCCTCACTTTAGACTTTTCCTATTTCCTAATGGAACACAGTCAGCAGCTTACAAAGGATAGACTGGAAGATAAAGTCAAAGATCCATATATTTATTAGATGCCTCCCATATGTAAGGTTAAATACAGATATGCAGATAGATCTATTCAAGCAAGCTTGGTCCTGGGAGGCAAAAGCCTAGTCACTTAATACAGTAGCACTACTAACCACACAAATATCCAGTTTCATGCCATGTTTGACCACATTCTACCAGATTATAACTACACCACTCCAGGACAACCAATGAGAAGGACAAAATTCAGTCAAAATCAGCTAATTTTCTGGCTACTGGAAAAGGGAATGTGGTGTGGTGGAAAGAGAAGACTTGGGGTTCAAATCCTGCCTTAACCACTTATGCCCTAGGTCACCTTAGGCAAGTCACTTAAACCTCTCTGGGTCTCCATTCACTTCTCTGTAATATATCGTATTCAACTATACATGACTTCTAAGGTCACTTCCAAACCCAAATCTATGATTGTCCTTGTGTTTGATGTCAAACTCAGATTCTTCATCCATAAAATGAGGGAGCTGGATTAGATGGAGTTTTTTTAAATTCTAAAAATTCTATGAGGGAGGGCAAAATTGACAGACCTTTGGGAGGCCTGAATGGTTGGATATAGGTCAGACTTCTTTCTAGACAGAGTGGGTACTCATCTCTAAATTGTGATTTTTCCCTTCTCTCCCCTCCAATCCCCAAATTCCAACCATTACATTAATTCCTTTGTATTCAAAGGCTCAAAGAATTAATAATTGAAAGGAACCTTGATATTATGTAATCCAACTCCCTCATTTTGCAGAGAGTAAACCGAGGCCTGGAGAGCTTTAGTTTTCAAAAAAATATATTATTTGTAAAATCTAATATCTTCTTTGGCAAGTATTACCTTCTCTCTGCAAACAGTACAGGCCAGTCCCCCACATTTTTTCCCTCCTTAGTTTAGAGGAATATGATCTAAAAGAGGGCTCTATAATGGACCTAGTAGAGGGTGGAGAGATCTTGGAGAAGGTGAGAACGAAGACATCTTTAAATATTCCCCACTCCATGATATCTTCCAAGAAAACCCCCAAAAGAGGTCATTAAGAATTGGACATGACTGAAATGACTAAACAACAATAATTTTTTTTCAAAGTGTTCACACTGTACCGTATGTGGCTTCAGCCTTGGAAGGGACTAACAGAAAAGATTTCTTGGAAGACTGGGGGGAAATGACCACCAGGTGGCAACAAATGAGCAGTCCTGGGGCTAGGCATGCCTCCATTACATTAATACTATCCCAGGATGCTGAAAATGTTTACACACTACTCCACAGCAACAGGAATCTGTCTCTAGGTGACCAGCGTTCTCAAATTATGTTTGCTGGTCTCCTGATTCCTGTGTGTGTGTGTACAAACGATTCTTATAGGTGTGAATTAGATATCCCTCTCATTGACCAGTAGGAAAAGGGGGCAAAGGAAAGTCCTTCCCTCTCCTTGAACAGATCGATCAATTTCAGTTAACCCTTTCACATGACAAGGGTCACGGTCTGGAAAATCCATATAAAATGTTTTGGCCCTCCCTTTTTACCAGAGAAGATATCTGAATGGTGGTAGTCAAAGATAAAATATGTTGATATTATCTAATACTATACATATATTTTATGCATTTCTGGGTTTCTAAAGGTTTTCTGTGTTACCTGCAGGCTTTTGCATGTCTTCAGCAATTTCCACAAAACTCCCATTTAATTTGTTATGCCACACTGTGATATGTTGAAACTGTAAAGAGGAAAATCATGGGAGGGATAACTAATCTTTTTCCTTGCATAATGATGTGGTTGGTCAATTTATAAGGTCATTTAAAATTTTTTTACATAAATATTTGTTTTCTCTCCTCCTACCCTACTCCCTAATTTAAAAGCAAAAAAACCCCAAACAAACAAGATCCTCTTAGCAAATAAATACAATAAAGGAAAACAAATTCCCACATTTGCCATGTTCAAAAATGGAAACCTCTGCTTCTTGAATCTGTTACTCTCTAAGGAGGTGGGTCATATCACTGGTCCTCTGAAATCACAGTTGGCCATTGCAAAAATGAGAGTGCTTGATTGTTTAAAAGTACAAGGTCCTTCTCATATGATTCTATGCTTTTGTGAAAATGAAGAATTGTCTATTTTTTGATGGCAGTAGTCATATGTGTCTAATATTCTAGGGAACCCTTTAGTTTCTTGTCCTGGGAAACTCATTAAGCTTTACTAACTTAAATCTGCATTAAGATATCAGGAAATTGTATAGTGTAGTAAAATCCTATTTACAAAGTGTCTTCCTCACTAGACTCGTATGAGGTAGGTAGTAAAAATCTTATCCTCATTTTCCAGATGAGGAAACTAAGACAAGAGGTTTAATGATCTGAGAAGACTCATCCAGCTAAGAAGTGTTTAAATCAGCAGCACCACAGCCTGTCTTGCTATGGAATTGTAACAGAGATGGTCACATTTGTGTAAAATAGTCATGATAGATTGAGAGCCCACTCAGCATGGAGGACAGGAGTCTGGCCTTGGCACCAAGAATCCAGAAAGACATGGATTCAAGTCTTGCTTCTGATACCTATTGGCTCTTTGACCCTGAGAAAGTCCTTGGCCTTTTATTGATAGGTGACTCTGAAGACTATCAGACTGCAGGGAAGGTGCTAACTTACAGCGGTAGAGAAAAATTCACAGGAATATCATAGTCAAATTCTGAATTCCCCAGGCCAGGGAAAAAACCATTAAAGGCATCAAGATTGAGACAATTTAGATATGATGGTGCCACAATTAGAATCACACAAGACCTAGCAGCAGAAATATGAAAGGGCAATAGGTTTTAGAACACATCTTATCAAAGAGCAAAAGAACTGGGGCTCTGGCCAAAAATATCATACTCTACAAAATTAACTATTATCTTGACCAAAAAAATGGACATTTAATAAACTCTTAGATTTTCAAGACTTTATTTTAAAAAAGAAACCTGAACTCAATAGACGAATCAACACACAAGAACCAAAAAAATATGAGATACATAACAAAGACTGATTATAAGGGATCCATTAGGAGAGACTGTTTACTTTTCATATATGTAAAATTTATGTCTAAGATTCTTATTAATAATTGAGTAGTTCATAAGGAAGATTGGGGAAAACGTTGGCATGATATGAATCTTAAAAGTAAAACCATTTATGAACAGTGAAAAAGAGTAATTATTTTATACAAATTAGATGAGGGAGAAGGGCTGGCAGTTCTGGTAACCTATTTTCATTGGCATTGGGTATGAGGGAACAATCCATATACATATATATATATATATATATATATATGTATGTATTTAAAAGAGTATAGAAATCTTGTAAATTCAGAAGAAATAAAATGGTAGGGCATAGGAAGGGGGAAAGGACAAGGGAGATACCTTTAGAGGGGAGGGTGAGAGAATAGGTAAATAGGGGTATAGAAGAGTGTTTAGATTTGTGGGAATGGGAGGGGAGGGGAGGGATACTTGGAGTGGGGTAGGCAAGTCATACAACGGCAAGGTAGTGGGAAAAAGTAAAGTAGAGGAGTCAAGAGGAATAGGAAACAAGAGATATGCATCTACATAAAAACAAAGATCAGGAGTAGAATAGTTTTGGGAACGTACATGTCTATGACAGTATGTATATGTGTATATATTTACAGCTATAGAAAAATGTATGCAAACTTTAATGTCACCTTTGGGTGGGGTTGTGAGAAGGGGAAATAAAGAACAAAGTAAAAAAGTACATGGCCCAGAACAGAAGCAAACTGACAAGGAAGCAAAGAAAAGATGAATAAATCTCAACACAATGAGTATTATTTATGAAACAGGCTTGCTTGAAATCAGACTTTATTGTGACATATTTTGAATCCTCTCTTAAGCTCCCCTATACACATGACATGCTTTTATTTCCTTTGAACTTTGTATTTAAGTTCCAATATTTAAGTATATGTTATGTTTTTGTTTTGGTTTTTCTCCATTCTCTATTTGTGTTCTGGAGTTTGAGTCTAAAATAAAATTTTGGAAAAAAAAAAAGAAACTCCATTTAAAACAAATTTAGAGAGGATAAAACAATTTTAGAGCATACCTGGAAGTAGACCTGCCAAAACATATCCAGGAACAATATGAACAAAATTATACAAAAAACCTTTTTACAAAATAAAATCAGATTTAAATTATTGGAGAAATAGTAATTGTTCATGGGAAGGCAAGGCCAAAAAAATAAAAATGATAATGTTAACCAAATTAATTAACATATTCAATGCCATTCTATATAAATTACTAAAAATTATTTTCTGAATTATCAAAAAAATTAAAAAATCATTTTGAAGGATAAAAACTCAATATTATCAAAGGAGCTAATGTACAAAAATGTAAAGGATGGAGGTGTAACTCTGTCAGATCTTAAACTCTCTTATAAGGTTGTCGTTATCTGATACTGGGAAAGAAAGAGAAAGATCAGTGGAGCAGAGGAGATATACAACATACAGCAACAAATCAGTATAGGAGAAAAGGAGAATTATGGTATATCTGGCCATAAGTCAAATCCTAAATTCAATATTAACTCAAGCCTTTGGTCCCATGTTTTAAGAGAGCCATGGGGAAGTTTGAAGCTAGTGGAAAAGAAGCAGAGATGAACTTTCTTTAGTACTTCAAAACATGTGTGGTTTCTTCATGTTGGGCACTTCCTCCACAGAAGCAGATTGTAGCTTCTCCTCAGAGCCTTAGTGGATGATGAGACAATGGAAATGCAGCGGAAAGAAAACCTGTGTACAGAATAGGAAAGCCTCTCTCCATGGATGTACTGAGCCTCCTGCTCTCTTTCTTGGGTGTCTACAGGGAAAGCACTAACCTTCTGCAGGTATAAAGTGGAATTGGGTCAAAGATCTTGCATTAGGAGGCCACCCTCATTACTATGGGGCCCACATAGGATAATAGAGCATGTCTCCATTTTAAGCTCTAAGATCTGCCCTATGTTAAAGCTTCAAACTGTATGGAGACTTTTGGCACTTCCTCTGTATTCGGGGTACTCTCCTACACTAGGAGGCTAAGACATCTTTTGGGACGCCCTCCATAAAGGAGCTAAATTGATGCTTAATAATCATTGTGGCCAAAAACATTCACAAGGTGGTGGCCAGTCATTGATCCTCTCTGAGCTCAGTCTGTTCAGGTGCGAATTCTTTGTCACATGATCTTTATTCAAAACCTTTCCAACTTGAGCCTAGAGAACACTGGGTCACCTCCATCATGATAAGATATCAGAGGAGGGAGACCTTCAGTGCCTGAAGGAGATCAAAAAGATTGCTGCACTTGGCTTCACAAGAAGAGAGGTCAAGTCCCAAACTTGCTGCTGCTGTTTGGTAGTTAGATGACCCTTGGCATCCTATCCCACCTTGGTGAGTGTCACTTCTGTTCCAACTGTGTCATGGCAACAGATGCTTCTTCTCAGTAGCGGTTCAGTTGTTTCAGACCTCTGAAAGTTTAGGGGAGTTGCTGTTATGAGCCTACTAGATTTAGGAGAGTCATTAATGTCATTAGGACATTATATTGCCTGAAGAGAAAGTTCTGAGTTAAGAGTTGAGAAATTTTTTCTCACAATATCTTGCAGATAAAGTTGAACACATATTTTTATATCCACAAAGTACAAAAGGGGAAACGAGTAAATCAAAACCATAAGAAATCATCTACCTTCCATAGGAGAGCATAACAGTGCCAGCAAAATACTACTTGTGTGTTTTTTTCAAATTGATCCAAAATTAACTGAAGGAAAGTTCTATTTAAATGAGCAGAAATGATTCATTAGATAGTGCTTCAAGGAAGGCACATTTTTCAGTTGAGATTACATACCACACTTGTAAAAGTGTAGTCCAGAAAAGGCACTAAACACTACAACCTTTTCTGTGGATAGGGGATGGGTTGTTTCTTTGAGAGGGGTGGCAGTAGAGAAATTTTCTCTCAATTTAGTAAGAGGAAACTGTGGCCCATGCCAGTGCCTTCCCCACAGATGAACAATCACAGATTTTGCTCCAATTAAATTAGTTTCACCAGAAAACCAGATTTTCGGGCTATATTTTTTCATACCATGTAATGGCAAGCAAAGGTAATTTCGAAGGTTCAGATTACCACCACAGCAAACCCCATTTATTCAGCAAACATTCACAGAACAGAGAAAGTAAAAATACAGTATAACTCATTCATTTAGCAAGTAAGTTTTCAATTCAGTTGCAAAGTACCAAGGTCCAAGTATCCCACACCTGGATCCGTAGTCAAAGCAGCCCACTCCTGGGCAGAACATTCATTTAGTCTCTTCTCCAATGGAGAATAGTTTCGAATCATAAACAAAGTACATTCATTTA
>CM053580.1:187718474-187761515 GCA_028627135.1 Pseudochirops cupreus | reverse complement strand
ACTGTCCTGTGTGGCAAGATACCCAGTTTAGAGTTTATGTCATTCCTTCCCTAAAGCAAATTCAATGAGAGTAAGGTTGCCCCTTTCCCTTTTGCCTTCCTGTTCTTCCCCTCCATTGCAACAATTATCCCTTGCCTCTTCTATATGAGATGATTAACCTCATTCTGTCTCTCCTGTCTCCTCTCATTCTAATCCTCTCCCACCTCAGGATTTCACCTTTTAAAATATCGTCCCTTCCTATTCAATTGATACTGTGCCCTCTATGTACTCATATATACACATACTCAGATATGTGTTTGTACGCATATATAAACCCTCGTATATAGACATGTGTGTATGTATACCTAAATATACATTTGTATTTCCTTCATTTATCTTCATACTGAGAAAAGTTTCATAAATTACAAGTATGGTTTTTCCATGTTGGCATGTAAATAGTTTAACTTTGATAAGTTCCTTATGATTTCCTTTCCATGTTTACCTTCTCATGCTTCTTGTATTTGAGTGTCAAATTTTCTCTTCAGTTCTGGTTTTTTCAGCAAGAATGTTTGAAAGTCCTCCACCTCACTGAATGACCATATTTTCCCCTGGAACATTATACTCAGTTTTTCTGGGTAGGTGATTCTTGGTTTTAATCCTAACTCCCTTGATCTCCTGAATATCATATTCCAGGCTCTTTGATCCCTTAATGTAGAAGCTGCTAGATCCGGGGTTATCCTGATTGTGTTTTCACAGTATTCAAATTGTTTCTTCTTGGCAGCTTGTAATATTTTCTCCTTGATCTGGGGACTCCAGAACCTGGCTATAACATTCCTAGGAGTTTTCTTTTGGGGATCTTTTTCAAGAGGTGATCAGTGAATTCTTTCAAGTTCTATTTTGCCCTCTGGTTCTAAAATATCAGGGCAATTTTCCTTGAGAATTTCTTGAAGGATGCTTTCTAAGTTCTTTTTTTGATCATGGCTTTCAGTTAGGCCAATAATTTTTAAATTGTCCCTGCTGGATCTATTTTCCAGGTTTTTTCAAGGAGATATTCCACATTGCCTTCTGTTTTTTCATTTGTTTGGATTTGTTTCATAGTATCTTGATTTCTCATAAAGTCATTTGCTTCCATTTGCTCCACTCTAATTCTGAAAGAATTATTCTCTTCAGAAAGCTCTTGAGATTCTTTTTCCATCTGGCAAATTCAACTTTTTAAGACATTTTTCTCCTCATTGGCTTTTTGGGCCTCTTTTGCCATTTGAGTTCATCTATTTTTTTAAGGTGTTATTTTCTTCAGTCAGGTTGTTGACTCTCTTTACATGATTCTCTTGCATCATTCTCATTTCTCTTCCCAATTTTTCCTCTACTTTTCTTATTTGGTTTTCAAAATCCTTCTTAAGCTGCTCCATGGGTTGTAGGCAGTCTTCATGTTTCTTGGAAGCTTTTGGTGTGGGAGTTCTGACTCTGTTGCCTTCCTCCCATTCCATGCTTTGATTCTTTTTGTCCCCAAAGAAGGAATCTAGAGTTTGATTGCTGTTCTTACTTTGCTTCCTTTGCCTGCTCACATTGCTAGTCAATACTTGATTTTTTAGCTCTGTGGAACTCTGCTTCCAGAGGGGAAAGCTCTGTCCCAAATCACTGGGGTTTTCACAGCTGCCAGAGCTAATAGGAGGCTGCTACAACCCCTACCAGCTTTGGCTCAGTGAAAACGCACCCTAGGACCACCACCCAAAACCACAATCCAGATCCAGGCTGCTCAACACATGAGCACTTAGCCTCTGAACTATCATCTGGCCTCCCTGCAGTCTGCAGGCAAGGAGCTCTGAAGCAGCCATGTGGAGGCGGCACCACTTCTGCCACTTCCTTGCCCTGGAGGCAGTTTGGCTGGACCGCTTTTCTCCCCCAAATTTAGCTGAGGTCCACTGACCTTTCACTTTGTTCTTGTTTCTTATGGTTTGATAATTCTAGAAACTTCCACAGCTGCCACTGATCCACTGTCCTGAAGGCTCCAGCTGTGGCTCATCCTGGCTGTCCCAGGGCCAAGCTGTGGTTTCAGGCTGGGCTGATTTTGGCTCCCAGCAGCTGCGATGAGCTATTCCTGTCCTGCCTGGTGAGCTGCCTTTAGAGGGAGATGTGTTTTTCTGTATTTTTGTGAGTTTTGGAGCCCTAAGCTGCTGTTGCTTTTGTTGCCACCACTTGGTCCCACTGCTGGTATTTCATCCCACTGGGCTTCAAGTTAGCCTCCACCCCTATGTCACAGATCTCTCTTTCTGACCTCCTTAGTCTACTTGAGCTAGAAGAATCTCTCACTGTGGCCTTTGGTTGGCTCTGCCACTCCAGAATCCAATTCAACACATTATTTTAAATTTGTTTGGTGGGGAATGTTGAGAGAGCTAAGCTGAGTGCTTTTACTCTTCTGTCATCTTCATTTTGCTCCTGGAAGTCCCCTTGTCCCTTAATTTTTTTGAGGAAATGAAGTTTAAGTGACTTGCCCAGAGTCACATAGCTAGTAAGTATCTGAACCTAGATTTGAATTCAGGTCATGACTCTAGGGCTGGTTACTCTATCCACTATGCAACCTAATCACTCCATTGTCCCTTAATTCTTAAAGAGTCTATTATCTGTTTCTCTCCATTAGATTACATGCTCCTTGAGGGTAGGATTGTTGGCACTTAAATATTTGTATTTTCTGCACCTACCACAGTGCCTAGCAAGTAATACATAGCCCTTTAATTAAGATTTACTGATTTTCTTAATGACTGGTAATTAACATTATGATGTTATGTATTATGCTAGAATACAGTGATAAATGACCCTGAATTGCTGTGCTTAGGTTCTTTTATCTTGTTTTATTGTTTCTCAGTCTCCCCAATGTCTGGATGCCAGCTCTGCTTTTTTACAGCTGTCAGTATGCCTACCTATAATAGTTCCTCTTCTTTCTGTTTCCCCTTTGCTACGTCTCATCTTTTTTAGGCTTTGAATGTAAGTGACCAAAGTTTTGGGTCTTTTTCTTTTTCATTTGGTTTTTGTTTTGGTTTGGGTTTTTTGATAGTAACCAGTCATAGTAATCCAGGCTACATGAGACATTTTACAGTAGAAAGAGAATATTATTTGGAGTCAAATTTCTGGGGTCAAAACCCAAATCTTCAACTTATTAGCTGTATAAATCTCTGGGCCCCAGTTTCCTCATCTTTAAAATGAGGGAATTTTGACTGCTTAGAGGAAACTAGGGAGCCCATAAGTACCTTCCAGCTCTAAATCTATGACCATGTGTCTACTTTGACTTCTTAGAGGCCATTGAGATTTTTTGTTTTGTTAGGTTAGTGAGTAAATTTGAGTTCAGATGGTTATAGATTTATAACTAGAAGGACCTTTAAATACCTAATCCAACCCATTTTACAGATGAGAAAACTGAAACACTGAATCAATAAACACTTAAGTGCCTACTATGTGCCAAACTCTGTCCTAAATGCTGGGAATACAAAGAAAGGTAAAAAAAAAAAAAAGCATTACTGCTTTCAAGGAGTTCACATTCCAAAGAGGGATTCAGTAATGACTTACAAGGAAGCAGGATAAATAGGAAATAATAAACAGAAGGAAAATCCTAGAATTAAGAAGGATCAGAATAGACTTTCTGTAGAAGGAAGGATTTTAGCTGGGATGTGAAGGAAGCCAGGGAAGTCAGGAGGTGGAGAGGAGGAGGAAAAGATTTCCAATCATGAGATACAGCTGCAAAAACTCCCAGAGTCAGGAGTTGGAGTGTTACAATGTAACCCTAGGCAAGTCACTTAAACTCATCTGCCTCGGTTTCCTTATCTGTAAAGCAGAGATCATAATTGCACCTATCTCCCAGGGTAGATGAGGAACAAATAAGATAGAAATTGTAAAGCATTTAGCAAAGTGCCTGACAGATAGTGAGGCTGTATGAATGTTAGGGGTTTTTGTTGGGGGAGGGGGAGGGGTGTTTAAGAAACAGCAAAGTTTCTTAGACAAAGGCTAGTGTCATTAAATCACAGAATATGTGGGAGCAAGAGTCAGGGTAATATAAGATGTAAAAGGATTAAAAAGGTAAGGATTGACCAAACTACAAAGGAATTTGTTTGACTGTCAAAGAATTTTATATTTGATCCTGAAGATGATCCTGGATCCTAGAGCCCTTAGAGTTTTTTGAGTAGGGAGGGACTTAATCAGATCTTCTCTTTAGAAAGATCTCTTTGACATCTGAGTGGAGGATAGACTGGAGAGAGGAGAGACTTGTGGCAGGCAGCCCAACCAAGAGGCTATTGCAATAGTTCAGACACAAGGAAGGGCTGCAGCAGTGAGGTTGCACTGTTAGAGCTAAGGAGATGTATGCAAGAGATGTTGTTGAAGAAAAAAATCAATAAGCCTTATTTGTCCTTAGTCAATGAGGGAATAAGTGATTGAGCCAAGATCCAAAGCTAGGTACTTTGTCTCCAAATCTAGCCGTCTTTCCAAGGGACTAATCCCAGATGGTTAGATGTCACGGTATTAAAATTCACATTTTGACTATTTCATAGTAAAGACACAAAGAGACTAGAAATGTACCCTTCTCCTCCCCCCAAAAAAAGCACTTCACAGGTGTACAGCATATAGAACAACCTAACTTTAAAAGTCAATTTATTCATAGCCCATTGATTTGCACACATTTCTTCTGACTTCCATTTTCATTATTTGTGTAGGATCGTCTTAGTTTGGCTAAACTTTTTTAGTTCTATTATTAGTTCAGGCTTGGGAGTGGGAACTTAAAGTAGAGAGATGGGTGAGGAAAGAAACAGACTTTTAGACAATAAGAACCATCAGATTTCTGAATAAAGTCACAAGTTTAGGACAACTTTATTGGAAAACAAATGCATTAGATTGGAACCAATCAAAAAGTTTGCTACAAATCATGAACTTTGTGTTTTAATACACAAAAATATTTAGCATCTGTTAAAGTTACACAAATAAGGGGCAGCTAGGTGGGGCAGTGAATAGAGCACGGGCCCTGAAGGCAGGAGGACCTGAGTTCAAATCCGGCCTCAGATACTTGACATACTTACTAGCTGTGTGACATTGGGCAAGTCACTTAACCCCAATTGCCCTCCCCTCAAAGAAAAAAAGCCAAAAAAAAAGTTACACAAATAAGTGAAGAAACACACTTTTATCCTGAAACATATAAACAATATTGTTTATCAAAAAGGGAACATCTGACACTGAAAAAAAAAATGGCTCAATGCTTCTCTTTCTGTAGAATGAAAGGGAAGACATATACTGTCTTAAAGCACTTCTGACATCTTTCAAGGATGTTACCTTGTTGCACTTGCAAGAACTTTTTAAACTATAAAATTGTCAGCATCTTAACTAAAAGTACAATTTTTTTTTAAATCTCATTGATTTGAAATGGAATGGAGGGGAGAATGTAGTCTTCTGAGGTAACCAGAGGGGGGAAAAAGTGAATGTGCTTATTAAAAAAAACCAATCAGGCAGAGGAAGCTCACCCGGAATGAAAAATCAAATGTTTCCTCCCTGAGAATCCAACGTAATTAACCTTCGCTATGTTAGATTCTTCTCCACTTGTACTTCTCAGTTCTTCTGGGAAACCTTAGTGTTCATCCTTTCCCAATTATTTTCTTCCCCTCCCCTTTCTTTCACAGACTATACCATTATTTTAAAGTTACAACCAGAATGTTTTAGAATTAGCTTTCCTTGTACTCCCCAGTCTTCCAAACTTACTCAGCAGAACATTGTAAGTAAAACTTATTCTAAGGCACTTGATAGGAACAGGGGGTGGCACTATTACCGGTACTATACCGCTGTATTGTAATAAACGCTTGTTGACTCACTGAGAGACACTCCACTCTAAAATCTCTACGTATATAAACTTATAAAAGAAGTATAGTTTTCTCTAACATATGTTCATACTTTTATTTCTTCTGAGGCCTGCCTCTAAAAAATTATGTGCTCCAATGAAATACAAAAGACAACTCTCTCTCTCTCTCCTGTTTTTTAGGTTACTATCCCTACAGAAACCTAAGGTCAAATACCATTTTAAAAGATATGCAATCCCAGAGAATTGTTTTAACCACTAATATAATGAAAAGCATAAATATGAAGTTCTCACTGATTCTTTGGAAACTGAGAGCCGGCAGTAAATATGGACGGATACAGCCAGTGCAAAGATATCTGTGAAACTGTTCCTTGGTGAAATACCATTTGCTCAAAACTCAATTTGGGGAGGAATTTTCTAGCTGCATTACCCTCTGAGGCAAAGCTAAGTATCAGGTCTACCTGGACAATTACTACATTTTAAATCCATCCCTGATTACTGCATATCCCCTTTCTCAGTCTTATCTTTTATATGTGATGTGTTTCATAGTGATGGCTTTAAAAGAAGGATGAGAGATTTTCTGCCCTCTCCTCCTCTCCCCCCTTTAATGTTCCTTCACCCCACTGTGCCCTTCATCCATCCTTGACCTAAGGTCCTTCACTGTTAATGATTTGATCATCTATGAGCTACTCTTTAACACTGAAACTAAATTCCAGGTGACTACACAGTGGCAAGTGACCACACGCACACACACACACACACACACACACACATACACACACACCTCGTAACTGCAAAAGCCACCACAATCCATCCAACCTGGAAATCCTTTAAGGCAAACAGGCAGCTTCTACTTATGAAGGAGACCAATCACCTGTGCAGTTTTTCAGAGAGTTTCCCTGAGTGCTCAAAGTGCCATGTGCTATTTCTTCTTAGAGTTCAGCACAGAATCTAGGACCAGGGGTTCCCTTGTGAAAGAAGGCTGATGCTTCTGTGCTGGCATGTGGTACCTGACACATCTCCAAAATTTTGTCTTGGCAGATGGTGCTTCTTCCATGAAGTCCCCTTTCCACCGGATGACACCATACTTCTGCTTGAGGTATTTAATAGATTCTGGCATATTCCCATAGTTCTTAATTTTTTCTAGTTCAACCAGGATGATTTTAATTCCATCCTGGACAAGAGCATTATACATAGCTATTTGCTGTTCTGATGTGTTTCCCAGCCAATTGTAACTTGATTGCTCTCCAGCTAAGATGATCATCAGTCTTCTGCTTTTCATAATGTTCTCGTTTGTAACTACAATGGCATCTGAAAAATACAAAGGCTGATAAGGTATACAAAACTTCAAGTCAACATCCTTCTAACCTCTTTTCCTGCTTATAGTCTCTCCCCTTTGCAATTCACTGTTCTTTCGAATCTGACCATGCCATTCTCCTAATCAAAAACCTTTAGTGCCTAGAAGACAACTAATCAATCAATATACATTGATTAAATGCCTAATATATATCAGGTACCATGCTAAGCATTGGGGATACAAGAAGAGACAAAACACAGCCCCTATCCTCAAGGAATTTACAATCTAAGGAGGCACCCAACTGCTTAGAAGATGAAATGCACACTTAAAGCCCCTCCACTATCTGGTTCCATAGAATGCAAGTTCCTTGAGAAAAAGGGCTCTTTCATTTCTGTCTCTGTGTATTTGTACACCTAGTGCCTAATAGAGTGATTGGTACATACTCATTTACAGACTGCTTGTTGACTGACTGATCTGACTCCGCCTTTTTATTGAATATTACCCTTACAATCTCAGACGAAATGGACTGTTAGGTAGATTATTTTGTACCTTATGCGCACATTTTGTACCTTATGCACACACCTTATGCACTTTGCATAGTCATGTCATTCCCCCGTGCCTAGAATATACTCTCTTATCTCTCAATTGTAAAAATCGTTCTCATCTGGCAGGGTTCAGTTCAGGTGCCATTTCTTTTATGAAGCCTTCCCCCCATCCTCCCAGCCTAAAGCAATAATCTCTCCTTCCTTAAAGCTTCCTACAGCACTATGTCTGGATAGCCTAAAAAATCATAGTTGAAAGAATTTCCTTATGAGACCATTTTATCCAACCCATACTGGACAAGAGATCCCTGTGAAAGGGTCGTTCAACCCCCAAAGGGGTCGCGACCCACAGGTTGAGAACCACTGGACTAGATGGTCTTTTGTCCAGTATGGGTTGGATAAGAGACGTGACACAAAAATCTAAAAAGGAAGAGTATCCAAGAGAAGCTGGTGCTCAAGTGTGAAAATCTGTGGAGAAGATTGAGGAAAGGACATATTTCCAATGGTCTTAGGAACTGAGACACTGCTCCTCTATCCATCTCCAGGCGGGTCCGCCCACATGCAGATATGCCCACATACGAGTATTAAAGGGTTGCAGCATTAGGAAGGTTGAGAACCACTGATCTTGTCTTTGTTTGAAGGCATCTAACGAGAGGGAGTCTTATACCTTCAAAGGCCCACCATTCCACTTTCGGATAGCTTCGGTTATTGGTTTGTTTGGTTTTATTTTTTTTCCTCCCAGCCTAAATCTGCCTCTCTGTAACAGTCACTCATTGCTCCTAATTGTTCCCTCAGTAGCCCAACAGAATACTTCTCATCTCTCTTTGTGTACCTGGTGTAGTGCCTAGCTCAAAGACAGCCCTTAAAAAAGCTTTTTAAATTTAACTGAGGGCATCCCTCTGAATTTTAGTTGACAAATCCAATGTCCTTTCCTCAATCTTCTCCACAGATTGTGACCCTCGAGCACCAGCTTCTCATGGATACTCTTCCTTTTTAGATTTTCACATCACACGTCTCTCCTGAGTCTCTTCCTACTTGTTTCACTGATCCTTCTTAGTTTCCTTTGTTGTCGTGCAGTTGTTTTCAGTCATGTTCAGCTCCTCATGACCCCGTTTGGGGACTTCTTGGCAAAGATACTGGAGTGGTTCACCATTACCTTCTCCAGCTCATTTTGCAGATGAGAAAATTGAGGCAAACAGGGTTAAGTCACTTGCCCAGGGTCATAAACTACTAAATATCTGAGGCCAGATTTGAACTCAGAAAGACGAGTCTTCCTGACTTCAGGCCCAGCTCTCTATCCATTGCACCATCAACTAATCCTTAATCTGGGTCGTGCCAGCTAAGTGAGTGTCTCCTAAGGCTCTGACCTCACCCTTTCAACTTCTCCCTGTATAATATCTCATCAGCTGCCATGGGTTCCACTATCTTCTCTATGGAGATAATTTCCAAATCTTCTGGGTGTCAGTCTCACATTTTCCAGCTTTGATTTAGACATATAAAACTTGATGTCCTGTAGACACGTCAAACACAACACGTCCAAACCAGAACTCGTTCTCTTTTCCCCAAAACCCTTCAGTCTTCCTCACTTCCCTGTTACTATTGAGATAACCATTCTCATCTCAGTTACTCAGGCTCACAATCTGTTTCATCCCTTGCTCCTTTCTCACACTCACTCCACAAATTCCATCTGTTACCAAGTATTTTCATTCCTTCCTTTATAACATTTCTCACCTCCTCCCCTTCTCTCCACTCACGTAGCCACCATGCTGGCGAAAGCTTTCATCATCCCCTGCCTGTGTGATTTTTTCAGTAACTTCATTACTGTCCCTGCCTTAAGCTTCTTCTTTATGCTCCAGCAACAACTATCTTCTTGCTGATGCAGTGCATAGAGTTGGAGTCAGGAAGGCTCGAGTTCAAAGCTGTGTGACCCTTGGCAAGTCACTTAACCTCTCTAATATTCAATTTTCTTATCTGAAAAATAGGATAACGTTAACATCTACCTGAGAGGATATTATAAGGATCAAATGAGATAACATATATAAAGTATTTTGCAAATCTTAAAGCACTATATAAATTCTAGCTAGCTAGGTAATGGTAGTGGTGCCAGTAGTAGTAGTAGCAATAATAGGAGTAATAATAATGGTAGTAGTGGTGGTGGTGGTGGTGGCAGCTAGGTGGCACAATGGATAGAGTGCTGCCTCTAGAACAGGAGTGGGGAAGGACCACACTTGAGGACCTAGAGGACCATACATGGCCTTGAGGCTGCAGGTTCCCCTCCCCTGGCCTAGAGTAAGGAAGACTCCACTTTGGGAGTTCAAATCTGGTCTCAGAAACTTATTAGCTATATGACCCTGGGCAAGTCACTCAACCTTGTTTGTCTCAGTTTCCTCATCTGTAAAATAAGCTGGAGAAGGGAATGGCAAACCACTCCAGTATTTCTTCCAAGAAAACCAAGAATCAGACACAACTGAAAAATTACTCAGGAAGTAATAGTAGTTGCAGTAGTAGTAGTAGTAGTAGTAGTAGTAGTAGTAGTAGTAGTAGTAGTAGTGATAGTGGTAGTAGTAGTAGTGGTAGTAGTAGTAGTAGTAGTAGTGGTAGTAGTGGTAGTAGTAGTAGTTGTAGTAGTAGTAGTAGTAGTACTAAATCTATGACCCTATGAAATACAAAATATTGCGTAAGTTATTAAAAAGTTCTTCTTTCTCTCACTTTAAACATACCTTCTCCAACAAGGTCATCCCTTCCATAGATGAAAAGATTGTATCCACACTGATTTTCTAAGACTTCAGGCAAGATTTTAAATACAAAGATGTCTGACATGTAGGTGGACCCTTCTTCAAAATTTTTTGGATACAAAATGTACGCATCATAGACTTTTGCATCCAAAGCTAAAAGATGAAATATAATGTATTTATTTAGTATTCAAAAAGTTGACTCTGACAAAGTAGAGATCACAAACTTCCACTTCCTTATTAGTATTAATAGTTTTTTGAAACCATAAAATGAACAAAATAATAGCCACCACAAAAGGGCTCTTTAATTCCTCAAATGCCATTAAGTTTTCTTCATGACAAGTTGGTGGTTCAGTTGTAATAGTTGAAACAGTAGTCCGTTATGTTCTTAGCATGGAAATGTACTTTGGAAATATAGATAGTATCCCTATTTCTTTGGAAATAGTTAAGTCACCAAACTGGAGGCATCATTTTCCCATAGTGGCCATCTTTCTCAGAAAAGTCAAAAGGAAAAATCAGAAAACGTCCTATTTTAAGTGATGTGATTTTTTTTTATCACTGCATTTAATATGATGCATGTAGATATTATGGCCATCCCAGCCAAAATTTCTGACCCAGCATTTAAAAAATAAGTAAATAAGATAGCTCAAAAGATTTGCCAAAGTGCTCTGTCATCAGCAGCGGTTCTCAACCTGTGGGTTATGTTCAATTTACATACATCCGCTTATCAGATGTTTGCATTGCGATTCATAACAGTAGCAAGATTGCAGTTATGAAGTAGCAGCAAAAATGGTTTTGTGGTTGGGGGTCACCACAACATGAGGAGCTGTGTTGAAGGGTCACGGCATTGGGAAGGTTGAGAACCATTGCCTTAGAGGTTTGTCTTTTATGATCCTATATGTCTGCAAAGGGAAAATCATTCAAAGCTCAAGATCAGAGAACAAGATTGAATAGTTTTACAGATTCCATGGTCTGTGGGAGAGTATTGCTCATGTTTGTGTGTAGACTATTATTATTATTGCTATTCTTGTTCTTTTTCCATTAAATAAATGTTATAGGTTATGATGAAAAAAAAAACAAAGTGCTCTGTCATCATGGAGAACATTCAAAATACATAAATTATAATATATTATTTTTATATTTAAAATTCATTGGTTTTTTTATAACAAGGTGTCAATGGCACAAAATATGTATGTATCAAGCCTCTTCTCTTTCAAGTATAAATATTGTGACGCAATTAACTCGAGATCGAAAAGAAATTCAATTTTGGGACCCCTAAGCAGAATTTCTGTAACAGGTCCAAGCTTGTGACTTCCCACTCACTCTCCCTCCCAAATGTCTCACCCATAAATTCCACCTTCCTCTCCTTTAAGTAGACAGGTGAGTAATTAGAGTCTTTCCCTCAGTGAATTCATCTGGGAAGCCCCTAAATCTGTTAATTCCTTCCTCTGAAAGGCAGATAGTAGTACAGAGATCATGAGGAACTATTAAAAATACCCGCCCATGGTCACCACCCTCCTACCCCAACAAAGCAGTTTTAAAATGGAGAAAATTTCAGTTACTGGGCTAAAAAAGATTTTTACTGGTGTTATTTACATTCTATGGACAAAATGACATTATGTTATAATTTCAAAGCAACTTAATCCTTATTAAGATATTCTTATATGTAAGTCTACTAAACATGAACCACAATTGACTTTCCCAACCAAAAAAAAACCCAGCAACAACAATCATAAAAACCTGGCAGTCACCTCCTTGTCCAGTTTACTAGTATTCAAAAGACAATATTGAACATGGGGAGAAAACATAATTTACCTTTTTTCAGGAAATATGGATGGCAAGAATCCCTATACAAAAGCACAATTTCAATCTTGAAAACTTTGTAGAGAAACATGGAGAATGTGACGACTAATGCCAAAGAGATGAATCCTCCAATCAGGTACATTCTGGAATCTGGGACTGCCTCAGAAAAGGTGGGAAATGCAAATATTAAATCTGAAGTAATCCAACTCTAAGCATAGAATCATCAACAACATCTGAATGAAGCAGAGTCTTTAGGTTTAATTTCTCTGGCTCCTTAAAGCATCAAGTCTCTTTTTTCTATCATGAATAACTATCAATGCTTCTATCCATAATTTACCACTAAAGATCACCTGTTAATTCATGGAAAGGTTTCAGTCTACATTAGTGAATTAGAGTTTGCATGCCAACAAAACCACAGATTTTAAAGTGTTAAACTAAGCCATAAATCTGTCTTGCTAGTAGTAGATCATCTTCATGAAGTACTGTGTCAAAAAATCTCATCTTAAATTCAACTTTCTGGTAATAAACACTTAGTAAGCCTGGTCCTCAGATTCTGGGTCTATGCTTAAAAACTTTGCATCAGGATGGTGTCTTCCAAAGCTTGTACTGGGATGACATGGCCTTTGAGAAACCAGGGTCACATTCAGGCCATGATAAAAAAAAATTTTCATATAAAAATATAGATGTACTTATAAAAATAAATTTATATATACATTTATGTTTATAAAAATAAATTTATAAAAAATATAAATTTATTTATAAATATACATTTATAGAAATATAAATTTATTAAAAATGTATGTTTATCTATTTATAAATATAAATGTACATATATGTATGTACGTATATATATACACACACACACACACACATACAGAGAGAGAGAGAGAGTCATTACACTAAAGCTTTAATTGGTGGAGGGGGGAACTTGTCAGATGAAACATAGATTAATTCAGGTGCCATCTTCACCAGCTGTCATTAATGCCAATTAATAACAACACTGATCATCCTGGCAGTCAAATACAGTCTTTTACATGACTCTATTGACTGAATCACTCCTCTCTTTCACCTAGGAAGAAGGGTAAGTGTAGAGATATGGTAAAGTTGTATATAGTCTAGCCTTCTGAAGGCATAAAAGCCTTCTTTCTCTTGATATTTTCCTGGTACATGTTCTAAAGACATTTTTTGGTCCTATTCAGTGCCCCAAGAAAATTAGTGAAACATTCATTTTGAATAAATCAATTAGAGTCCAACTTCAGAAACACAAACTCTTCACAAAAATCACAAACAAACCACATTCATTACAAGTACATTTAGCAGAGCAGCCAAAAGCTCTCTTTTTCAGTAGTAGATCATGTAAACTACATTAATTCTCCTTTTGAAATGGGGAGCTTAGCATGATACGACATAACTCTACGGTGTTCCAATAAACAAACAAACTGCTTACCTGGTGGTTTCAAGGCAATATATGTTGTGGCTATACCGGCATCATTGCTAACCCAGCATAAAAAGGGATATGAATAATGCCTGCTTTCCACTTTTAAAATGACAAGCCTGGAAACCCTTGTGATGGTGCTTGTATTGTTTAAATTTGGAACTCTATTGAAGGAAGAGAGAAAAAGAAGGCTAGTTAAGAAAACCTCAACACAAATAATCTCCATTTATTTGGTTTCTCTTTTTTCACTAAAATAAGTTACTGCATAGGTAATAAAGTCTTCATGCTGTTATCTCCGTTGTAAAGTTGTGATTTCTCATCCCTAGCTCTGTTTGAGTGGAAGCTTGATAACTATTTTTCAGACATGTGATAGAGGGATTTCTGTATGGGGTAAGAGGATGAGACTTAATAACTTTTAAGTTATTTAGAATTTTAAACTATTCAATTTTTGGGACCCCTTAGCAGAGTTTCTATAACAGGTACAAGCTTGTGACTTCCTACTCACTCCCTCTCCTGAATGTCTTACCCATAAATTCCACCTTCCTCTCCTTTCCAGCTTTAAAATACTGTGACAAATGCCTTAAATGCAACAGAAGTCTGGCTATATCATACAAAACTGCACTGCATGTCTCATGTCACACTAAGACAAGGAAGCTTCTAAGAGGGTCTGTATGGTGATGAGTCCTGAATAGTGAGACCATGGAGAAGGAATTAGGGATAGAAGGAACTATAGAAGGCTAGTAGAGAGATATTAGAAGAGAGAGAGTATGAGGAAGCTATAGGAAAAAAAAAAGGTATTGTTCTTGGGAAAAATTAGGAATGCCATAAAAGGTTTGAAGGCTAGGGAGCAGATGAGGAAGATGCTTCAAGGAAGAAACAACATGAAAGGTTTTCTTGAATGTCTGCTTGAGTGGAATGCCAAGAAAAAGAAAAGATGGATTCAGAGAGATTTCTAAATGAAACAATACTCCAAAGAAGCTGGCTAGTCCAGAAAGCTGTAAACAGAGTGAGTTTGGTCTTCTATGAATTACTTTCTCAGTGATGAAGGGAATGAAACTGAATGATCCTGCCTAAAGGAGAGGAAAAAACCCAAAGAAAAGAACTGGAGAGTTAAGTTGGAGATGAACTGTTAAAGTCCAATTTATGGTGCTAAGATAAAAATGAATATATCAAGATTGCAATTAGGATTTTCTGCACACAAACAGAGTCAGAGACAAAGATCTCCACACAATTTGATAAGCAGTAGTTATACTCTATAAGCACTTACAGAACAAACTGTATAGACACTAAAGAGAACTCAGTCCAACTGGGATAAGGAGGGGAACAGGAAAAGCTGTGTATCCAGGGGCCCAATTTTTACAAAAGTAACAGCAATAGCTCTCAAGTATTGATTACAGTTTACATAAAATTTTTACATACCTCAACCCTATGTAACCCTATGTAAGATATGTGTCATTATTGTTCAGTTGTATCCAACCCTTCATGACCCCCTTTGAAATTTTCTTGGCAAAGAAGACAGAGTAGTTTGTCATTTCCTTCTCCAGCTCATTTTAGAGATGAGGAAAGTGAAGGATCCTGGTAAGGATGATCTTACTTCATGAGTCCACTCTCTACCAAGGCAAACATTTGGTCTTAGAGACTCCCCCCATTCTCTACCAAGAAGCAGAGAATGTTAAAAGGGAACATCATATAGCAGCAAGAGCACTCAAGTTGGAATAAGGAGATGGGAGCTCTGCCATCCAACTTTATGACTTTGGGTAAATAACTTCATTTCTTAGTTCTCAATGTTTTTTTAATCTACTAAATGAGAAGATTGGACTAGATTATTTAAAAAAAAACTTTATTTTATATGACTCTGTAATTTAAGATGCTAAAAAATAAGGAATTTTAACCACTTCTTAGCAGGATGAAAATTATACTGATGGTTTACCAAAATAGCAACAGGGTTTACACAAAATGAAAATGTTCTCTTCCTTTAGATTTGTGTAATGTTCAAGCACTTACGAAAGTTCAGACCATGTAATATTAGGTTCCTCATGAGCAAATGATCCATTCCATGTCCAATATTGAAGGTCATTCTTTTGAGCTGTGAAGTTGCAGTCCAAAAACAACTGGGATCCTGTAAAAACAACATTCAGAAACTGTGATGCTATTCCTCAGAGGTTCTCTAATACACTGATATGAGAGGAAAATGCATGCACTTAATGAACAAGAGTTTTTAACTCATTACAAAGGGCAAGAAACCAAATATAGGTAATACTCACCAAGTTCCGCTTCCATTGTCTTGTTTTCTGGAGTCAGAATCACTGGAATATTTTTCTTTGCTTTCTCTAAGACAACAAAATAAAATAAAGGATATTTTTCACAGTAATTTCAAAGTCTCCAACATATGGTAAGAGGAGTTTCAGAGGATTACTTGTCTCACAAAACTGGCTAGATCACATCTGGCCAAGCAATCATCCCAGTCTCCAGGCAATGTAAGGTAGTTGACATGGGCTTAGGTGTATGGAGGAGGTAGAGAATCTGCCTGTACATGCCTAGACCAAGACCTCACCCTAAAGCCCCATTCTATTACTCAGCCAAAGCCACTGGTATTCTTAGGGCTTGGCCTTCCTTATGCTACTGAATTCATGAACAAGACAACTCTAATAAGCATAATGTGTCTGGTAATGACAGACTAAGACCCTGTTTCAAGACCTCTAGCTCTGCAGTTTCTCTTCAGGTAACTGTAATTGCCTATAAAGACAGGGAAGGGTAGGGACAGAGAGGAAAAGAATAAATAAAGCATTTCCTTGTATGGAGAAGATAAGAATAAAGTTTTTTTAGCGGAAAATCAGAGCTGGAGCCCCCTGGAAGGCTGCAACTTGAATCCCAAGCTTAGGAGGGGAGTGAGATAAACCAACTGGAAGCAGGAGAAATGGCCTGTCAATATCCACCATAAGAAATAATGACGGCAGGATGCTTCACACTAGCCACTTCAAAAATGTGGCCTTGCCCAAAACACCACTTGTGGTTCTGGTTTTTATCCTATCCGAAGGAAGATAAAATTAAGGTTAAAAATGATTAGAGAGAGGCAAATAAAATTACCAAGGAAATTGAAGAGTAACTAAAGAAAGACAGGTGACAATAATTAAGAATTCTCAACATAGTAAAAGGAAGACCAAGGGGGAAGATAGCAAATTTTATAAAATCTTGAAAAGCTTGATTAGGGTAACAATTCTACCCAATTCCATGGCTATTAATTGATATTTTTTTGTATCCATTGTCCTCCCATATGATGAACCACTGGACATTCAACCTGGTAATCTTTTGGTTGAAAGTTCCCTTAGTATAAGACCTTGTCTAAGACTTTTGGAAAGTTTCCAAGTCCTTGCTGCTCGAATGACATCTAGGCTGAAAGATTTTGTCTCTCTAAGACGTGAGATTAGGCTTTATTTCCCTTGAACCTCAGGCAGCAGGAGCTACAGTGTCTTAGGGTACATTGGCCCTTGAAGACAACAAGGGTGCTCTTTTCCCTTGGAACATGGTTAATTTTATTCCAGGTGCTGCTAAGATAGCACATGGTGCTAAGCATCAGACAATGGAAATAAAGGAAGAACCACTGACTGTGTAACTATGGACAGGCCTTAAATTACCCTCCTTAAATATTATATTTAATATCATTTGGATCATGGGACAAAAAACTTATGTATCGCTAAGATACTTTTAAAAGTTCTAAGATTCTTCCACACTTACCTATGATATTTAGATGTATCGACCGAGTAATGTTATAATGCTTCCCCATATAACCGTAGGATATAAGGCAAGTATAGTGCCCCTCATCTTCTTTCTGTACATTTTCCAGGTAGAGATGACTTTTTAGTCCATTAAATTTTGTATTGCCAAAAAGAGGCTTGCAATCCTAGATCCAGAAAATAAGTCCCTTTACATATTGAGAAAAATAAGACTGGATATCCACATACATACATACATATATGTACACATACATACATAAACCTACATACGTTTACACACCACAGGAGTAACTTTAATCCCTGATCTCCCCTCCTCCTCCCCCATATTGTCACCTCCTAGTATTTGCTGACCTCCCAGGAAATTAGATTTGAATGCCGTTGGAACTTACAGGTAGAGTGGGAAAATATTTCTTTGTAATTTTATTTATTTAATTCCTAACCAGCTTAGAGACTCTAACATTAACAGCTCCTTTCTTAAAGCTACTTCCTTCCCTTGTCATTTTTCTTAAGCTGTATTTATCTTCTATCAGATGATTCCAATCTTAACTTCCAACAAGCACGTCGGTAGCTCTCAAAGGAACTCAACGTGTGTCTAGCCTTTAGTTGCGACCTAGTCTGTGCTGTTAAATTAAATGCAGAGAGAAGCAAGTAAGTTCAAGGCCACTACTTCATGTAAATATAGCAAATAAATACTCCCCTCATAGCAATTTATACCCTCTTTTTTCCCTATAATTTTTCCTTCTCTCAGTTTTAAAGAACAGATGCAAAAAACAGCAAACAAACAAAACAACAACAAAAATAAGCCCTGGGCCCAACGAGCAAAAAGTTAAAATGCTTTTGTAGAATCACCGGGCTGTGTCGACGAGTTTTATGCCCACATTTAATTTGAGTTTTTATAGAGACTTCCTCAGATCTGTCATCTGATGGGATAATAATAGGATAAATAGCTTGCAAAGTTACTACTCGGTCTATTTCCAATGAATCGATTTTCTTTCACTAAATTATTCTACTCATTTGGGGGGGCGACGGAGGGAGGTAATAATGCTACTTTAAGAAAGAATTTAGGGGCCACTGGGTGGTGCAGTGAATAATGCACCGGCCATGGAGTCAGAAGGACTTGAGTTCAAATCTGAACTCAGATATTTAACACAAAAATATCTGTGTGACCGTGGGCAAGTCACTTAACCCCAACTGCCCTCCAAAAAGCAAAAAAAAAAAAAAGAAAGAATTTACCTTATACCACTGAAATGTAGGCTGTGTGACCTTGGGCAAGTCACTTAACCCCAACTGCCCTCCAAAAAGCAAAAAAAAAAAAAAGAAAGAATTTACCTTATACCACTGAACGGTAGGTAGATTATTTTTTTCATCTTTAAAAACATCCACATGGGGACACACAAGGAAGCCACCAGGTCCTGAAGGCAATTTTTGTTTATATTCAGATAGCGCATCATAACACTTTCCAGGATGCTTCTTCAAAATTTCTATTTTGAGTTTCTGTTTGCGGCAGTGGGTAGAGTTTCTACAACAAAAATAAAGGGGTTGGATTGAATCCTTTTACAGGTGTTGCTCTCTTTTCTTCAATTTACTATGGATATGTACGAGGCCTACCAGTAAATTTGGGTTAACAGTGTCCCTGCCCTAGCAGTGGGAGCCCTGTGCTTTGAAGGACCCTAGTCATCAGACATGAGCACAAAGAAATTGTGAAGTGCCATCTTTTCCTGGAATATCTGAAAAATAGTCTT
Source organism: Pseudochirops cupreus (assembly GCA_028627135.1). Classification (NCBI taxonomy): domain Eukaryota; kingdom Metazoa; phylum Chordata; class Mammalia; order Diprotodontia; family Pseudocheiridae; genus Pseudochirops; species Pseudochirops cupreus. Next base: position 187,742,424 of record CM053580.1, on the reverse strand, counting down.
GTGAATAGTTAGTGGGGGGAATTCAATCTTTAATGGTCAGAGGATTAGAATGCCCCCAGAACTTGTGATGGTAGAGATCCCATGGGTTACTATTGTAACCCATACATGTCTGAGCAGGCATCAGTGAGTAGCTAGTATTGACTGATACTGATTGTTTTGTGTATAAAAGGAGAATTTCCAATAAAAGTGTTGCGGTTTCATGAGGCGTTGTGGTGGAACCATCTCAAGGAATTCAGTCAGACCACCTCTAATCCAAGTATAGGTATATTTATTAAGATTGGCACCTCTCATGAAGCGGACTAAGTTCCAAGAGGAACCAGCAACTTCAGAGAAAGCAAGGATGAATTTTTATAGGGTAAAGATGCAATTACATAACAGAAATTATGAATATTATAAAGGCAGGAGGGATTTCTCAAGGGATTAGGTAATAGTGGAGGGGTCAATATAGTCAGTGGTCAAACATCCTGGTCGTGCTATTTTCTGATTGGCTAGTTACTGTGGTCCTGTCTTGGGCTAAATCGAGTACAAGACTGCGGTTGAGTACAAGAACATACCTGTTCAAATATGTGAATTGGATCTGGGGGCAGTGATTAGCTAGAGTCAGTGGCTGTATTGAATCTGGGGGCCTGTGGTATGTTTAAAGCCAGATTATGTGGTTAAATCAGGACATGCCTGCTGTTCAGTGAGTCCCATAAGGAAATTAGAATGCTGGGGCTGGGGGCAGCTTTATTAGGATTCCATCAAAGGTCCTATGAAGCTCATTCTAAATCTTTATAAACTTTCTTTACAACAATGACATGAAGAAGCCTGGGTTATGAGAGTTATTCTTTACAGCGTTTAAGGGGCTAATACATTTCAAATAAGTCCTGTGTTTTATGAAATCATCCTCTACAATTCCCCCAAATTTTTTGTGTCATGACATCAAATTCTCCTATTTTAAAAGTGTACATTTAGAGCACAAAGGCAAATAGATCAACGAATTTCCACCTCATATTTAATCAATGCATATAGAGACATGCTAAAAAATATTACCCGGCAAAAATAATCTGGGATTAAAGTTATTTTCACTGCTCACTATCATTCTGCAGTAGACAATTATTTAAAATGTGATTTGGGGTTTTGTGCCATGTGACTTTGACAAGGTCACCAAAAGTATGAACATCATTATCACAAAAGCTAAAGCCCTAGACTTATTTTTTTTAAAAGATGCGGAGAATATCTTTGAGAGGACATTTTCCTGAAAATTCATATGAAAACCCTGTCAAACATCCTGATCACCAGTTGCGCAGTATTATAAACTAGACCTTATTTAATTGCATTATGGATTTTCTTGTCTATCCTTCTGGCATAACTTTAGCTGAGCTAATACATATTAATGAGATGATAAAAGGACCAACTAAGACTACATATATGGATGTGCTTCAGACGTGATTCTGATCAAGATGGAATTTGCTTGGTTTGTTGTTGGAGATAATCAAAAGTATTGATATTCACCAATTACCCATTTATATTCAGGTCTTCGAAATAATCCTGGACTATTGTCTTTCAATAATACTACTGATCCTGGAATATTATCCTTCAGTAGTAACCTTTTAGTGAGACATTTCAAAGGAGTAAGAATTTTTTAATATAATAATTAATAATAATATATTATAATATACTATGTATAATAGCATATATTATATAATTATAATAATTAAGAATAATAGTCAATAATTAATATAATCATTTAATATAATCATTATAGCATAATTATATTATTACAACACAATATAATTATAATATGACAAAATTATTATGATAGAATTTAATTTGACATAATTTAAATTTACTTTTAAAAATCATAACTAATTTTAAATTTAATTGACATTCATTTACAACAGAGTATAATGATAAATGGCAGTTAGGTGACATAGTGGATAGAGTGCTGGGCTTGGAGTCAGGAAGACTCATTTTCTTGACTTCAAATCCGGCCCCAGACACTTATTAGCTGTGTGACCTTGGACAAGTCATTTCACCCTATTTTCCTCAGTTCCTCATCTGTAAAATGAGTCAGAGAAAGAAATGGCAAACCACTCCAGTATCTTTTCCAAGAAAAGCCCAATGTGGTTAGACACAAGAGTTGAACATGACTGAAACAACTGAACAAGAACGTAACAATATGTCAAATATACCTCCCATGCGCCCATAAATTTTATAATGGTTTTTAATCAAATTGTTTATATAGACAGAGGTCCTGCAAAAAATATTTGCCTGGGTCCCAAACAGGCTAGTAGAACCCACCCTGTGTATCACCCATATTGTTAACTTAATTCAGTTTCTGGGGAAAACAAAAACAAAACTTTCTGAAGAAAACAAACTCACCTTTCAACATGGTAATAATATCCTGAGTCCTCTACTGCAGCCGGAACAAACCAAAGCATCTCTCTGTGCTGGTGGACCCTAGAGTTCTGATTCATAGAGATGACTGTCTTACCGTCACTTCCATACCAACTTATGTTACTGTGAGGACCAAATACTCTTGACCTACATTGACGAACATCAAGCTCATCTTCAAAAATAACTAGTACTATTTCATCTTCAAACTCCATACAGTTATCTTCTAAAAAATCAAAAGAAGAATGTCCAATTATATTATAGATCATGCCATTCAAAGCTTACTATATACAAGGAAGCATAGTATAAGAGATAGAGTGTAAGACTGAGAATCAGGGACAATTGGATCTGAATCTCACCCAGAATACTAGATGTGTGACATTGGTTGAGTCACTTACCCTCTCTAGTCCCCAGTTTCCTCATCTGTGAAATTAAGGGATTAGATTTGATGAACTCTAAGGTACCTTCCAGATCTAAATCTATATTCCTATTATCTTATAATATTTACAATTAATCTATTCATTATTTTAAAGCAGGGGCAGTGGATAGTATCAGCCTTGGAGTCAAAAGGAGCTGAGTTCAAATCCATTCTCAGACAGTTACTAGTTGTGTGATCCTGGGCAAGTCATTTAACCCCATGACCTCTCAAACAAACAGAAACAAAGCAAACGAACAAAAAACCACCACCGCCTGAGAACTCTTTGCAATAATCAGCCAAGTAAGTTCCTGAGGATGTGGAAGAGTGCTGGATAATCATTTAATCCAATCTCTTCATTTTATAGATGACGATATTGAGGTTCAGAATAGAAAAGAAGTCATACACACTCACATTACTCACCTTACGGCTAAGGTCTGAGTAGAATCACTGCTCAATTACTTCCTCCCTTCACCTGAAGGATGAAATGACTCTTCTCCAGTAAAAACATAACTCATCTATATAGTGAACTCCCAAGGGCTTCGGTTTTAAAGAAGAGTCAAAATTACCCTTGGGGCAGCTAGGTGGTGAAGTGAGCATCAGCCCTGGAGTCAGGAGGACCTGAGTTCAAATTTGACCTCAGACACTTACTAGTTGTGTGACCTTGGGCAAGTCCCACTATCTCCATTGCCCCCCCCCAAAAAAGGAAAAACTCTTAAATCACTCATAAAGGATGGTATAGGATAGGAATTAGACCTGTGATTTCATTGTTATAAGGAGCTTCTAGGAAGAAAATTCCTTCTTTCAATGTGGGTCAGCATCTCCTCAGAAATTTAGAGTAAAAATTCCCATTTGGTTGTTATTGAAGTGCAAACCCTTTGAGGTTTGCAATTATAGTACAAGTTATTCATGCTAAAATTCCTTAATGGTGCCTTAAGCAGTAAATAAATATGGATATTATAAGGAGCATATTATTATTGGTCATTGTTGAGAGGGGTTTGAAGAGCAAAAATGTTGGGAACCACCTTCTTGCCTAAAGAAATGGTGTCAAACCGAAATAGAAATGGATCCCTACATAATAACTTAGAAAACTGCAAATCAACATGATTTGTGGTGTATCATATCTTTATTTATTTCGTTAAACACTTTCCAATCACATTTTAATCTAGTTGCTGCCAACTGGGGAAGTCTGTGAGTCTTGCATGTGACATTTCTAGGCTAGAGCAAGTAGGGGTCAGATAATTTACCCAAAGCCATGTGGCCAGTGATGTGTCTTGAGTCATCTTCCTAGCTCCAAAACTCGCTTTCTACTACATAACCCTGCTACTCAAAATATAGGATTGTATCTTTAAACAGCTCTAGGTAGAAATCAGGGCTGCCACTCCGGTATCTTTGCTAGAAATCAGGGCTGCCACTCCGGTATCTTTGCCAAGAAAACCCAAATGGGGTCATGAAAAGTAGGACGTGACTGAAACAAGCGAACAATAACCACAAAGGTAGAAAGGGGCTAGGGTTTCTTAAAAAGAAAGTAGTCTGTGTTACAGATCAGGTGGATCATGGTGGTTGCTATGGGGAGTGGATGGGGGAGAAATGATTATAAATTTTATTTTTCACTATAGCCAGCTAAGTTTTTGGCTTGGACAGACAGATAGGAACATAGTTTCTATTCTCAAATAGAAAAAAAACAAAAAGAGGCAAAGAATTGGCTGGTAGAAAAAGTGATGGGGAGGGAGGAAATACTCTCGAAAGGACTTCTAACCTAAGTAGGATTGTATTAGAGTAGGGGGGTTCTTAACCTTGCTTGCATCACACACTCCTTTGCCAGTCTGGGGAAGTCTATGGACCCCTTCTCTGAATAGTATTTTAAAGACATAAAATAAAATACATAGCATTACAAAAGGAGTCAATTGTATTGAAATATGGTTGCCAAAATTAAAAACAAAATAAACCAAACAAATTTATAGATCCCAGGTTAAGAAGGTCTGTCTTAGAGGGTGATCACAGCACAGATAACTATTTCCATGATTAAAATAGCACTTAGCATTTCTGTCTCACCTTAGGGTCTGTAAAGCACTTTATGTTACTGCATTTGATCCTCATAAGAACCTTGTGAGGGAGGTGCTATTATTATCCTCATTCTACAGGGGAACAAACTGAGGCTAAGGGATTTGCCCAGAGTCACACAGTTAGGAGGAGTTTGAGGTAAGATTTGAGCTAAGGTCTTCCTGACTCTTAAATCCCACACCCTTATCAAATGCATCACTTAGTGCCATGGGACAATGTAGTGGACCAGACTTTCATGCTCCCCTTCTTCTATGAGGCAGATATGCAGAAAGATTATAATCTTGTTGGGTGGATGCTTTCTTTGGATCTTGAAATATTCTAGAAATTTCAGGGGAGTTAATTATCAAGTCTTGTGACTCCCTGTTTGTTTGTGCCTCCGGACGTGGTCTTAGGATAAAATCTTAATAAATGATTAGCCTTGGGCTGGGGCAGGAGTGGTAGATTCCAAGAAGGGACCGTTCGTTCCAGGAATTCCTGCTATAGGGAATATAAGCCTTATGATTTCCTTGTATCTTTGGCTCTGTATGAAATGGCTCTGTAATAAACAGACTATCGAATACATCCCCGTCTCTGTCCTTTATTCAGCTGGTTGCTGGGCCAAATTACTGTGCTGGCCACAGCAGGACAAGACAGGTCATAAAGAAGTCAAAGAAAACTCAACAGGGTCCTTCTCTTGGAAGAGAGTAAAGGGCAATTCAGTCATACAGTGGCTAGAATGCGAGACCTGAAGTCAGAAAGACTCATCTTCCTGAGTTCAAATCTGGCCTCAAACACTTACTAGCTGTGTGACCCTGAGCAAGTCACTTACCCCTGTTCACCTCAGTCCTCATCTGTAAAATGAGCTAGAGAAGGAAATGGCAAACCACTCTAGTTTCTTTGCCAAGAAAATCCCAAATAGAATCACAAAGAGCCGCACACGACTCAATAACAAACAATGGTTGAGAGGTCAATTAAAATGGTTCCCTTTTATGGTTCAGTAATGGTTCGCTTCTACCAGACTAAACAAAATGAAGCAACTGCGGGTATGATACACTGAGGATCATACTGTGCGAAGTGTGGAAGAACTGTAGGGTCTGTGACATCTCTTGTAGAGCTATGGCCCTATGAACTAAATAGCAACAGAATAGGGAAGGCAAATTCAGGACACCAATTGAGAAGAATGGAAAGTTGAATCACCCACACTGAACTCTGTTCTCTCTTTTTCTTTTTTCTTTTCTGGTGAGTGCTTATAGTAGATTAAGTTGCAAGTACAACTCCTCTGTAATGTATTTTTCCTTAATTTAAAAAAAAATCTGTGTATCTTAATCTTCCTTTTGTTTAAAAACAATCACCATACCTAAAGCAGTTTCATCAGCCAATAATTACTTACATGCCTAACCTAAGCAGAAACATTTCCTTTAAAAATCTGAAAAGAATTTTTGTTTCTAAAACACACATATAGTCTTTTTTTTTTTTTGGCTGAGACACACTGAAAAAAGAAAATCTTATTTAACTTACCAGCTTCAAGAGAGGAAATAAATAGAACTATGAAGCAAGCATACCAAAATAGAGTCGTCATACTTTCCTATAAAGAAAAATAAGAAAACATTATTGCTCCTGCATAATTTCTTTAAAAAAAAAAAGCCTCTATTCATTCAGTGCTAAGCAAAATCCAGGAATATCTGAGGACTTGCATCTAAGATCCTTCGGAGCTCCCAATCTTATGGCAAATTCAAGAGCTACTCAGGACAGAGCAAAGGCAAGATCAGACTTTCTATTTAACTTTTTTTTTTGAGGGAAGAAGGCAAGACAATTGGGGTTAAGTGACTTGCCCAAGGTCACACAGCTAGCAATTGTAAAGTGTCTGAGGCTGAATTTGAACTCAGGTGCTTCTCACTCCAGGGATGGCCTGTATTCACTGCGCCACCTAGCTGCCCCTGGGGTTTTCCATTTATGAGGTTGCTGAAAAGAAGCTGGGGCTGGTCTCCAGTATAGTGTAGCGCTTTTTATACTTTTTTCTACTTGCAACCCCTTTTCGCCAGAGAAATTTTTAAGCAACCCTAGGTATATAGGAATATAAAACAGGTATACAAATCAAACATTTACCGGTAATAAATCATGAAGAAATTCATTTTAAAACAATTCTTCAGTATACACATAATTTTACCCTTTATTAAAGACAATAGTCTTAAATCTGAGCCGAGGTACTTCTGGCAACACCTGTTGGCCTTGCATGGTGTGATGGCGTGTGCAGTGCAAAGGGTGCACATTGCGTGTTCAGAACCAAGTTTGTTGTGAAGTGGGTGCAATGCAACATGGGCAAGTGCTGCCAGAAATACTTCAGATTCGTCACGTCTTTGATTTAGAAATTAATTTTTGATCATTGCCCATTCAGAAACGTTTAACTGTTGCCAACCCCCACATTCAGTAACAACCCAGATGGGATCAAAACCCATAGTTTAAGAAGTGCTGGTATAGATTAAAATGCTATTAGAAATTGGACTAGAGCTTATTTGTGTATTTATTTATAACTACAAGTACTAACTGAAGCGCCCGATGATAATTGTCTCAATTTTTTAATCACAGTGAAACCTTCATTATTTTAGATTTATAATCATTTGGACAGAAATTGAATAGTTTGGGGTTTTGTTCTCCTTTTTATAGAATTTGACCCACTTAAGAAGGCAAACTGTTTAAGTATTTCAAACAATTTGCATGCTAATCATCTAGATTCTTATCTGTTCATTGTACCCCCCAAAACTAACAAACACGAAGAAAGAATTCTGGCTTGGGAGTCTAAGAACCTGAGTTCAAATCCTACCTAAGACACAAACTATACGACCTTGGGCAAGTCATTTCACTTTCTAGGGCCTTGGTTCCCACATCTGACAAATGAGGGAATTGAACTACATGACCTGTCAGGTCTCTTCTAGCTCTCAATCTACGACCCCATCGTATGAAATCGTAATAGTAAAAATGCTGAAGGGAAGGCAGAATCAGTAGAGTCTTCTGGGTTCAAGGTCTATAAAGGATGGAATCTCCTTCCTAAGATCATTGTTAATGGGAACAGCCTGAGCTTCTCTAATACCGACCAACATGCCGAAACGGCCATCAAGACTGCTTCATATGGCAATAACTTGAAAATCTAAGATCAAGCGTTCTGTATTGCTAGTCTGTCCTGCTCCTCAACACTCAGAGGCAGGCAACAATGAACCATTCCCCAGAGGTCAACTATCCATTTCAAAGAGAGCTTTCTGTTACCTAGTAGTTTGCTTGTCCCCGTGCTACATGGTACAGTTTGTTAGGTTCTGGTCATCATTCTTAGGGGTCTGTTTGTCTGAAAGAGAAACAATATAGGCACGTGAGTTTATTTTATGCAGTCAAAATACAAATCAGAAAGCCTAATTGTTTTGTTGTTGTTGTTCATTATCCCAGAATGCCTTCAAATAATTCAAGGAGCCTACTGAAAATTTTCAAATTCTCATCACACAGTTTATAATAATGATTTTTAATTGGAAGGGGTGATAACAGTTCCAAGTCGTGAATCCCAAAACATCATTGGATTAATAAACAAAGCTCATGCATGCACTAAATTTACAAAAATTTACATAAATTTACAAAACTCCAGATTTGGGGGCAATATGCATAAAGGAGATAGTTATAGTAATAGAAATAAAAGACCAGAAAGGGAAAAAAAATTGAGAGGGTGTAGGAGGACCAAGAGCAGAACATTGGGGATACACATATTGACAGACCAGGAAAAGAATGACAGGCCAGTTAAAAAGGCTGAGAAAGAGCAATTAGGACAGGCAGTTTGGAGATAACCAGGAAAGTTTGTTTATAAAACTAAGAAAGAAGAGAACATCCAGCAGGAGAGAATGGTCAACAATATAAAAAATCACAGAGAAGTCACAGATAAGACCTGAATTACTGGTGACCTTTAGGAAAATCGTTTTAGTGGAGTAAGGGGAGGGAAGGAAATCCCTTTTCCAAAGCACAAGATTAAAAAGGAAATGGGTGGAAAGAAGTGAAGACATTTAGTCTAGCCAGTTTTTCCTAGAAATTTGGCAATAAATTGCTGAGAGTTAGGGCCAGAGCTGGGATGTGCATATCACCTACACATACATATACGTAACTGGAACAAGGATATGATAGAATTACGGGGAAATTGGGACAAAGGAAGAAATAAACATCAGGGCCAGGATGGATGATATCAGGAAATCAATATGGAAAGAGAACTGGAAAGTAGATCTGGTTCAGGATTAGACAGGAGAAGGGTAGGTTCCTAAAATGGAAAGGACAGGTATGGAATCAGGATTGAGAAGACTTTATGTCAGAGTTATTAGGAAAAGCAACACCTTACCTGCCTAGAGATCACTTAACTCTCAACTTCACCCAAACCACATGGCAATCACACATATATATCCAAGATTTTCCAGGGCAGTCCCAATCTCAGGAAAATAATGTATACATGCTTAACAAACCTTTGCAAAAAGGAATATCCATTTCTCAGATCACATGTTCTGGTTTTTAGTTTAGAAAATATGGCCATCATAATAACTTGGAACAGAGCCAAAACCTCATAATTTAAATGATGTTCAGAGGGCAAGGAAGTGTACAACATGTTTTAGAAAAACTTCCACCCAAAGTAGTGGAAATAAATGCCTTTAGCAAAAGTTATCTGAAATAAAATTTACTTCCTCAAATAATGACAAATAGATGAAACATTGCCATATTGGGGTCATGAAACAATTAGGATCATATAGGATTACTGGCAGTACTTAAGGTGAGGAAAACACTTGTCAGGGATAGGATAAGGAATAATAAAAGGAACTGTGCAATTACCAGAAAGTGAGAAGGGCTGGGGCTGAGGAGGATAATTATGCTTTGGGCTGACCTCATAGGGTAATAGAACTGGAGCTCATAGACCTGGCCATCTCTTTTTTTTTTGCCTTTTTTTTTAGGGCAGTTGGGGTCAAGTGACTTGCCCAAGGTCACACGGCTAGTTTTTATGTTAAGTGTCTGAGGCCAGATTTGAACTCAGGTACTCCTGACTCCAGGGCTGGTGCTCTATTCACTGCACCACCTAGCCACCCCAGAGGTGGCCATTTCTAAGAGCCACTTCAACCCCTCCCTCCCCCCCCATTTTACATATGATAAAAATGAGGCTGAAGGATAAGTCATTTGCTCAAGGTCGGAGAGGTAGGATCAAGGGTGGCCTTTGAACCCAGGGCCTCTAATGTCACAGCCAGCACCAGACTTCTTGTATTATTGTGTGTTGACATAAGAGATTAAGGGCGGGTGAGACCAGAATTAAGAACTATGACAAAAGAAACCATGCCACTGAAAAACAAGTTGTTAATAGTAAGTGATAGTTGTCTAGACCTGATTCATATTTTCAAAAACTAAGAGACAAAAATCTGAGGAAAAAATTTTAAGGACTTTGTTCAAGTTCAACCAGTGAGATGAGCTGAACTACATACACAAGTATCAAATCAATCTGTTCATATTTTTGCTGCCCTGTTACATGTTACACAATTAACCAAAAAAAAATTCTGAAGCACTTTTTCTCACTTTGACAAGGGTAGAAGCAGCATTCACCTATGAATAGCACTATGAAGGGTGGTTGGACATGGCCATCTAGAATGTTAGATATGACTGAAGCACAAGGTGGTGCTCTAAGCTCAATGGACATGAAAAACCCATCCTGGTGGGTTGCTCTACTCAGTAAGTCAATCACTAAACATTGAAATATCTGCTATGCACCAGGAACTGTGTTAGGTACCGAGCACAAAAAGAGGCAAAAGACAATTCCTGCCCTCAAGGAGCTTACAATCTGGCTAGAAAGTATTCAGAGCTTCAACTCTATGCCACTTCATTCCTGCAACCTGCATGAAACATCAGTTGTCTGTTGTTGGGTGATATGAGGGATAATTTATAGTGAAGTTTCCCCATTCTGAAAAATCAAATGTAGAGTGGCTTCAGTATTCACTAGGCCTAGGGTTAGGTCACCTGACCTTCCAGCAATCTGGGGCTGAGAGCAATGGAGACCCTCCCCCAGAGCCAACTAAGCAGAAGATATGCCAAATAAAGTTAAGACTGCTTTCATTGGATACCCACATGTTTCCTGGTCCTTTGTCTCAGAGAGATTCCCGTGCTTAGGTTGTGGGTGAGCCCCCCTACCAATAAGAGTTAAGGCCAGTTGGGGGACAGGGGGTTGGGTTTCTGCATTAGAAGATTATAGAACCATGGACTGGTTTCTACCTGTTGTTCTCTCCCTGCAGACGTCATCTTGGGCAGCAGAGGCAGGGTCCTTTCTCATGAGAAAGAATAAAGACCTTTTCTGACCTCAGATTCAGACTCTGAACTCTTTCATCTCACACAGGTTATTTGTTTGTTTTGTTTTCCACTAACCTTGACTTTTCCCAGTGTTCTCCTAAGATTTCTGTTTAGGGACAGGAAGAACTCAAATGATAACTCATAAGTCTCTTCTAGTTTGCCATCATCCCATTGAGATTCTAGTCTCCCAAAATCAACATGATCCAAAGAATCTCTTCCTCATATGTAGATCCGAGTCCATTTACTAAAGCAGAATTAAAATGTACAGAATTAGATGTCTAGAGAGACCCAGCTCTCGGGCAGTCTGAAATCTCAACTTCCCTATCTAGTCTTTTGTGTCTGGTTTTCCTAGGTGCACCCAAAGATTTTATTGGTAAGGGATTGTAACCCCTGCCCTTCACCACTACACATACACATGTATTTTGACCTCAAAGGTAAAAGGTCCCCACCTAAGTCCACCTCATTCCCTTTCCACTGGGTTAAATGAAGTTCAGTCCCTCATGTACCCTTCAATGTCTTTCCAGAAACCAGTCAGGTGATGTTACTCCTGGTTATGTCACAGAGAGCTCACTGGAAATCACTCTAATGTAGCACTATGATGAGAGGAGACAGGGACCACTATACTTTATGAGAAAGGTGCCAGAGGGAGCCATTGGATGCTTATGGGGAAGAGACTGAGATGGTACTTATGAGATAATCAGGAGTAACATAGGTACCATTTGAGCCTCTTCTGGGAACTCCCTAATGCCTCTTCATAAAGCTCAGTGCTTCTCCTTTTCCCCACCACAGCACTACATTATACAAACCTCAAGTATTACAGTTCTATTACTCACCCAAAATCCCTTTCTGTCTAATTACCTGTTCTTTCTGGCTCCAAAAAGATGAAGGAAACTAAAAGGAAAGAACAGTAGCTATTCGTGAAAGACAAGCTACTACACACAGTTTACAGGTCTTATACAGATAAAATCCAAGTCCTCACTGCTATCAATAGCTGCGTGCCAGCAGAAATACAAGTTTCCTGCGAGGTGAACAAGTATATTACAAATAATAAGTGTGCCTTATAGCCCTGTTTTTTGTAATTAAAAAAAAACTTGTAGGTTCAGAGTAAATTTACTAGGCAGTGCTATAAAATTGCAACTGGTGTAATGGGAGGGTTTAGAGGAAGATCATTTTTTTTTTTTTTTTTTGCTTTTTGGAGGAGGGAAGGCAGGGCAATCGGGGTTAAGTGACTTGCCCAAGATCACACAACTAGTAAGTGTTAAGTGTCTGAGGCTGGATTTGAACTCAGGTCCTCCTGATTCCAGGGCTGATACTCTATTTACTGCACCACCTGGCCGTCCCGATTACAATTTTTAAAGTATGGAAAATAATTAATGGAAATGTCCTAAGCTTTAAACACTTCAGAGACCCATGATTCCATCCATGTGTGCTTCCTTCACATCTTGTTCCCACACCTTTGTACATCTTTTATGAGTCACTCTGATTAAAAAATTAATTACCTGGTGGCTAACCATCTGGTGATGAACCTCTCTTAATTTAACTAGGTTGGTTCTTGGACAAGAGATATATAATTCGTCACCATGATCATCCTCAAAGCTTCTACAGTTTAGGAGAAGCTACCAGGTATTGCTTTCTTCAAGCAGAGTCTCTGAGAACCCAGAATCATTTTCACATCACCAGGTACCAAAGTAACAAGTCTCATAGTAAAGTATCTTTCTTTACATATTTCTTACAGATAAAACACTTTTAAGAAACATATTGTTTTACTTGATAAATTATGTGGCTATAGCACATTAATATTTTTGTCTTATTTTGTCATATTTTTCTTTTATAAGACCTGAATTCAAATACAGGTTCACGTACTTAACCAAGTTGTGTTACTCTGGGTAAGCCACGTGACCCCTGTCCGCTTCAGTTTCCTCATCTGTGAAATGATGATAACAATAGCACCAGCCTATCAGAGTTGTTAAAGACATAACATTTGTAAAGCTGAAAGCACTAAACAAATGCCAATCATGATGATGATGATGATGACAGTAAAAAGTGCCAGGCTATCCTGAACCATGCCTGCCTAGTTTAACGTAATATAGCAGAGAAGGTACTAGACTTGGAGTCTGAAGATCTGTGTTCAAATCCTGATCACTGCCAAGAGTCTTAAGTCTCAGTTTCCTCATCTGTGAAATGGGGGTCATGGGATCATAGATATAAAATTGAAAGAGATCATAAGGGCCAGCTAGTCTACTTCTGTTTACAGATTAGGAAACTGAGAACCAGAGAGGTAAAGTGACTAGCCCACAGTCTTATTGTCAACAAACAGCAGAGAGAAATTTAAGCCCAATCTTCAGACTCCAAATCCTTTCCCACTACACCCTGCATATCTTAAAGGGTAATAATAAAGGAAATACTCTGTAAATTTAAAAGTGCTCTGCACATAGTAACTATTATGATTTTTAGTCAGAAGTCTATATATCATGGAAGGAATTTTCTAGTCTTGCTATTCTTTAACACTATTTTATTATTATTATTATTATTATCATTATCATTATTATTATTATTATTATTACCTGATTCCAAAAAAAAAAAGTCAGCAACTATTAAGGGCCTAATTTTTTAAAGATCACTTTTAATAATAAAATCACCAATATAGTAATTTTATTAAAATTTCAGGATCTCATTAAATAATGACCTGACAGCCAATAGTACATGAGGATGATGTACAGAGCTATAGCTACAAAACTTTTTAGACATTCAAATACAGTTACTTTTTTTAAAAAAAATTTGTTTTTACTCAATTACATATAAATTTTAAAATTTTCGATTTTTTAAAATTCTGAGTTCCAAATTCTCTCCCTCTCCTTCCCCCTCCTTGAGAAGTCAGGCGGTTTGATATAGATGATACATGTGTCATTACTGAGTCATTTCAGTCATAATCCCGTTTGGGGCTGTCATGGCAAAGATACTGGAGTGGTTTGTCATTTCCTTCTCCAACTCATTTTATAGATGAGGAGCTGAGGCAAACACACAGCTAGTAAGTGTCTGAGGCCAGATTGGAACTCAGGTGTCCCTGACTTCAGGGCCAGCATTGTATCCACTGCACCACCTAGCTGCCCCAATTATACATGTATAATCATGCTAAATATGTCCATGTTAGCCACACTGCAAAAGAAAACACAGACCAAAAAAAGTTTCTGTAAAAAGTATGTGAACATCTGCATTCAGACTCTACCAGCATTTTTTATCATGACTCCTTCAGAATTGTCTTGGATCTTTGTATCACTGAGAATAGCTAAGTCATTCAGAGTCAATCAATACAATTACTTTTAATAAGATATTTTTTAAACGTCAATGTATGGTATAAGCATGAAATAAATTTCTAACTAGCCTACTAATGATTTTTTTCAACATGAATTCAGTTCAGTGAACAGAAACTCTGAATAATTGGAAACAACATATCATATGCTCACCTACTATTAAAAGAAAGTGCTTTTGAAGTGTGTGACATTTTATTCACCAGAGTCAGTGCTATTCCTTTCTGTCACTAACTCAGAAAAACATTTCCCCAAATCTACATAACAGAAGTACTGAACTGGCAAAGACAAAGAATAGCATGACTTTGGAGTCAAGAAAGTCTGGTTCTGAATCTCACTTCTGACACTTGCTAGCTGTGTGACTCCAGGCGAATCAACTTAACCTCTCGGAGACTCAGAATAATTTCTACCTCCCAGATTTGTAGTAAAGTTGAAATGAGATAAGATAGATAGATAGATAGATAGATAGATAGATAGACAGACAGATGGATGGATGGATGGATAGATGGATGGATAGATAATGAGATAATATACATATACACACACACACAGCTCAAGGCAAACGTCATGGAATTGTCAGTTATTATTTTGATTCACACTAGCATATACGTTAGTTAACACTCAAGCAACTGGATTCCCATGTGATCTACCCCAGTAGACAAAATCAATTAATTCAGTAAAGCTGGAGGGAGCTGCCTAATCCTTTTCCCTTGGCTTCTCAAAAACTATGACAGCAGAGTATAACAAATCTGAAACTTAAAAAAAAAAACAGTCTTAACTTTCAATTCACCTCTCCTACCAATCACCTCCCCAAACCCTGCCTTGGCTTCCTTTCAAAAATATATCTATACCTTCGGTTTAGAGTAGTCCTTCATTTTAAGCATCATAGAAACACTGAATGAAGAAAGGGAAAAATGTTATATCTAGATTCCAATTAATTGTACTACTTGTTGCTATGTAATTCTATGTGTCATTCAGTAAGGGGAGGGGGAGAGTGAATCTCAAAGATCATAAGGTCATGAATCAAAGATGGTTAGGGGGGGCCAGGGAGGATAGCCAAGAACAGGCACCCAAAGCTTATAAAAATTTTATACCTCCTCATCCTATTGATATTGTGACAATTCAGTGGGAAGAAAAGGGAACTGTAGCATTAAATATGAAAATATGACAACCCTACATGATCCATTTGTTCTTCATAAAAGTCCTATTGTAATACCTCTTCATGAAACAGAGGTTATGCTGAGCTAGCAAAGGTTAGGGAAGAGAGCAGAAGGGAGGTCAGTGAGGAGCTCAGCACAAATTTTGACAAATTAAAAGGCTTTAAAGTACAGTCTCACTGTACTTTACTACTCTGTCTGAGGACCAGCAAAGATTTATTAAGTGGGTGCCACCTGGAGAGCCTTATACAAAGTGATGCTAAGTGGGAAGAGCAGAACCAGGAAAAATGTGTACACAATCACAGACACATCATATGTGTGACAACCAACTTTGAAAAACTGGACTCTTCTCAGCAAAGCACAGCTATAAGACAACTCTACAAGTCTCAGGATGGAAGGACATATCTACATTCAGAGAAAGATCTAGAAAGAACAGAGTTTAAATGGAGACTGAAGCAATCCACATGCTATCATTCTTTTTCATGTTCGGTTTTCTTTTTTTTTCCCATTGTTCACTCCATTGGTTACAACCCTTCTATACAACCAGACTAATGTCCAATTTGAAAATATTTGCAGATCCAATACTCGATTGCATGCCGCCATGGGGAAGTAGGAGAAGGAGGGGAGAACATTTGAAACTCAAGAAATTATGGAACTGAATCTTATAAAAGAAAAGTAAATAAACAAATCAAATTTTAAAAATTAAGTGGGTGCCAAGGTGTCAACCACTAAGTGTTAGATCTTCTGACCATAGTAATCCATGAAACATACCAAAAGGACAAAATTGTTATTAATCTTATACAGTACTTTCCCAAATCCTTAGTGAAATGATACAAAATGTAGCAGAGGGTGCCAAGGGTTACACGGTCCTTGAGACAATAGACAAGCACTGGTTTAACAGTCAAACACTTCTTAAAAGCAATCTCAAAATATTTTTTTCCAGAAAAGATAAAATTTTAAAGACAAAGTGAAAATGTTCTCAAAGTTAGGCAACCAAATTTTTCCTAAAGTGGATCACTGCGGTTCCCTTCATATCTAAAATTTGATGACACTGTAGACACTTGGGAATACTGTTGCTGATTCAAACTCAGTATTTCTAACTGACCCACATTTTCACTGTCATTCTCATTTACATCAAAGAACAACAGATGATAGGTGGATATCTTAGGAAATTATGAGCTTTCCAGGTTTTCGTAAATGTGCAGTCATAGTCAACAAAGACCAGCTTAAATCTTGTCAAATGAATGAATAAAGCTCTCACTTAGTAACTACCTGGGAACTCCTTTGGTAGATTCCACACTGCACCCAAGAACTGTAAAAGGATCTTGATGGTGGCTGAAAATGTTAGCACTCTACTTTCTAAATTAGGAGTAAGTGTTGTTTCAATTCTGTAGCACACAGAGATCATATAAATACCCACCCAAAACTTCAAAGCCTAGGTTTCTTTGCTTAACAAACAAAAACTGTGTGACCAGAATACTAGATTTTTCTCAAAGGGAACGTGCTTTAAGTAGAGATGAGTAAATGCTATCTCTTCATTCAAGAAACTCCAAGAAAAAGATATAGCAAAACAAAACCAAGAATTGGGGCCAAAACAGGGTTATCCAGAACACTTATCTAAACAAATTAGGCAAGGACAAACTGCTGCATCAAGTGAGATAAGGGAAATGACTTTGAAAAATAGGAAACATGATACAAATATGAGATTACAGCTGTTGTGAAGGTATAAATTGTTCAGCTAAAGTCAGATCAAGTGACAGGCAGTGGATAGTAAGCCAGTCTAGAACATGGAAAAACTTGGGATTGAGTGCTGTCCCTGACGCATCCTGGACCTGGGACCCTAACTTCTCAATGCTATATACAATAAATTGTATATAGCAAGTGCTCATCTGCATTGGTAGAAAGGGATTCCTCACTGGCTATTCTCTATCAGTGAAATCGCAATCACTCCTCTACTCCCAAAAGTAGGATCCCAGGATTAGAACCTGGAACAGATCTCAGAGATCAACTAATATAATATTATATATAACAATATATAATATATTTTAATAATTAATAATATATGATATAATGTAATAATATTCTTATGTTGCCTGCAAAGAAACTAAAGCCCAGGAAGATTTCATGATTTTGGTAGCTATGTGGTACAGTGGATAGAGGGTGGAACCTGGAGTCAGGAAGACCTGAGTTCAAATCCAGCCTCAGCCACTGTGTGACCCTGAGCAAGTCACTTAACCCTGTTCACCTCAGTTTCCTCATCTATAAAATGAGCTGGAGAACAAAATGGCAACTCATTCCAGTATCTTTGCCAAGAAAACCTCAAATGGGGTCATCAAGAGTTGGATGAAACAACAAAAAAAGAGACCAACAATGAATAGTAGTCTATGTAAGAGGTGATAAAGGCTTCAATTGAGGTGCTGGCCTTGTGAATGGAGAGAAAGAGATGAAATTGAGACAGTCTCAGGTGTGTGAAAATAACTTGTTTTGGAAAAAGTTACCACTGAAATTTCTTCATCACTCATAGAATGCTGCACTAAAAGCCAACGTAGCTTCAAGTGATGGACTTTTTTGCCAGTCTGATGCAGTTTCTTCCTACAGCCCTACAACTATGCCATGCTGCTGGAAATTGTGCATCTGCACACCCTTATCCTAATATCATGTTCCAACAAAGTCTCACCACAATTACAACATGTTGGTGACCCTGGGACCTCAGACTATATACAAACCCCATCACATTCCAGCAATTTTGAACTCAGAAAAATGACTCTTCTTGACTTCAGGTCCAGCACTTTATCCCTTGGGTCATCTAGCTGTCCAGGCAGATAGGAAAACTCTTTGGGAATTGCCTAACTGCATACAAACCCCATCACATTCCAGCAACTAGGAGAGGTTCAGAGGATTGGACTTGAAGACGAATCTTCTGTCTTTCATCTGAGGACCAACTCACCTGGGCAGCAGCAGGGTGAGGAATATTTTGGTCACAGGAGCTCATGAAAACTGTCTACTAAGTTGCAGCTGGGTTGCAATTGGAGTTGGTGGGAGGAAGAAGAATGAGAATTGAATACTGACTAAATGCCAGGCACTATGCTAAGCAGAAGACTAGTGGCTTGTTCTTCAATTTAGTATATAATTGTAGCGCTTAAAGTAATGAAGATGCATCCTTTCCTATCTCCTGACTCATTCTGGCCAAAGTTGTCCAGGTTGAGACACCAGGTGGGAACTAATTGAATATCCTGATTTGCCCAGATGTTGCTCGGGTTGTTCTGATGAGCATTTCTTCCATCCTGGTACCCTAACAATATCCCAAGACCTCGATGGTAGTGATCATACCTTTATACAGGGCATTCCTGAATTCTGGACACAAGAAATGAAATGGATGAAATTTAATTAGCATAAATGAGATTTCATAGGAAGCCACAGGAGAGGGCACTAGGTGGCACAGTGAATAGGGCACCAGCCCTGAAGTCAGGAGGACCTGAGTTCAAATCTGGTCTCAGACCCTTAACGCTTATTAGCTGTGTTGGGCAAGTCACTTAACCCCAATTGCCCTCTTTTTTTAAAAAAGGAAGACATAAGAGACATATATGAAATCTAATTAATTAAATTAATCTCATTAATATGGAAAATAGTCCCAATAGCTAATGAAAGTTTTTATTCCATATGAAATTGTCATGGCTAAAATTTGTGCTAATTAAATAAAATGTTGAAAATTTTATGCATTTCAATTCTTGAAAATATGCATAATGAGATTTCATATGTGTCCAGACTTTGGGAACACCCTGCATAATGTTAGCTGCAGCTTACAACTAGCAATGATAATGAAAACTGCTTAAGATACCAGAAAAGCAGCTGCAAAGCCATGAGAAAGTTGGGTCTTACAATTATGCTGTAGTTTGACAGTAATGGAGAAAATCACAACAAGGCAAATTTCAAATCCTATTTCCCTTGATTCACTCTGAGTATTAGCTTCCTCCATCTACCCACCTACCTACCTACCTACCTACCTACCTACCTACCACCATCATCTTTGCCTGAACCTGTGATTTATTCAGTGTAGGAAGCACCTGAAATTCACCTGCATTTAGAAACTTCCTCTATCAATATGGATAAGAAATTGTTGTTTAGTTGTGTCTGACTATTTGTGATCTTACTTGGGTTTTGTGTTTTTGTTTTAGCAAAGATATTTGGGTAGTTTGCCATTTCCTTCTCCAGCTCATTTTATAGGTGAGTAGACCGAGGTAAACAGGGTTGGTTACATAGCGAGGGTCACATAGCTAGTAATTCTCAGAGACAAGATTTGAACTCAGAAAAATGACTCTTCTTGACTTCAGGTCCAGCACTTTATCCCTTGGGTCATCTAGCTGCCCAGGCAGATAGGAAAACTCTTTGGGAATTGCCTAAGCACTGAAAGACTGAATGACTTGCCCTAGGTCAGACTGCTGGTATATGTGTCAGAGACCCATGTCCAGGTTGCTCTCATAAGAGCGTGGCCCTCTATTCACTATACCCTGCTCCCTCTCACTTGCATAAAGAACTTAAACCAGAGATACTAATCGCCACCAGATCTGTGATACTGAATAGTCTTAGACAGTTTCCTAGACACTGGGAGGTTGTGATTTATCCAGGTTCACACAAGCAGCATTTGCCTGAGAGGGGATTTAAGCCCAGGTTGTCCAGAATCCCAGGCTAGCCTACTATTTACCTGGCCATTTCACCTATGTTCCATGGTTAATTTATTTCATAAGGTAGCATTCCATTTGATATGCTGCTGCAGAATTAGAATCAACCAAATCTATCAATTGCTTGTGCTTCATCTGGTATGATTCATCTCAGGTTCTAATTGAGGTCATGGGTGTGAGTTTTTCTGTGTCAGAACTTTCTTCTCAAAGCTGCCAGGTCTGCATCTGCTTCAAACAACACATTTGAGTAAAGCATTCTCAGGCATTTTCATGAGTAATTCTGATTTTTTACTATTAACCCCATTCAGAGGGAAAGACCAGACTAAGGGCACATTAGACTACTCTTCCAACTAGTGACCTGAGCTTATTTCCAGTCATTCCTTTATTTTGAGAAAATTACCTCTGCTTTTTTCAGGCAGTAGAGCGTTCAGTCCCTTCATCCATTTAACTTGTTGAGAAAAACAGTGGAGTAGGCAAAATGCCACCAGTGTCAGAAGGGATCTTTTTCAAATTCTTCTGGATTGTGAGACCATGACTAAGTCACTTTGACTCCCTAGATTTTAGTGTCCCTATCTGTAAAATGGGGATAAGAACACCTAAGTTATGAGGAGGAAATAGGATAATATATGTAAAATGCTATATAAATGTCCCATTGTTGGTGCAACTGCCCTGCTGGAGTTTGACCCTCCCTCCAGGTTAAATATAACTGGAGTTAACAAAAATAGACCAATAAAAATAACTTAAGGCATTTTGTGTTAAAAGTGCTCTTTACCACTTCACTCTTCCGAATTACCCAAAAATACACCATAAGGAAACTTCCCCTGCCCTTCTCAAACATAAATAGTTTAAATGTCAAGGGCCAACTAAAAGCAAACCTTTGGAGGTCCAAACCACAACGTCAGTCAGTAGTATTTACTGAGCGTCTTGCACCAAACTGAGCAACAATGCAGAAAGAGGGGAACTTGCCCAGAAACAGAAATCCCAGAACCCTCCCCCTAGAGTTCATAATCTGCGTATCACAAAGTAAACCAGTTATATCGAATTGCAGTTGTAAAAATAGTTTTAAATAAGGCAAATTCTTGGACCCCAGGTTAAGAACCCCTATAAATCATATAGTGAGTTGGCTTAGCGCTCTGTGTGTGTGTCTTTCTCTGTGCCTCTCTACCTCTGTGTCTCTGTCCCTCCCTCCCCCCCCTCTCTCTCAATGTCTCTGTCTCTCTCTGTGTCTGTCCCTCTCTGTCTCTCTCATAAGCACACACACACACACACACACACACACACACACACACACACACACACACAGAGATATCTGATTATCAAGTTTAGTTACAAACGCATGTCACCCAAAAATCCGGATTAAATTAACTACGTGAGGTACCAGTCAACAAGCCCATTCTTCTACTCCGGCGGGTTGGACAGGGACGAATGAGTCTCCCCGTGCTCGGAAGAAGTGAGTGGTGGCAAGTGTCAAGCCCAAGTCCTCTGACAGTACAATTTTGGACTAGCTCTGCACTTAACCGTCCTTCCTTCAACCGCCAGAGAGCCACAAAAAATGACACTCACTACCTGGTACAGCTAATCTTGGAGGAAATCAAAAGGGGTGAAGGAGCGTCTGGGGTGGATGGCCGAAAGGACTGACAATTGTCCCCCGCTTCACTTTCCTGTGCGAGGCTGCCGGGATTCCCTCCCTCTCCAGGCCCCCAGCTCTACTGGGCGCGGCGCAGCCCTCCATGGGAGTCCGGGCATCTAGAGATATCGGAGCTCAAAACTGCTGACTGCACTTACTCAGCTTGCCTCTGGAGAAACCGGGAAACCTCCAGCCTCCGGGGCCCTCGGGCTACGTTCCTTGAGTGCGCCCAGGGCTCCCCACCTGCCTGCCGCGGGTGCAATGAGCGCTTTCTCTTCCCTCTAAGGCTCGCGAAGCCAGTCCTGGGCATCAGAACTCTGCCACTTGGGCTCTTCCATCTCGCTTCCTGCGCCCTCTTGGGGAGGCATGGATCAGCGGCACAAGCCCAGAGCTGGAAGCCTTGGAAGGACGGAAGCCTAGCTTCTCCTCTCCAGGTCCTTGCCTTGTCTCCCAGCTCCCCACATGGAGCTCCCTCCCACGCGGGCTGGAGACAAGCCCATACTCCTCCCCTCGCTCTGCAGGAGGGGGGAGGAGGCAGCAGCATTTCCCGGACGTTGGGACGCCTCTTCTCAGTCTGGACAGCTAGGAGGCCTGTCCAATCCCGGGAGTAAGCTCAGGGGCTGGGTACATGCCACGGCTGCCTGCCTCTGCTCCTCGGCCTCGAAGGGGAAATTGCTGGTCCCTGTAGAACACTTGCCTGAAGTCGCGCCCGAGGTCACACTCTGGAATCTTGAATAAAGTCCAGAATATTCGGAGACAAACTATTCCCAATTTCCCTAAGAACGGGGCAGTTTGAATAGAGGATTCCTGTTGGGCAAGGAAGGAAGGGCTGTAGAAGTTAATATCTTCGCCATCTTTCAGGGCCTTACAAACCTCAGCATCTTAGAAGCATGGATTTTAAAGAAAGACGTTAGTAAGTCATCGATTCCACCCCCACTTTACTAATGAAAGTGAGGCACAGAAAGACACATTTAACAAATGAACTCCTCGTAGTCGCGCTACTAATAAGTGTCCAAGGCAGGGTTTGAATTTACATTTTCCTGACTCAGTTTCCAGTGTCCTATCCACTGCGCAAGACTGGCTCGGAGGTAAAGAATCAATATTTCCGGAGTCGCAAGGTTCTTTCTTTGCAAGATTCACACCCAGAGCAGATCAGACTGCCAAGGATGCCTACAGCCTCCGGAGATTTGATCCTCCTCCAGACTGCCAACGACTTTTCAACCCCAGAATCCCAGCGTTCTGCTGCTCTGGGACTCTTCCCACTAATATCCCTATGTGGATTGTGGCCGTTTCAGGGTTTCTTTACACTCAAAACCTTAAAAAATATACTTCCAAATTTCGTTTTATCCCAGAGATCATTTTAATCATTTTGGAGGGGAGGAAAAGGAATCATAAGCTCATGGACCTAGAGCTGGAGAGGACTTTAAAGGTAGACCTTTCATTTTATAGATGAAGAAACGGGAGAACAGAGATTGAATCGAGTGACTCACCTACGGTTTGGCAGGCAGTAGATTTGAATCCAAGGACTCCAAACCCAGCCAGCATAAGGTTCACTGTGAGACAAGGCTGCCTTTCTCAAGGTTTAAGTGCAATAGCTTGTTGACTTCGCATGTAAGAATTCTCTGAGCTTCAGAAAGATAGTCCCCCTTGTGGGCGGAATACATTTAAAATTTAGTTTAAATTTTAATTTAATTTTTAAAATTTATTAATTTAATTTAGATAAAATATATTCAAACATTTAAATTTAATTTTATTTAAATATTTAAATATAATACATATTTAAATATTTTGAAATAAATATAATATAAATTAATTTTAAAATTTTAATTTAAAATTTAGTCAAAAAAAACATTGTTATTTTACAGATGAGGAAACTGAGACAAACAAGGGTTAAGTAATCTGACCAGAATCCAATAGGTAGTATGTTTCTGAGACTGCATCTGAACTTGACTGCAATTTACACTCTATCCACTAGCTCTGTCCATAACATAAGGGATTCATTACAG
>CM053580.1:187658149-187717974 GCA_028627135.1 Pseudochirops cupreus | reverse complement strand
TTGTTGTAACTTAAGGGTGGATGGCCTTTTGTGCTCTCCTGCCCCTTTTGAGAAAGTGCTTGGTGTTAATGGATGGTATTATAATTCAGTAGTGTCCAGGGGTGGGAAACCTTTGGCCTTTTTGTGCTCTGTGATTGACTAAATGAATGTACTTTGTTTATGATTGGAAACTATTCTCCATTTGAGAAGAGACTAAATGAATATACTGCCCAGGAGTGGGCTACTTTGACTACTGATCCAGGGGTGGGATACCTGGACCTTGGTACTTTGCAATTGAATTGAGAATTTACTTGCTAAATGGATGAGTTATACTGTATTTTGACTTTCTCTGTTCTGTGAATGTTTTGCTGAATAAATGAGGTTTGCTATGCTGGTAATCTGAACCTTGGAAGTTGCCTTTGGTTGGCATTACGTCACTCAGGAGGGCCCAAAAAATAATGATTAAGTGGCGCTTGGACAGGGACCTATTGTTTAGATAAAGAGTGAATTGGATTTAAGGCTTGGTGTTTGAGAAAGAAGTCTAGCCAGTATTCCCCAAGTTAATGAGGTAGCTTTCAGCCATCAAAATTTACAAAATTTACTTTCCTTTGGACAGAACACCCTCCAGTAAGAGGAAAGGAAAGGAGAGAGGGGGGGAAGAAAGGAAGGGGACAGGAGGAGAAAAGGAGCTGAGTTGCCCAACTGGAACTGGACAACTGGGTCCCCATTCAGGTTGTGGTTTGTCCTTTGTTCTCGAGGAGGACCGTGACATCAGGGAGATGATGACATGACTTACAATTGACTTTGATTTGAGTGAGCAAGGGCTGTGCAAAGTCACCAGCCTCACTTTCTCCTCCAGAGCCATCTGGATCCAGTGGCCAGATATGATCAGGATGACTGGAGATGGCCCAGGATACAATGGGAGACCTTGGCCCTTTAAAACAAATGTTCCTAATTTCATGAAAAGAAAAACCAACCCACACATTTTGCCCTTAGTATTACAGTGTTGGCTCAATTTCAAGCCAGAGTAATGGCCAAATCTGTGGGAGAAGAAAGAGCTTTGGAAAAATCACAGTCATACTCATTTTTAATATAAATAAACTCAAAAAGGTCAACAGTTCAAGAAAAGTTTCATCTAAGCTATTTGTACATGCATTTGCCTTATTGCGAGTAATTGGGATTGTTTTGTTTTATTTGTCTCCCAAATATGACATGTATCTGGTACATATTGGGTGCTTAATGACTGTGTTTTTAATATAATAGGAAACTATTTCAACACTCACACATACACCACATACTCCAGGTTTTACCAACAGACAAACCTTCTCACCTTTAGACATATACAGATTCCACAGCTCTTGACATAAGACATAGATACTCCAAAGACTGCCCAGGCACACATCGCTGCTGAGAGCAAAGATGGTGTTTTTTCTTTCCTCGTATCTCTGGAGCTTAGCACAATGCATGGCACATCATAGGTGTTCAGTAAGTCTTTATTGCCTAACTCTTTGGAAGGATGATTTCATATAGTACTATAGAACAAGAAAGATAGTAGTAAGAGATATTACAAAAAGACTGACTTGGATGTGATGGAGTAAAAAGGTGAGTCAAAATGATTCTGTGATTTTTAACCCAGGAGACTGACAGGCATCAAAGTCACTTGTTACCGAACCTAAGAGTAAAGTCTGATGCAAATTTTATGCAAACCTATGTAGACCTCCCCAAAAAATATTCCAGTAGTTGCTTAATAGACTGGGGAGAAATAGGTACTTTTTTTCCCCACTCCTGGTCAAAATAATAGTGAGAACAGTCTTGGCAGGCCAACCATACCCTTCTCATATCACAGAAGACAATCAGTCATTTGAAACCTCACCCACAAGCAGCTGAAACCAGTAAGCTGTCATCCTGAGAATTCACGGGGTCTTTTAAGTAAAGGCAAAAATCTCACACAACTACTCAATGGT
Organism: Pseudochirops cupreus; assembly: GCA_028627135.1. Classification (NCBI taxonomy): domain Eukaryota; kingdom Metazoa; phylum Chordata; class Mammalia; order Diprotodontia; family Pseudocheiridae; genus Pseudochirops; species Pseudochirops cupreus. The sequence continues at coordinate 187,716,031 of CM053580.1, read as the reverse complement.
TATGCAAATGATTGAAATGTACTGCAAACGAGATTGTTGGAGTAAACTATTTCTGTCCCTAAGGACATGTGCTAGTTGTAATTGTGGCCCATATGAAGTACATTGGAATTCTATGTAATTAATGACTATAGATAAATGTTGAAATTATTTTTTTTAGCCTTTCTCCTTTATTCATCATTGCTGAGTAGACGACAGTGCCCTAAACTAGAAGACAGATGCTGAGATTTGATTCTTTTCTCTACCACTGTCTGTGTGTGTGTTTGTTTGTGTTCTGACTTAACTTCTCAAAGTCTCAATGTTTTCCTTTGTAGAATGAATATAATAATGTCTGTCTGTCTGTCTTCCTTCCTTTCTTTCTTTCTTTCTTCCTTCCTTCCTTCCTTCCTTCCTTTCTTTTTCTTTTTTATGCAAACCTATTTTATGCAAACCTATATAGACCTCCCCAAAATATATTCCATATTCCACTTACTAAGTGAACACTCCATGCATAGCATCACAGTGACCCAGAACTTTCTGGGGGACAAGAAGCAACATGCCAGACCTTGGTTTTTCTGCTAGATTGGTTGCATACACTGTAGTACCCGCCACCCCCACAGAACTTGTCCCTAAAACACCAACTAAAATCAAACTTGGAAACTGCAATTGTGTGATACAGCAGAAGCATTCCAGTGGAAAGTAACTCCCATTGCTTGTAAACGAATCTCTTAGTACCTGGTTTTCTACGTTTTAGGACTAAGAAATGTCAGTAATCCAAACAGTATTCAAAGATAAGCAAAGACGAAAGTAAAAAAGGAAGGAAACTAAATGCCTACTATGGACCAGGTACTGTGCTAAGCTTTTGATCCTCACAACAACATCGTGAAGTAGGTGCTATTATTATTATTCCCATTTACAGTTGAAGAAACTGAGGCAAAGTTTAAGTGGTTTGCTCTATGTTACATAGCTAATAAGTATCTGACACTGAATTTGAACTTGTATCTTGCTGACTCCAAGTCTAGCATGCTATTTACTGTACCACCTAGTTGTCCCCAAGGATTGAAAGGAAACAAAAGGCCAGTGCAATAAAAATAATTTCACAACATTACTTACGTCAAGCCAGAAATTTAATTGTCCTTATGCCAAAATGTCTATTCTTTCTCATTTCCACAATTAAAATTTTTATCCTAATCTGAATCATTTCCTGCCTTGGCTATGACAACCCTCCTTCCTAGCTGCCTTGCTACTGCATCAGTTAAGAAAACTTTAGCCAAAGCAAACGTTGGCTACTCTTGCTAGAAATAGTAATGTTTCTCCCTCCTACCTCCCTTTTTTTTATTGCCCTTCTACTGTATTAGATTCTACATTCTATTTAAAATATACTGTCTTGTCTTCAAAAATTACTTACTATATATTTTTTTCTCCTTTCAACAAACATACTATAAGTTTGGAAGGGACCTTAGAGATCACAGACTACAACCCTTACATCTTTTCTTTTTAAAAAAAATACATTTATTTAATATTTTATGTTTTCCCAATTACATATAAAAACAACTTTTAACATTCGTGTAAAAATTTTTTAAGTTCCAAATTCACACTCGCCTTCCATACCCTCCCCCTTCATTGAGAAGACAAGCAGTTTAATTTAGGTTATACATGTACAGTCATGCAAAATATTTCCATATTAGTCATGTTGTGGAAGAAAACACAGACCAAAAAAAAAGAAAAGGAAAAACTTTTTAAGTATGCTTCAATCTATATTCAGACTCCATTAGTTCTTTCTCTGGAGATGGATAGCATTTTTTGTCATAAGTTCTTTGGAATTACCTTGGCTCATTGTATGGCCAAGAATAGCTCAGTCATTCACAATTGTTCATCATACAATATTGCTGTTACTTTGTACAGCATTCTCCTGGTTCTTCTCATTTCACTTCGCATCAGTCTTTCCAAGCTTTTCTGAGAGCATCCTGCTCATCATTTCTCATAGCACAATAGTAGTCCATCACAATCATATACCACAACTTGTTTAGCCTTTCCCCAATTAATGGGCATCCCCTCAATTTCCAATTCTTTGCCACTACTAAAAGAGCTGCTATAAATATTTTTGTACAAATATTTGCTTTTCCTTTTTGGTTTTTATTTCTTTGAGGTATAGCTCTAGAACTGGTATGGCTAGGTCAAAGAGTATGCATGGTTTTATAACCCTTTGGACATAGTTCCAAATTGCTCCCCAGAATGGTTGAATCAATTCACAACTCTACCAACAGTGTATTAGTGTCTCAATTTTCCCATACATAAATTTTCCAACATTTGTCATTTTACTTTTCTGTCATATTAGCTAGTCTGATAGTTGTGGGGTGGTACCCCAGAGTTGTTTTAATTTGTTTTTCTTTAGTCAATGGTGATTGAGAGTATTTCTTCATATGACTATAGATAGTTTTGATTACTTTGTCTGATTAACTGGGAAGTGGCTCTTATTTTTACAAATTTGACTCAGTTCTCTTTATATTTGAGAAATGAGGTTTTTATCAGAAAAACTTGCGATAAAAATTTTTTCACAATTATGATTTCTGTATATTTTCCTTCATCCTATTCTCCCCCCACCCTGTTTATTCACCCCTTCTCTCCTTTCATCCTGTCCATCCTCAAAAGTACTTTACTTCTGATTACGGCATTCTCCAATCCTCTCTCCCTTTGATCAGCCACACACACACGCACACACACACACACACACACACACACACACACACACACGCATCCCTCCACCACCTTCTCTTATCCCCTTCCCCTCCTACTTTCCTGTAGTAAAATAGATTTCTATATCCAACTGAGAGTGTATGTTATTCCCTCTTTGAGCCAATTCCAAGGAGAGTAAGGTTCAAGTGCTCCTTACTACCTCTCCCATCTACCCCTCCACTGGAAGAACTCTTTTGCATCATTTTACCTCTCTCTTTCCCCTTCTCCCAGTGCATTTCTCTCTCTCACTTCTTAATTTTATTTTTTTAGATAATCATCCAATCATATTCAACTCACTCCCATCCCCTCTGTATACTCATTCAAACTGGGACAAGGAGAAAGGGAGAGGTAAAATATTTCACATAAAAGGGATGTAAAAGAGCTTTTCCAGTGGAGGGGAAGATAGAGAAGGAGGCAGGGGAGTACTCAAACCTTACTTTCATTGGAATTGTCTCAGAGAAAATAACACACACTCTCAGGTATAGAGATCTATCTTATTCTACAGGAAAGTAGGACATGAAAGGTATAAGAGAAGGGTGGGAGCTGATAGAAGAGAAGGCAGTAGTCAGAAGCAAAACACTTATCAGCATGGACAGAGTAAATAGAGAAAGAGAAGAGGATAAATGGGGAGGAAATGGGATGGAGGGAAATACACAGTAATCATAACTATTCTTCAACTGATAGTCAAAAGATATGAACAGGCAGTTTTCAAACAAAGTAATCAAAGCCATCCAAATCCATAAAAAAAAAATATCCTCAACTACTACTGATCAGAGAAATGCATATTAAAACAACTCTGAGGTACCACTCCAAACCTATCAGAATGGCTAATATGACAGAAAAGGAAAATTACAAATGTTGGAAGGGATGTGGGAAAATTAAAACACTAATGAATTGTTGTTGGAGTTTTGAATTTATCTAACTATTCTGGATAATAATTTGAAACTATGTTTAAAGGGCTATAAAACTTTGCATACCCTTTGACCCAGCAATGATGTGCCCAAGGGCACAGAGGTAAGAAGTAGAAAAATCAGAACTCAAAAGCTTCTGACCCCATATTGAGTTTTCTTTTCTTATATACCCAATCATGTGGGGGAAAAGGTAGAAAGTGATATATACTTATGAATGATAAGAACCATGGTCCTTTACATCAAACACAGTTCCAAAAGATGCTCAAAAATGTTCTCTCTCTCTCATCTTTACCAACAGACAAACCCCTTCACCATCAGATATATACAAACAGACTCTAAAGGCCATGACATGGAACACAGACAATCCCAAAAGACTGACCAGACATACCAGGACACCTTTGGCCGTGACTGATGCTGACTAATAGACAGAAAATAGTCACTCATGTATATCTATATCCAGATTAGACCAAACCCAAGTATCCTCCAAATCTTGGGAGATTTGTGTCTTGTCTTTTCCCCTCAGACCACAGACTGCTTAACCATTGTATTACATGAAGATGATCTCTCCAAGGTACTTGCAGTGCTGTGTCTTATGCAGCCTGATTAGGGCTATAGTCAATCAGTCAATAAATGTTTATTAAGAGCCTACTCAGTGCCATCCATCATGCAATGCACTTGGTGATACAAAGCAAGACAAAAACAAACAAACAAACAAGGACCCACCTCTCTCCTGTCTTTGAACCTCCATTCTGTCACAGTCTCAGAGGCTTGCTCTAGCACCAGAAATGCTGGATACAAACCATGACTCTAACATTATTTGTATGACCTTGGGCAAGTCACTTAACTTCCCTACACATCAACTTCCTCATCTGTAAAATGAAGGAGTTAGACTAGATGCCCTTACATCTTTTCTACATCTAAATCTATGGTCCTAAGTTTCTGTTCCCACAAAGTCTGGAAATGTCCAGACTTGTCCCCCTGAGCACTTGCAATCAGTCAGAAGACACCCCCCTCCACAGATAAAACACAGTTTGATAGATGGGGAAAGCAGAAATCCTGGTAAGCGGGATGAGGAAGGAGAAAGTAGGATAAATGGTCCCTGAAAACACAACTGGGCGAGTCCCTTTTTGCCTCCTATAGGTTTTCTCTTTACTTTAAATCAGACCTATGTTTAGTAGTAGTTTCTATGTAGTTGAAAGTACATACTTACACAAATGATGCACATAAATGCACATACCATGAAGAGTCATATACATACCATAGGCATTCAGACATGAGCTATCTCCATGATCTTGAATTCTGAAATTCTCCTCTCCAATTAGAATTGCTTATACTTCTATCTATCCCTCTGCTTTACCCCTAAACCTAACCTTTGTCTGCTGAGAAAGTTAAATAACTTGCCCAGGGTCACACAGCTAGTAAGTGTCAGAAGAAGGATTTGAATTCAGGTCTTCTTGACTTTAAATTCAGCACTCTTACTCATTTTTCCACCTAGCTATTTGTAAATGAAATAGAAATTGCTCCCAAAGGGGTTACATATTCTGTAGAGGGAAATCTAGACATACACCAAAAACCCTGATACAAGGAAGAGCAAGAATTGCAAATGAGAGATCTGGGCAAAGTTCTGTAGTAAATAAAAAAGGAACAAAAGTAAATTTCTCCTGGAGGGCCCTAGAAAATGCTTCATGGAGGAAGCAGAACCAGAGTTAATCCTTGAAGCAAAGGGGTACAAAAGATAGGGAGGGATTATCTATTCCAAATATGGTGGAAGGTTTAAGCAAAGACATGAAAAAAGGAAAGAGCAGGACAATAACAGGGAATGGGGAATAGTCCAGTATGTGGATAAAAAAATAGAGCTGAAATTAGATTAAAGATTTTATCTAATGGGGTCACAGATTTGGTGCACATAAATGGCGCTATGAGTAAGAAAGCTAGACTTAAAGAGTCAGGAAAATTTGAATTCAGATGCTACTTCAGGCCCTAGCTATGTGACCCTGGGTAAGTCACTTAATCTCTCCAGAGAGGCTTTATTTGAAAATGGGGATAATAATCTAACAGGATTTTTGTGAGATAACCTATGTTCAGTGTTTTGCAAAACTTAAAGCTCTATGTAAGTGCTAACTATTATGGATTTAGAATTTTAAAGCACTTTAAAAGTCATTTAGTATGTTTTACATGATGGCACATACATAACCTATATCAAATTACTTGTTGTCTAAGGGAGGCGGAAAGGGAGAAAATTTAGAACTCAAAGGTTTTTTTTTTAATGAATGCTGAAAATTCTCTTTACATGTAAATGGAAAAAATAAATACTATTTAAAAAATAAAGTGATTTAGTCCAATCTTATTAAATCATATATGTCATCTGCAACAATCCCAAGAAGAAATCATCCAATTATTACATCAGAAGCTCCAATATTAGGAAACTCACTCTACATCTCAATCTATGATCCTAAGTTTCTATTCCCTGGAAATCTCCAGACTTGTTCCCTTAAACACCTGCCAATCAGTCTGAAGGTGCCCCCATGGATAAAATACAGTTTAGGAAGAGCTGAGATCCTCATAAATGGGACCAGGAAGGAGAAAGTAGGACAGATGGTCCCTGATAATGCAACCAGGCAAGTCTCTTTTTATCACTCTTCTATAAGACAATCTACCATTTGGGGGTAGGAATTTATTTTATTAGATTTATTAATTTTACACTTATATATAATATATGTGATATATTAATTATATGTCATTAGGTTTATTAGATTATATATTAAATCTAATTGTTAAGGAAGTTTTCTTTATGCTATTGGGCAGTGTGAGACAGGGGGCAGAGGGCTAGCCTTGGGATCAGAAAGAACAAGGTTCAAGTCCTCCCATCCAAATATGTCATCTGTGTGACAATGGAAGGGGGGAAAAGGGAAGGGGATAGGCATTTATTAAGCACCTACTGCATGCCAGGCACTGTGCTACATGCTTTACAAATATCTCATTTGATCCTCATAACAACCTTGGAATGTAGGTACTATTATAAACCCCATCTTATAGTTGAAGAAACTTGAGGCAGACAGAAGCTAATTAATAGACTTATCCAGGCAGGATCACACAGTCTGTAAATGTCTGAAGAAGCTTTGAATTCAGGTCTTCCCAACCCCAGGCCTAAGCACTCAATCTATTGCACAACCTGGCGTCATTTTCTCTCAGCCCACTAACTCTTCAAAGCCATAAATTACAGATGAGCTGTTAATCTGCATTCATGGAGGGAGTGTCTATATCAGGAATTCTCTACCCCTATGTTCCCATTTAGTAGCTCACAAACCCCTTAGGAGTTTATGTTTTAACAACTATGACCAAGGGTGCGTGCTAAAAAAAAAATTGAGGTTGTAGAATGTGTAGAACATTAAGACTAATGTATTAAATTTCCTTTGAGGTTCATAACACATTTTTTTTATTGTTAGCAAGACTTTTTACATATTAAGGCCAATTTACTTTAGTTTATCTTCAACCCATTGCTCTTGTTCTGCCTCTGGGACAATACAGAATAAGTCTTCCAAATGGCGCTTTTTCCCAGCTATTTGAAGAATGTTTCATGTGCCCCTAAATGACACATTGAGAAAATTTTGGATACTTGACTTCTAAGTCCCTGTACCCCCTTAATGTTGGGATCTAAAGTGAAAATATTTTAGTCTGAAAATGCTAATATTATTAATCTCATTAACTTGGGTTCTGTTTCTAACAGTATATATCCCAGTGTCTCCATGCCTTCTCATCCTCTAGGATTCTTATCTACATCATTGCATAAATGCCAATATATTGGAGTCATTCCTCTGGTTCTTGAATTCTCTATTACCACTGGAATCAAATATAAATCTCATGTCATTTAAACCTCTTCAACCATAGGCCCTCCCTACCTTTCCAGTTTTTTCTCTTACTAGATTCCCCTTCATACTCTCTATGATCCAGTCACATGGGCTGACTTGCAATTCTTTGAACACTATGCTCCATCTTCCATCCTTGTGCCTTTGCATTGACTGTGTCCTACACCTGGAATACTCTGTTCTCCCTCTGTTCCACTTTTCGATTTTATTGGATTCCTTCAAGACACCTCAAATCCTACCTTCTGCAGGAGGTTTTTAATGGTCAGTCAACTGCTAATGATTTCCCCTCTGAGATTACTGTCCTGCACTCTCAGTATATCTTATATGTACCTAAATAGTTGTATGTAGTTTCCATGCTTTAGAATGTATACTCCTCAAGATCAAGGACTATGAGAGGGTTTTCCTGCCTTTCTTTGATCCCTAGTGATGAATACATGGCACATGGTAAGTTCTTAATATGTGTTGTTGAGTGGCTGGCTAAATATTTTCTGGATCCCAATGTAGGACCTAGGTTGTCCTTCTATTATCCCCTGGGACCAAAAATCTCCATGCCACTTCTTAACCATATCCTCAACATGCACTCTTCTTCTTGGACATTATACTTGTCTCCTGAAACTTTCACTCTGACCTTGTGTACTCTGCTCTGATAGATAAGGGATTTTTTGCCTTATACTTGCTGTAATGGTAATGGGAATTTGGGGATCTTCCCTGCCCCTTAAAAAGCCTAAGGGAATTTGAAGACCTTCCCTGCTTTGAAAATATACCCTGCCTTCTAATAGGCTGAATATAATCACATGGAGTCTGTGGTGTGAGGAGTTTGCTGAAGGGTGGAGCAGAGCTCACAGGAAGCTAGGAGTCAGAAGAGCTAGACTGGAGGGTGGAGAGGATGCATCTAAAGGAGAGTTAGGATTGTGAATAAATGTTGGTTTGTGAGAAGGCTAAAGGATGTTGTGGCTCTCTGTGCTGTTATGGCTTATTAACTTCTTTTCTACTATGATGGAATTAGCTTACTGGTTTTAGGATTTGGTTTTCTGGTGTCTGAATAAATGTTTTGTTTCTGTCTTCTATATGGAGAATCTGTTATATTTTGTAATTGAGCACTATGCCAGCATATTTATAGTGGCCATTGGTGCTGTGAGTATTGCAATTGTTGCTACATATGCCTGGGTCCAGATCTTCCATGGCATTTCTCACCCATCTCCACTCCATGTTTCCAGGCACATGTTTTTAATGAGTTAATAGCTTTATGTCAACAGACTGTAAGCTTCTCAGGATATAGACTATCTTACTTGTATTAGCATGCCAGGACTTAGTACAATAGCACATAGCAAGTACTTAAATTTCACATATATGTTGTTTGTTATTCAGTTGTTTCAGTTGTATCTGACTCTTTGTGACTTTGGGGTTTTCTTGGCAAAGATACTGGAGAGGTTTGCCATTTCCTTCTCCAGCTCATTTTACAGATAAGGAAATTGAGACAAACAGCATGAGGTAACTTGCCTGGAGTCACACAGCTAGAAAGTATACAATATATAGTATAGTATGAGTATATACGTATGCATACTATAATATAAGCATGTATATAATGCATAAGTATACTTCACAAAAATATACTATCATACCATTTTATACTAAGAAAATGTATGTATAGGAGAAATGTCATAGAGGATAAAATATATATGTATGCATGTATGCACATTTACATAATATATATATATGTATTACAATGCACACATTTATATGGTTTTTAGAATTTTCAAAATACTTTCTTTGCAACAAAACTGCATGTGTATTATTATTATTGTTCCTATTTTACAAATGAGTAAACTGAGGCACAGAGCAATTTAAGTGAGCTGCCCACAACCCATGTTTAGAAAGCTGTAGAGCCAAAAGTAGATGCCTGACTTACAGATTCTATGTCTAAGGCTTTTTATCCTGCCCTTATGCTACTGAATGAATGAAATAAGAAAGTAGAAAAATAAAGTAGAGAGGGAAAGGTGGGAAGATGACAAAAAGAAAAAGAAATGAGTACAAACAATAGGATGTGATGGTATTGTAAGCAGAACCATTCATTTTCCTGTATCCATGCCTTAACTCACAGTGACTTTTCATTGCAATTATAAAATTAATGTTTTAGAACAGAAACATGCACATCGAGCTGCGGATGCTGCTAGAGCCTTTACTCATGCTATCAAATATGAAGGGGGGTAAAAGGCACATAAAAGTCACCCCTGCCAATCTGTCACCATATTTGAAAATCCTACCATTAGGATATTTGAATTGAGGTATTTCTCCCCAAAAGGGTGCTGATTAAATTCATTTTACTAGACTGGATAGGACATTAATGCCCATTAACAGTGTAACTTTATCTAAAAGAGCAATAGAAAGATATCAACTAGAGGGGTATAAATGGTACTTTTTCCACTAAACAATACCCTTTATACAAGATTTTCAATTGAAAATTATTCACTTTTAAATCATCTCCAATAATAATAGAAGCCACCTCTCAGGGTTTTTGTGAGGATCACATGATATCACATTTGTAAAGAACTTAGCATATTTCCCAGTATATAGTAGGTGCTTAATAAATGTCTATATCCTTCCTGATGATATCCATATGCCATGCTCAGACCTGCTGCTGACCTTCAAGATTAATGGGATTTCAGATGAACTCATTTCTGTCTTTTCCTTTTGAGGTATCTTCATTTTCCTTACCATAAGTCCCTCTCTAATCAGACTCCAGTTATTCATGAACTGTGAGAAGGATCTTGCTAGTGTTATAATAGAAAAAACATTAGATTAGGAGTTACCTAAGTTCCAGTCCCTACCTCTACAACCGACTGTCTATGTGATCTTGGGCAATTCAGTGAACCTCCTCTGAGTCTCAGTATCTTCATCTATAAAATATGGATAATCACATCTGCCTTAGTGAGTTACGTTGAGAGTCAAATGGAATAATGCATTGGAAAAGTAAACCATAAGATATGTTTTAATTGTGATGAAGGTAGCATTACCTTCTTCTCTTTTCTAATTCTAATTTAGATATTTCATTTCCATCCTTTCTCATTTACTGTAAAGATACACATGCAAACATGGCCTTTGTTTTTTTAACTTTTTAAATTCTAAGTAATTTCCTCCCTATTTAGTCATTTAAATTTATTAATCAGTTAACCTTGTTTTCATAAAGAGATTATGAATTTAGAAGTGAGTAAAAGTCAGAAGTAAACAAATGCAGAAACCAAAGACAAAATATATTTTATTTATTCGTATACTTTTGCCATTTTGTTCTAAATATTCTGTTAATACCAGGGAAAAGAAGATTGGAAGCTTCTTAGGACAGAAATCATGCTTCTTTTGTATCCCCCTCAGTGCCTAGCATTGTGCTAGACACCTGGGATCATAGATTTGGAGTTGGAAGGCACGTTAGACTGAGGTTCTCAAGTCCAATTCTCTTCATTTTATAGGAGTAGAAATTGAAGCCTAGCAATGCTAAAAGATTTCACTGGGGTCACACACCTAGTAAGTTCTTGAAGCAAGATGAGAGCCTACATCTTCCTGTTTCCCACTCCAGAGGTCTAAACCTAGTTGACTCTCACAGTAGGCACTCCACAAATAATTGTTCATTGGTTTATCCTGTGGTGATGCTGCTGCTAATACTGAAGCACTAAGATATCCTAAAGAAGAGCTAGCAGGGAGCATATGGCAGGCGAGTCAAACCATTTTCACTACCATGAACACCATGTTTTATTGAACCTTGATAGAGAAAACCTTGGGAATAACCATGCCCATCAGATTATTGGCTTTGTTTCCAATTAGAAACCTAACACCACCATTGAGGAGGACAAACACTGTGGGAGTAGCCCACTTTCCTAACCATCATCAAGACCAACTACTAATCAACCGCCACCATGTGCCAATAAGCTCAAGAGACCCCAACCCAGACCCCTACCCCATCAACAAATATGGGAAAGTAACCCCCATGGAGACGTGCCCTGACATCTGCTTCTGTGATTGCTGTAGCCATGGCTCTCAAAGATTCAGATAAGAAAGATTTTACTACCAACACTCTTGACACTGTGAAATAATTTAGCTTTGGTAATTGTTAAGATTTTATCAGTGGAAATGTAAAGATGCTACATTATGATCTACTTTGTCACTGTACCCTAAGACTTGCAATTGAATCTCCTATATGTGGTTTCTTCTTCCTTCCCAAGCTTCTTGAAAGCAGAGAATACATTAACTTTTTCTATTTGTATTCCCAGGAATTGGCACAATGCTATATACATAGTAAGCCCTTAATAAATGCATTTTCATTCATTTATTCTAAAGGAAAGAAGGCATTTCTACTCTCCACTTCCCACCCACTTCACCAAGATTTCTGAATGGCTGGCAAGGTCACACAGTGGATAGAGTACAAGCTGGGAATCAGGAAGACTCATGTTCCTGAGTTCAAATCTGGTCTCAGACACTTATTAGTTATGTGACCTTGGACAAGTCACTTAATGCCATTTGCGTCAGTTTCCTCATCTGTAAAATAAGTTGGAGAAGGAAATGGCCAACCACTCTAGTATCTTTGCCAAGAAAATCCCAGATGGGGTCATGAAGTGAGACACAACCAAGATGAGTGAACAGAAGAAGCAACTTCATTAGCCACATTTAAAGGACATTGATTAAGGTATAAAAGCAACAGGATATTATCAGAAACTTCTATGGATCATGTTTAGGCTATTTCTGTGAAAATTACTTATCTTCCCCCAGTCTCCTTGTTTGAACCAGGTGCAAGTAAAGCATACACACAATCAGAGAGGTACAAGGAGGGCAAAAGAGCTACTAAAGTCAATACAAGACTCTTCCAGGAATGTAAGGCTAGAACTGGGGTAGTATTATGTCATGGAGGCTGAGGAAGGAAGGAATTTCAAGAACAAATATCAGAGCCCACCAGGATAATTAGATTTTGTTATCAACAAAACACAAAAAACACCCCACCTATCCCTTTGCCCTAATCTGACACTACCCTTTAAAAATCAAATAAATAAAATTTCGAAAGAGTGCATAATTACCCTTTCAAACATACCATTGGATCAATTCCAATAACATAAGGAGTGCTATTAGGAAAAGCTCTCCGTGCAACTATTGGGAAAGCAATTACCATAAGTGTTTGTGTAAGCCCCAGGAGGAGACTTCTAACTTGGGATCTACAAAAGTACCAGGAACCCTCTTGATAACAAACATGGACAAATGTATTATAATATCAAGTTCTGAACATGCTACCTTGGAATTGCAAGTCCTCAGCTTTCTACTTTAGGTGTGGTATTGTTGCTGCTGCTACTGTTGATATGAATAATATGAGAAGAAAAAAACTTCTATTCCATACAAAGTTTGGGGTGAATGACTAAAAAAATATTTGAAGAGAAGAAATATGTAATTAGTGCTATAGTAGAACTATGTTACTATCCTACTATTACTAAGTTACTAATATTATAACTATTGGTAATAAGACGCGTTTATCCAGACAAGGAAAAGCTTAATGTTCAATGATACAATAGATTCACTCAACCACAGTGTCTGGTATTTCATTGCTCCTCTGTTTTTTGTTCTTTTCTTAAGTAAGCATAGCATTTGCTTGCTTGCTAGTCAACCCATAATGCAGCAAGTGGTATTGCACTTACTATTTTGCCTCTTAGGCAAATTCACCCTTTGTTATCTCTCCTTTTTTCCCCTCAAACTTCTTCCATGTTGGCAAGTTGGATTTTCCACAAAGGGAGAACTGGTACCACATCTTCCAATTCTTGGGGTCCTGTCAATGACTATTATAGCTCATGAGCCCCCCACCAGTATATTTTCCATTAATAAATCAGCTACTAATTCTTGATTAACATTAACTAAAACATTTACTGAAAATGCAAGGCAAGAATATAATATTAATTAATAAAAATCAGTAAAAATATTTATTAAACATCTACTATATGCCAGGCACGTACTCCTCACACAAGACATTCCTCTTCTCGACTCAGGACCTTTTAAATCCCCCATGCCTGGCATGCTCTCCTTCTTTATCTCTCCCTCTTAGCTTCCCTAACTTCTTTCAAGAACAACTTCTCATTTCTTAATTCTGTTTTCTCTCTACTCCCACTATATACATACATACATATATACACACATACATAAATCTGCACATAATATACATACATGAATGCATATATATATATGTATGTGTGATTTTATAGAAGAATTGTTTGCATGTTGTCTTCCAGGGATTATATTTTTGCTTTTCTTTCTATGCTCAGTGATAAAAGTTGCAGTTGGCACAAAATAATTAATAAATGTTTACTGACTGGCTAGCATCTGGAGGGACTGAGAAATGCCTTTTTTTGTTTGTTTTTTGTATTTTTGGAGGAGGTGAAGGCAGGGCAATTGGGGTTAAGTGACTTGCCCAAAACCTAGTTAAGTGTTAGGTGTTTGAGACCGGATTTGAACTTATCTCCTCCTGACTCCAGGGCCAGTGCTCTATTCACTGCGCCATCTAGCTACCCCTGAGAAAGACCTTCTAAAAAAGATAAGATTTAAACTGAATCATGAAGGAAGCCAGAGAGATTAAGAGGCAAGCATACACCAAATGGCATAGAATTCAAATTTTTAAGAAAAAGTTTAACAAGTTATAGCAGGAAATAGATGGTAAAACTATATTAGTAGGAAACATCAATGTGCTTCTCTCAGACCTAGATAAATTTTACCATAAAAAAAATTAAGAAAGAAGCTAAGGAGATGAATAGAAATTTTAGAAAAGTAGATATAGACCTCTGGAGAATATTGAATGGCAATAGAGAGTAATATATATATTTCTCAGCTTTGGGTGGTACTTTCACAAAAATTGTCCATGTGTTAGGGCATTAAAAAACTCACAAATGTAGAAAACCAAAAATATTGAATGCTTAATTTTTTCTAACTATAATGCAATAAAAAATTATATTCAGTAAGGACCCTTAGAGTATAGATTAAAAATTAATTGGAAACTAGCAAATTTAATCCTAAAGATTGAGTGAGTCAAGGAATAAAACATAGAAACAATTGATAACTTCATTAAAGATAATGGCAATAATAAAATAACATACCAAAATTTGTAAGATGCTGTCAAAGCAGTACATAGGGGAAATGTTATATCGCTAGATACTTACATTAACAAAAGAGAGGAAAGTACAAATCAAGTAATTGGGCTTGCACCTAAAAATGAGATTAAGGGGGAGAAGTAATAATATGTAAAAATATGAATATGAGAGATGAAAGAAACAGAAAGTAGGTCAGTGTAACTAATCATAGAGTACATGGAGAAGAGTAAAATGTAAAATGATTAGAACTGTAAGAGAAGGCCAAATTGTGAAGAACTTTAAATGCCAAAGATAGGGCTTTATATTTGATACTGGAAGTCAGACATGTACTTTTCAAAAATTAACTTGACAACTGAGTGGTGAATAGATTGGAGTGGAGAGAGACTTGAAGCAGGGAAGGATAATTTAGTATTTTTGGTGAGAGTTAATGTGAGCCTAAATTGATGTGAATGGAGAAAGGAAATGATATGAAAGATGTTGCAAAAGTAGTAGCAAAAAGATTTGACAATAAATTGGCTATATGGGGTGAGTATAAGTGAAGGGAGTTAAGAATGACATTAAGATAGAAAATCTAGATGATTTCAAGGATGGTTGTTCACCTGACAGTAATAGGGAAGTTCAGAAAAGGAAAGAGTTTGGGGAGAAAGATATTAAGTTCTGTTTTGGAATGCTGATTTTTGAGTTGCCTACAGTACATCTAGTTACCCTGACATCCCAGTTTCTCAGTGTATTCAGTTAATATGACCTACTCTTCCACTCTTCCTCAGCTGCACAAAAATGATCATAACCTTTTTCATCTTCAATCACACATATGAACACTCCCATGTTTTGAAGTCCCAATTTCCTTTCTCTAGATATAATCTTTTATTATTCCATCTTTCCCTATTCATTAAACCATTAGGCTTGTCTTTTATCCTCCCTGTGATTCTCTATTTTCTTCACTTTTCTGCAGATCATTACTTCAGTACTTGGTATAGTCCCCTCCCTTCCTTATTGTGACACCTTGGTAAATCAATTCAACTTTACATTCTCCTCAGTTCTCAAATCCCCAATCTCCTAGTCTTATCACTTCACTTACCAAACCCTTATCCTAGGTTACTCATACACCTTCTTTTACATCTGTTGAAGCATACTGTCAAAATGAGCTAAAAATCACAAAATCATGCTGATTGGATCTATTGTAAATTTCTGTTATCCAATTTCAACTTGGCGCCTTCACTGCAAAAAGGAAATCATTCTATTCCTCCATAAACAATTCACTAACCCATTTTACATAGCAGATTTTCCAAAACTTTTCATTTCTCCTCAATCCTCATGCACCACCACCTCTCCTCACCCTCTTAGCTAAAGATATTGCCTCATACTTCACTGGAGAAAAATTAGTCCATTTATTAATTGAGTCCATTCCCTCATCTCTCTTTCTAATCTCTCATCATTTAGGCATCTTTCTTCATCTGTAGTCTCAGATAAAGAGATACTATTTTTTTCAACAAGGTCAGCCCCACCATATGTACCTTTGATCTCATCCCACCATGTCTTCTCCATCAGATTGTCCCCATTATCATTGTTACTCTCTTATCTTCAATCTCTTCCTATCTACTGGTTCCTGCACTGCCTACAAACACATTCATGTGTCCCTGTAAGGGCAAGCAAAGAGGGATTTTTTTATTGGATAGAATTCTAGTCAATCAGAGACTTGTATGTGCATTGAGTTTTTGTCAATCAGATATGGGTATTGAGTTCTAGCCAATCAGATGTGTGTATTGGGTTTTAGCCAATCAGATGTTGACTAGAACTATATATAAAAGAGAGCTGGTAGTGTGAGAGCAGACATTGAGAGAGCCAGCTTTGAGAGAGCCATCAGCATTGAGAAGAAGAAAATGAAGAGAAGAGACCTCTGAGAGTGGAGAGGAGACCTCTGAGATGAGAGAGGAGGTCTTTGATGACAGAGACTTGCTGAAGGAAATTCTGAGCTGTAAAACCAAATAGAGCTGTAGGGCAGAAACCTGCTTATAGGAACGAGGTTTGGCTTAAGCCCCCTTTTTAAGAGCTGTTAAAGTGAACTGAGCTGTTAACATAGAACCTCTGGACTCTGGAGTTTAATTGAGATGGTGGTGTTGGTAGTGTGTGTTGCTGCTCTGTTAAGCTTTTTTTCCCCAGAAGCAGAAGCTTAGAGCAGGAGCCCCTGGAGCATGCTGTCAGGCAGGAGCTTGAAGTGGAGCAGTGCCCATGAACTGAGACCTGGAGCAGGAGCAGAGAGCTGCCTATATGTGAAACCAGGTGAGAGATGGGATTGTCAGCCCACAGAGGAAGAGCCATGGGACTTGGAAGTCCAGCTCAAGTCAAGATGAAAAAGGACTTGGACACTTTGTATTAAGGAGATTGTTCTTGTAATGACCTAGGAGTGGATGGTGTGATATTTTCTGCTACCTCTAAAGGATGTGTCATGCTAGGGAAGACCCTAGAGTGGGACTCCCTGCTTTTGGGGATGCAATGATATATGCTGCATAATGTGTTGTGCTAAGGAAGACTCTAGACTGGGACCCCTGGTTGTGTAAACAAGTATTTAGGAGAATGCTATTGAAAGCAATGATATATGCTATAAGCCATATGACATACCAATTGTTATGAGATATATAGAGATAGAGATATTAGATGGCATGTTTTGCTTAAGGATGTTGCTATGAATGTTATGTTTACTTTATTAAACAACGTTTAGTTTATTGCTCAATAAATAGAGAGTTCATTATACTATGCGATTAGACCCTTAAAATTATTCTCAGCATCAGTCCTCAGGTGTGCTGCCATGATTGGCATTACAGTCTCCCATCTTAAAAAAGATTCTTCATTTGATTCCCAGCTATTCTTCTATACATCTCATCCCTATCTTGCCTAAACTTCTTTAGAAAGCTGTCTACACTTGCTACCTCCCCTTCTTATTTTCTCACTCAATTCTAAACCCTTTAGTAATCTTGCTTCTAATTTCATCATTTAACTAAACTTACTCTGCATACCAAAGATCTAATTACCAGGTTCAATGACATATTGTCATCCTTACCCTTCTTGACCTCTTTGTAGCATCTGACACGTTTTGCCATCTTCTGTTCTGAATATTTCCTCCCTCAAAGTTTGTTTAACACTGCTTTCTCCTGGTTCTCCTCCTATCCATCTGGCTGGTCCTTCTCAGTCTCCTTTGCTGACTTGTAACCTGAATCATACTATCCCCCTAATTCACATGGTATCCATAGGGAAAGTGTACACATGCGTAAAGTCTTAGGGTAGTGAGGTACACATGTAGGGAGTATGTTATAATTGTAAGAAGTATCAACTGTGATTAATTCAGATAAATTGAGAAGACTTTTATGAATTGATGCATAGCAAAGTAAGCAGAACCAAGAGAAAATATATACTATGATCCCAATAATGTAAAGAAAAACAGCACAAAAAGACATCAGAACTTGTCTTAGATCAATGTGATGACCAGAAACATGTAGAGAACATGGGCCATCATATCTATATATCCTAGGAAAGTATTCCCTTTGGAAGGGCCAGGGGGAATATTCCCCTAGGGTGTGCCACTATACCTGGCCATGTTCTGCTTGCCTATTACTATGACCAGTCTTGATTGCTGGGAACTAATTGTGAAGCATACACAGGAGAAAGGTGATGAATTACAGATGGTGGAAAAGTGGTACATTGTCATCAGGCAAAGCCAGTGTGTCAATTTGTTTTGTCTAATTATAATTCTTTTGTTACAAGGGATTGTTCAGGTGGAGGGGAGTTTATTGGAAGGGGACTTCAGTGTTAAAAAAAAAAAGCATCAATACAACATTTAAAAATCAAAACCAGTAGTTCTCAACTTGTAGTTGTCCCCACTCCCCACTTCTATCCCTTCATTCTCCTGAAGGTGGGTAAAGGGCCAATGAGCCATTGAAAGGCATCCCAGAACTTGTATATATACCAAGTATCATTCTAATGTGTTCTGTTTATTTGATTAATTTATTGAAAAGAACAATTCACAATAAACTCAAAACTTCTAGAAGGATAAGAGATATACCATGAAGATAACCTCTCTTAGAAAATCTCCTGCTTTTCCAGCAATTTCCCCTGCTTTGATCAAGTACCACTGGGATAGCCAGACATTTTCAGAATTTACCCAATGAATTATTGTCAAGGCAGTGAAGTACTAAGCTAAAATTGCGGCAAAGGCTTCTTCAGCTAAAGTGGGTTTTTCTAAAGCAGCCATTTCCACTGCCAGTAGCTTCTAGTAAGAGGTGAGTTTGGTTTCTCCCTGGAACTAGGTAATTATTTAGAAAATAGTCCAGCATGAAGACTCAACCAATGCTTCTTTCTCTATTGATCTGGGATTTCAAAGAAAACTTTCCTATTAGTACAGTTTCTGTAAATTAAATCACACTGCTTATACATTTACTTTGGTCCGTTCCTACTATTTTTCTATCTTATTTTCTGGGCCATGGAGTTGGGAGAGGACTATTGCCATCTATTCTTAGCCATTCCAGAATTGACTAATCTGAGTTTCATGATAAGTAACAAATCATAAAATCTAATGTAGGGTGTAATTTCCCACATTATTGCTATGGGAGGAAAATTAACCTGCTTATGTTCTTTAATGAATCATCTCACTAATCCGCTTTATGTGGTAATCCAAAAAAATGAATGTGTTTAAATTCCGAATCAAATTCATTTAAAAGGCTCACTAATGGGGAGCTCTTACGATAATAAAAAACCAAATACTAAATCACTCTTAGCTTTTATCACGACTAAAAATGTAACTATATTAATTCCTATGTGATATGTACATGTGTCTATGTAGATAGCACTTTGGAGCAGATGGGTGTGATACTGATCTGCTATATCAGATTCCTTCCAACCATACATAGCAGGTTTTCTTTGAAGTTCACCAGTGAAAATTTAGCAATCTTCTATACCATAATTGAGTTTATAAGAGATTGCTACTTCTAGTCAGTATCATTTCTATTGTACTTTTTTTTTACTGGAAATTTCAGAAGACAAAAGAACGGAAATTATACTTTGAGGGTTGACTTGTGGTTTCACCTACATAGGTATTCTTCTCCACCGACTGACAGAATCAACGAACATTAGAGTTGAAAAGCATCAAAGTGAGCCCATATCTAAAATTAATTCCCAATACAAGACACCTGATAAATTGTCATCCAGCCTCTCCTTGAAGATGTATTATAAAGGGAAACCCTCCTGAAGCAATCCATCCCATTTTGGACAGCATCGTTAAGAAGTTGTTTCTTACACCAAAGCTAAATTTGTCTCTGAAACTTTGGCACAGTAGATAGAAAGCCAGGCTTGGAGGCAGGAAAACTCATCTTCCTGAGTTCAAATCTGGCCTCAGATACCAACTAACTGTGTGATGCTGAGCAAGTCTTTTAACCTCTATTTACCTAACTCCATGGGAGAAGGAAATGACAAACCATTCCATTATTTTTGCCAAGAAAACTCCATGGACAGTATTGGTGTGCTGTGAATCTATGGGGTCACGAAGATTCAGACATCACTACACAGCAACAATAGCAACATGCAAAGAGGACTAACTAAATGTGTGGACAGGACTCTTGCCCTTACAACCTTGACGATCCAGTTGAGATGTATGTGTCCTTGTCAATTTTTTAAATGGTCCAATATTTCTGAACTACCAAGAGAATGCATCCTTTCACCTATATTCTGCTTTACTGCATTCCTAGGGATAGGTTTCTGCTACTTACAATGAAGTTAAGGATGAAGTTCTCTAGGATTATGGCTAATGCCATAGCCATACTGAGTGTAACTCAGTCACTAATCTTTGTACTTGTGAGCATGGCTCCCAAATCCCTTCCTGTGATTCTGCAGAGAATTTTTGGAAAATGCTAAATGTTATCTGAATTTGACTATAGAAGGTTCCTATGAAATAATTAATTACAGAAATCCACAGTACTATAAGTCCCTAGAGAAACAGTAAGAAAAATGTTAAGAGCACTTTCCCTTTTCTTCTACTTTTTTTTTCTCCCTTCCTTCTGGCCTCCTCTTTTATTTCCTGCCCACTGGTTCCGTTATTACTGGGCTCCTTTGCTTATAGCTCCTGCTAAGCATTGCTTAAAGGACCCCACAGAACATGTGCAATGTGGCCTTTGGTAAGAGCCTATATCCCCTTATGGCCCATGAGTTCAGTGTAGAGGCTTTCTATAGAGAAGGAAATAACAAACTACTCTGGTGTCTGTGCCAAGAAAACCCCAAATGGGGTCAAAGAACTGGACATGACTGAAATGACTGAACAATGAAAGAGGCTTCCTAAGCTTGTGGTAGAATTTGATCTACTGAAACAGTCATAATTTAAATAGTTAAATAATGTTCCTAGTGTTCCATTTGACACTTTGAAGTGCCAAAAGTGTTTGATAGTGGCTTACATGCTATTTACTGGTGATTAATACTAAATATATTTGGAGTTGCTGAAGTATTGTGACCCGTAGGTCTTCTCTTAAGTGCTAAACTGCTAATAGCACATCTGCCTTCTTAAAACCTCCCATGATATCTCTGCCTTTTCTTTTCTGCCTTGAATTCCAGGATTTTTCTGACTCATTTCTTTAGTTCATTGCCACTGTCTTTTCTTCCCTTCAAGTTTATCTCTTTTTTTCCTGGTGAGGAGTACAGATTTCTACCTCTCCTCCTTTCTTGCTATTTTCAAAGAAGCAGACAACTTTTTTTTTTCCTAGTTCACTAAGTTTTGGGTGTGTTTTTTGGTAGTAGCTGCAGTAGAATAGACAGGAGTTTGAAGTAGTCAATTTCTACATAACTATTCTCCATTCCCTTGTAAGTGGGTGATCAGATCAGATAGATTTAGCTATATAATTGAGTTCTTGTCTCCAACAGACTTAGAAATACAAATTATTTTTTGATTATCCATTATTTGGCTATTATTTGCACCATTTCTTCCAAACTTCCTTGCCTACTTTCACTGACACAGTTGACTGGGGATAATTAAGTCATGGTGCTTTAGAATTATAGAATCTTAGAATTAGAAAGGGTTACAATAGTGTTATAGTACAATCTGATGGTGAAGGAATCCACATGTCCAACACACCTAATTGGGTCCCACCTGAATTCAATCATTTTATGGTAGTTGGGTTTTTTCCAAAATTTCCTTTTTTATGCTCTCTTTTGGTTCTTCTGTGTGTCAAACTTCTCCTTTTTGGCTTTTGCTGAATCACCACTCACATCATGCCACCTAACTGTGGGTATCCCCTAAGGCTCTGCCCTGGTCCATCTTCTTTCTTTATACTCTCATATTTGCTGACCTCATCAGCTTCCATTGTTTTAATTTTCTACTCTATGCAGATAACTTTCAGATCTTTATATCCAGCTCTACTTTCTCTCCTGAGCTCCAGTCCTATACCATGAACTGCCTACCAGACATTTTGAAAGTTCCATAGACACCTTAAACACAACATGTGCAAAATAGCAAATATTTATATAGAACCTTAAAGTTTGCAAAGCACTTCACATATATTATCTCATTTCATCCTCAAAACAATGCTGTGAGGTATGTGCTTTATTCTTTCCATTTTATAGGAGAGGAAACTGAATTTGACAAGTTCCAGGAACTTATCCAGGGTCACAAAGTTAGTAAGAATATGAGATAGGATGAATTTAGGTCTTCCTGACTTTGATTCTAGCATTAGATTTAGTAGACAGATAACTACCTCAAAATAAAACTCTCCTTCCTACTTAGCCACCAAAATGTTTGATCAAGGACACCACCATCCTTCCAGTCTCCTGAGTTCACAACCTCATTATCATTCTTGATTTATCACTTCTTCATCTCCCACAAATCCAGTCTATTGCAAAGTCTTATCATTTCTACCTTCACAACATCTCTCATATCATACCTTTTCTCTCTGAATAGAGAGAACTAGCTACCTCCTAATTCAGAGACTTTAAAAACCTAGACTTTGCAATAGCATCCTGATTTGGGTCTTCCTACCTCAAGTCCCTTCTATCATCCCCTACATAGCTGCTATAGGGATTTTCTCCAGTGCAGATCTGACCATGTCACTCATCTACTCAAGAAATTCTAATGGCCTCTATTTCCTATAGCATTAAATATAAACTCTTCTTTTCAGTATGTAAAGTCCTTCACAATCTGACTCCAGTCTATCTTTCCAGCCATATTTTACTGTTCTCACCTTCTCTTACTCTATACTTCAGCTAAACCAGTCCCCTTATTGTGCCTCATCCACAACACTCCTACCTGCATGCCAGGAATACCCACTTTCCTGACCTCTACCCCATCAAATCTCCATTTCATTCAATGGAATGGAAAAGCTTTTATTAACCTTTACTATGTGCTAAGTACTATACTAAGCATGAAGATAAAGACAGAAGAGTAAGACAATCCATGGTCTCAAATCCATAATTAGAGCTAATATTCTGATTGAGAGAGGCAACACATGAAAGAGCTCAGTTCATGGCAGGTGGAAAGGCCAGGTGATACTTGGATTCTAGCAGGGAAAGTAATAAGGCTGCAAGGATCTGGGGAAGCAATGGAAAGCATGAGTACAAACCCATGGAGTCTAAAGGATTATATTTTTTAGGCAATTCTCAGTGGTCTCTCACAACTGACCAATCATATTATGAGAAAAGAAAACCATTTTTACCATGTCTGTACTCAAAAATCTTCAACGGCATCATAATGCCCACTAAAATTATTACAAAGCCTTTCTTCCTAATATTTAAGTCCCTCCACAGTTTGGTCCCATTCTAGTCATCCAAGCACATGTGCTCCTTCTGAGTATATAGCCTCCTTTCCATTCTGTCGAGTTTTCTCATTGCCCCATTCTCATCATTTATGACGTGCTTATACACACCTCTGTACCTTTTCCTCTATATTTCCTCCACCTGAAAATTTTTCCCTCCTCCACTTTGACTATCCAAATCTCTCCAGGCCTTTAAGGTGCATCTCAACTCTCCCCTCTTCCATGATGCTATGTCAAATAATTCCAGGAAGCAATGATCTCTTACTGACTTCTCATGGCACTTATTGTTTGGATGGTATTTGGGGTGCAGGGAGAAGGGAGTACCTATGAGGGTTTTAAAAATTATTATTATAGGCCATACAGCTTTGTCCATTAATTATTTTATGAGTGAATGACTTTTGCCCAATAAAATTATGAGATAAACTAGCTCCAGCTCAATATATTCGGTATACATCATTTCAGCAAGGAGTAGCTTTCAATTCCGGAGCTAAGCAAAGAGTTATTCAGATGGTGGAGATGCAGAAAGATCCAATGGAGCCTCCAAGATTCAAAATTAACAAATTTCTTACATATTTCCTCAAAGAATCATTCCAATCATATTCCTAGTAAGAACTTGCTGAATTGAGAATTCCACACCCCAGCATCTCTCCTTCTCAGTTCTTTTTCTCTGCTATTTAATTTTTGGTTTTATTTCCTCAGTTTTCTTCCTATGCTTAGAAACAATGAAACAAACAGGATTAAGGATAGTCAAAAGGAATGCTGAACCTGAGTAGTGAAGAATATGATTTACAAATGAGAATTAGTGTAGTGGAAAGAGTACTGGGATGGGAATCAAAAGACATATAGATTATAGTTCTAATTCTGTTCAGTTTCCTTCTCTGGAACATGAGTTGGTTGAATGTCTGGAAAACTCTCCCAAGCTTAACATTCTCAGATACTGTGATTCTATCTGCACCACTGATGAAAAAGAGAAAATTATGCTCACACTTTAACAAATTATTTTTCAGATCCCTGTGGAACACTTTATATTGCCAGAATTTTTTCACAGTAAAACTCATTTACAATGGTTCAAGAAGTGTTTGCTGATACCTTATATGACTTAGGATTTGAGTTAAATTGTAATTCCTGGATCATAACAAGTTTTTATGTGTATTATAAGCTTATTGTGACAACCTAAAGTATGAGTCTCTGCCTGTCATCCAGCAACAGGATTATAAAGATGTTCAGCTACATCATCCTTCACCTTGTCAACTTTGGTGATTTATGTAAAGTAACAGAAGGCTAGGAAGACTTAAGTTCATCTTGTATACACTAGCTGTATTAACTTCATCTAGTACATACTAACTATATTAACACAGCAAATCATTTAACCTTTCAGTGCCCAAGGCAGCTCTCTTTTATTATAATTTATACACAAATTGTCAATCTATCACAGTGGGAGTTTATATACTAAGAATTCCCTAGTCATAAATATATATAAAAATTTGGTGCCTATATCTATATATTTCTATATTGTATAGATGTACAACACAGAAAAATCTTAGTGTAACTTTAAGCTTTAGCAGCTTAAAATTTCGCTTAGCTTAAAACTGCACCAAGACTTTTTTTTTGTTCAGTCATTTTTTAGTCACCTCTGACTTTTTGTGACCCCATTTGGGAGTTTTCTTGGCAAAGATACTGGAATGTTTGCCATTTCCTTTTTCTGCCATTTTTACAGATGAGGAAACTGAGATAAACAGGGTTAAGTGACTTGCTTAGGGTCATATAGCTAGTGTCTGAGGCTAGATTTGAACTCATGAAGATAAATCTTCCTGACTCCAGGTAGACAAAAAGATAGTCAGACAAAGAAAAAGAGAGAGAGGTAGCTAGGTGGCACAGAGGCTAGAGCACGGGCCCTGAAGTCAGGAGGACCTGAGTTCAAATTTGGCCTCAGACACTTGACACTCAACTAGCTGTGTGACCTTGGGCAAGTCACTTAACCCCAATTACCTTGCATTCCCTCCTCCAAAAAAAAAGAGAGCTAGGGATAGCATCAATACCACAATTGGGACAAGCTGTTTTTGTACAAAAAATGATAATACTATTTTGCATATTACCTAATGCATGAATAGATATCAACAGGTATAGTGGAAAGAACACTGGCTCTATAACCAGAGGACTTAAATTCAAATTCCACTTGTGACTCTTAGTTCCTTTTTGACGTTGAGCAAATCCTTTAGCTTCTCTGGAGTTCAGTTTCTTCATCTGTATAAAGGAAGAGGGCCAGAGAGACTTCTGAAGTCTCTTCCACACCTAAATCTGTGATCCTTTTATCCCTATACATCTTTCTTTGCATATGACACAAATATATACATATAGGTCTGAATTTTCCATTTCAATCCTCATTCACAAAGATGAACAACCTCAAATTAACTAACCAAACAAATCTGCTTCCATGGAATGACTTTTTGATAGGCATCTTTTGAAATGCCCTGTAAATATCTGACCAAAGTAGAACTTATTGTAAAAAAAAAAAATAGGTAAAGTCGTGAGAAAAAAGAAAAAAAATCCAGCTGAAGTTCTGTATATATATAAAATCAGTTATCTTACCCTAGATGTCCTTGGTCATAGTGGAATTAGGAGCCCTTCAGTCTCATCCCAGCTTTTCACTCTGGAAGACAGCCCTCTTGGATTTCCTCAGAATGAAAACTGTTGACTTGAAGCTGATCTTGAAAGAAAAGGCATCTAGCAAAGATTGAAAGGAGACTGATGCAGCCTTAGTTACTGTTTCAAGTTTTTTGGGTAATTTTCCTAAAAAATCTTTCAAGTTCCACAGCTTAAAAGGATGTTAGCACTTTATTAAACAGTCTTTCTTGTCCAATGGTCCAGAGTCTGTTTCAAGACTGAAATTAAGGAGAAAGTGGTCTTTTGCTAATACCCATATAGTTACTCAGAGCCTGTTCAGACTTGAATCCCTCAGGAACGACATGTTTTGGGAAATACGAACAGGAAACTCAGAGCCAGGCATAAAGCCAAAACATGAAGAAATGTGCCAAAGACTTGCGAAACTTAAGCATATCTTAGCACACATTGAACTCTGGAATTACATAAAGATTTACGTCTTTCTCAATTGAAAAATGGCCTTTATGCTCATCTTGGAAAGCACTTATTAATTTATGTATAATTAATCCTACTTCTCAAGACATCAGAAGAAACATTAGTTTATAACTTCCTAAGGGCAGTACACATGGTGATTTCTTTTTCCTGTGTATCATTTCCAGTCACTCTAGTATAATGCTCTGAAAATACAAAGTTGTCTGAGATAAGTTGCCTGAATCAGTGGTCTCAAATTCAAATAGAAACTGGGGCCACTAAAGGATCCACATAAGGATCTCTGTGGGCCATATATTAACTAGAAAATCACATATTGACATTATCTATGTTCTATTATATTATTTATTTTGTTAAATATTTCCCAATTACATTTTAATCTGGTTTGGGTTGCACTCTGGACTTCATGTGATCCCAGCCCCTTTGACACTTCTGACCTGAGTGATGTACAGAGTAGGTATCAAACAGGGAGCCCTTCTCACAAGTTTGGTTCGAACCAGACTAAAATGTGATTGGGAAATATTTTTTAAATGTTAAGAATACAATAAAAATAGATAATGTTAATGTATGGTTTTTCTAAGTCAATATGCAGTCCACTGGGATCCTTGAGTATGCTTTAGGGGTCTCATTTCTCATGAGTTTAACACTATTGATGTACAGAGCTTTTTCCTATTCATTTCTTATTGCTTCTTATTCCTTTAAAAATGTTTCATTAAAAGAATAACAATTAATGTGTTGATATATTACAACCAACTAAACTTGCTTCATATTGAATTATACTTAAATTATTTTCATGTGTAAAATACCCCAATAAGTTTAAGTTACTCTCTAATTCTTCATCAGAACTCTTTGTTCATTCATCTGTATTTACCTTTCCTCTTTGGTGGTCACAGCTAATGTGGGCTACATTCTTCTTGGTTCTTTTTTCCCCCCACATTACATACAGACTAGAAATTCACATTGTTACATGCACATCTTCTGAGATGACTTTGTATAACTCCTATCTATTAGTCTTAATTGCTATATAGTATTATGTCAATAGACTACTATTTATTTTCCTACTGTTAGACATTTAGGTGGTTTCCAATTTTTTGGTGATTTCTTATAATGCTTCTATTAAAATCTTTGTACAGATAGCTTTAATATGCATATATGTGTGTGTTATGTATGTATGTATGTGTGTGTATGTGTGTATTTCTAACCACACTGGTGCACTATTGACAGAGCCATTATTTGTCTAGTCATTCTAGAAAGCAACTTGGAACTGTGCCATCAAAACTTACTAAACTAAGAATGAAGAAAGAAAGAAAGAAAGAAAATTTTTAATTAAAAAAAACTTACTAAACTATGTGTGTCCTTTAACCAGATATACCACTACTAAATCTACACCCCCAAAGAATCAAGGAAAAGGGCGGTTAGGTGGCACAATGAATAGAGCACCTGCCCTGGAGTCAGGAGGACCTGAGTTCAAATCTGGCCTCAGACACTTGACACACTTACTAGCCATGTGACTTCGGGCAAGTCACTTAACCCCAATTGCCCTCCAAAAAGCAAAAAAAAAAAAAAATCAAAGAAAAATTTTTGGAGTGCCTCTAATCATACTAGCCCTAAACTTGAAATTAAGAGGGTATTTTCCTATAAGGGAGTAGCTAAACTAATTGTGGCATATGAGTGTAATGAAAGAGTATTTTGCTAAATGATGAAATGAATAATTTCAAAGGAAACAGAAGATTTCTATAAAACAATACAGAATGATATAAGCAGAACTAGAACAATTTATACAACGGCAACATTATAGAGGAAAACAATTTTGAAACTGCTTTAGAACTTTGATCAATACAGTCATAAAACCTGAGTCCAGAAGACTGAAGAAGAAATACCTCAGTCTACCTTCTGCCAAAAAGGGGATAGACTTACAGAATGAGACATACGTTTTTGGACCTGAGCAAAGAAGGAATGTATTTTTTCCGGACTAAGATTTTTCCTTTTTTAAAAATTATTCCATTGGTTAAACAAAGTTTTCAAATAATAATATTCTCAAAGTATATCCCCAATAATGAAATCCTGGAGCCAAATGGAATAATTATTTGTGCAACTCGGTTGCCAGATCACTTTCCAAAAGGATTCTGATTTCCTGTAACACACGCAGCAGTTTCCCAGTTCTGCAAAGTGCTCTTGCAGGACTTTATCTCCACACAGGAATTCATGTAATTTTGGTTCAATTGTATTTCTTGGTACAATCTGGCCTTGTCTTGGCATGCCCATTTTGGATAACATGGTGGCACCCTAGAAGAGCCATTGGAGCATTCCAGATTCCCTACTATGGAGGCCTCTGCATCTCCCACCAGGAGGGTAGGGCTAGCCTCTTTTGATAGACTGCTCTTTAAAACTGGTGAGACCAAGCCAGTCACTTCTCTTTTTCTGTGACTCTCTTTTCTGCCATGCTCTTTTCAGCCACTCATCTGCTTTTTCCAGAGGGTGAAAGTCACAATTCTTCAACAAGTGTGCACGAACTCAACCAGTAAAAGAGAAGGGACTTCCCATCCTTTGCTGCCTTTTATTCCAGCTCCAAGAAATAGGCCTGGGGGTATTTGTTTCTTTTCTTTGCTGTTTGTTCTCAGTTTCAGGTTCTAGAGATGATCCCCATGGGACCTGGGAGTTTGAGCTATGACAGTCTTGGAGTCAGCATTGCAAGAGGTATGGTACAGTCAGTCAGCCTGATATGGAAGCTCTAAGAAGCCAGGGTGTCTGAGACTCTAGTCTGAAGGGGATTTAAGACTTGGACCTGAGTCTGTGCCATACAAGATCTGAGCTAAGCTATAAACCTAATCCCCTTCCGTTACCGAAGGGGACAAAGGAATATTATACCTCCTATGTGTTGGCAGAGTATATTTGTATATTTACTATTTTACCTTCAGAAGTAGATATTTCTGTGTAAAAGCTAGTTTGACTGTCAGTGGCTAAATGGAATTGGAATGCAGGGGATTATCCCATTATAATTGAGAAAATACCATCAGTCGGAGCTAGAGCCTTTTGCAGACAGCCCTATATACTTCCTGATCCTCTTAACAGCACTGTAGAACCCTGGAGAGGAGAATGAATATTGAACTTACTTGGTTTTCAATAGGTAGGGGTCAGGGCAGTCTTATATTAAATGAATATATCAATATATTTGTCAGAGTTCATCATTCCTTAAATGTGGACAAAACTTCTAGGCCCAATAGAAGAAAAAATTTAAAATCCCCAAAGATTGTGGGTATGAGTGTGCATGTATGCATGCACATACACATGCATACATATATGTTTGTGTTTATATATATATATATATATATATATATACACACATGTATGTGTGTTTATGTCTATCTATATCTATCGATAGTTTTAAACTTTGCTGAAGATGTCCAGATCTTACAGGTTCACATAGACTTCTCCTAACAATAGTTTTGCTATAACTTTGAGTGAAAAAGTGAATTAATTATCTTTCTCAGTCTTCAGTACCCAAGTCTTTGCATCTTCTTGTTGTGAGAGATAGCAAAGGGTTAAGTTTCTACAGGCCCTGGAATGAGGTAATGAAACTTAAAGGAAAAACACTAGCCTTCTTCTCGTTGGCTTCCCCCCCCCCCAAATTTGGTGTACAGATATGCACAAGTAAGGGATTGAAGGATATTTCCTTCTGATTGGGTGGAAGGGTCAAATGAATAATTATGATAATAAAAGATTGTCAACTGTAATTCTCATTGGCTGTCTCCAAATTTGGTGCATAATAAGGGATTGGAAAACACTGTCCTCTGATAAGATACTAATTCTTGAATAATTATGGTAATGAAGGATTGAGTTTGCTTTGCTCAGATTAGTTTGAGATTGTGAGCCTACCTCACAGACCAATGATGAGACGGGACAGGGGAGTGGGCCGGATTAGGATTAGGGTAACAGAAACCTGTGAGCTTCTGGAATTTGCACTCCCTGGCCAACACCCCTTAAGTGATAACGAGGGCTGAGCCCTTTCTCATGAGAAAGAATAAAGACTCTTTCTGACCTCCGCCTCAGACTCTGATTTTGAAGATCTGGTGGGGGTTTCTATCCCACACATTGCTCATAGCAAACATTTTGGTTTTTCTTCATAGCAACAGTTATAGCTGCTATTTTTGCCCCCTGGTTTTACTCTTTTTCCATTTAAAGAAGCCTGGCTCCCAAGGTGCTAAAGGAAACATTTACATCTTTGGTTTTTGCAAATTTACAAATCCCCGAAATACATTTCCTTTTGTAAAAGCTAATGGTCTGAACACCAATAGTTATTAAGTGATTAAACAGAGCTTGGGAATTAATAATTGATCTAGACAAATGAAGACATAGTTCGTAGGGGCTCAAGAACCTAGCAGTAGGAAGAACAGATACCCCCACCTCCCTAGAATCACCCCCTGGAGCCCTGAAGGGCATATGTAGCAGTCTGGCTCTGGGAGAAGGAACCAGAAAACTCTGGCTACACTGGGCCAGATGCTACCATGAACCTTACATGGGAATATGCAAAACCTTTGGCTTTTTAAGCTGAGACACTGTGTCTACAGGGGTGTTGGATGTGTCCTTGAGATCCAGCAGGACCAAGAATTGCCAATCAAATTTTGTTAGACCTTTGCTGAGCATCCCAAATTACAATTATTAATTACAAGATACTGTTTAGAAACTGCTATGATACATAATTTTTGTTTCTCAATTTATATAAATTTATACTGCTCATAAAAAATAAAGAAAGAAGCTTACGCCACACTTTAGATGAATCAATACTAATTCTAGTTGCCAGGTCCATCTGCAGAATTTTGCTTATTTTCTTGCTGTGATGCAACTAATTCTATTTTGCTATGGGACTTAATAAATCTTGAAATATTTGTATTTGCCTATACCAGCAACTGTTAAAGTATCTCTAATAGTCATTGAAGAGTGCTCTTTAACAACTATAACTTTTGTACATTTCTTGGGAGGGGAAGGGGTAATATTCGTTCTTTAAAACACAGAATTAAAAGCACAAGAGAGCAGTGAGGTACAGAAGTCTATTGTTCAACTGACAGAATACTAACTAACGGCGGAGAAAACAAGTCAATTGGGTTTCATCTGATCAAGATCAGCCATTCTGAGACAATCCAGAACACTAGTTGTAGAAGCATGAAAATGTACCAATTGCTGTCACAAAATGAAACTGTGTAAAAATTATTGTTGTTTCAAGTAATATGTACAACAGCGCACCTTCCCCTTCCCCTAATGGGGGAGGGTCAGATGGGATAAAGTCTAAAAAGTGTTTTGCAAACTTTAAAACACCATATAAACATCAGCTATTAAGGAGGGACAGAGACAAAATTGTTAAGAAAAGGCAAGGACTCACCTGAGCTCTCCTAAATTCCCCTCCAAACAACTTTAAATACTGTCCCAAAACAAACTCTAGAGCAGCAGAACCAACAAAAGGACATGGGAAAACAATTTTTCCAACCCAGGACAACTTAGAAGGTTTGCAGGAAAGGTATGTTACATCAGGGCCAGAATGGAGCACAGTCCAGCCACATTGCACTAGTATAGGCCAAGCCGCAGCAAACCAGCAGTGCGCTTTGTGGGTGACTGAATCAACCTGTGACTTTTGGAAATCTCAGCTCACAGATGATAAAGGGGTTGGATAACTGGTCAGAGAAAGATTATAGGGGTTTCTTTGCAGGCACTGTACACAGAACTCTGTTGTATTGCCCATACACAGATATGGATCACAGAGTGACTTTTCCAGAATGAGGAAGAGCACTAGAACACCAGAGCTTGCAGGCACAAGGGAATGGCAACCCTGATCACAGTTCCAGAGTCCAAAAAAACTGTTTGCGGTCATTCACAGATCAGAACACAGGCCAGGAGAGTAGTAAACACATGTCTCCTTAGATCACACTACCTTAGAAGAATTGAATATTGAAAAGTGAAAACTTACAGACCTCCAGAACTAGCTCTGAAAACAGAAGCACAAAAAACCTAAAGTTTGGAGCAGTACCTCCTCCAACACAGGAATAGAACCCAACTTTAACATAAAGTAAGTCAAGAAATAGACTTGGGAAAATGAGCAAACAAGCAAAGAAGAACTTGACCATAGAAATTTACTGTGATGACGAGGAAGATCAAAACACAAACTTGGAAGACAAAAAAGTCAAAACTCCTATATCCAAAGACCTTTTTGGTCTTAGGACCAAAAAAGAATTCCTGGAAGAGTTCAAAGGTTATTTTTAAAATTCAGTAAGAGAGGTAGAGGAAGAATTGGGAAAAGAAATTAAAGTGATACAAGAAACTCATGGGGAAAAAAAGAGTCAATAGCTTTGAAAAGGAAGCACCAAAAAAAATACTGAAGAAAGTACCGCCTCAAAAAACAGAATAGCCCAAGTAGAAAAAGAGGCACAAAAATCCACTGAAGAGAAGAACTCCTTAAAAAGCAGAATTGCCCAAATGGAAAAGTATGTACAAAAATTCACTGAAGAAAAGAGCTCCTTAAAAAGTAAAATTGGCCAAATTGGGTGGGGCAGGGAGGGTAAAGTACAAAAGCACACTGAAGAAAGTAATTCCTTAAAAATTAGAATTGGGCAAGTATCAAGGAACAATTCAACAAAATGAAAAAAATAGAAGAAAATATGAAATATCTCATTGGAAAAGCAACTAACATGTAAAACAGATAAAAAAAATAGACTGTGATAAAAAGAAAAGAGCCTAGCCACCATATTTTAAGGAATTATCAAGTATAACTGCCCTGATATTCTGAAACCAGAGGGTAAGAGAAATTGAAAGAGTGCATCAACAACCTACCAAAAGAGATCCCAAAATGAAAACTCCCAAGAGTATTATAGTCAAATTCCAGAGCCCCTATGTCAAGGTGAAAATATTATATACAGCCAGAAAGAAACCATTCAAATATCATGGAGCTACAGTCAGGATAACACAAGATTTAGCAGTTTCTAAATTAAAGGATCAGAGGACTTGGAATATGATGTTCTGGAGGGCAAAGGAGCTAAGATTACAACCAAGAATTACCTACCCACCAAAACTAGGTATAATCCTTTAGGAGTAAAAATGGATATTTAATGAAGTAGAGTATCTTCAAACATTCCCTATGAAAAGATCAGAGCTGAATAGAAAATTTGATTTTCAAATACAAGACTCAAGATAAGCATAAAAAGATAAACAGAAAAGAGAAAACAAAAGTTATTCAATCGGGTTAAACTGTTTACTTTCCTACTTGGAAGATGATACTTGTAATTCCTAAGAACTTTTTTTTTTGGCAGATTTTAGCTTATATTCTTTTTTTCTTTAGCATTTAAGAGTATTTTATTTTTTTCCAATTACATATAAAGATAGTTTTCAACATTCAGTATTGTAAGATTTTGAGTCCCAAATTTTTCTCCCTCCTTACCTTCTCCCTCCCCAAGACAGCAAGCAATCTGATATAGATTGTATGAGTAGAATCATGTTAAACCTATTTCCACATTAGTCATGTTGTGAAAGAAAAAATCAGAACAAAAGGGGAAAAACCAGGAAAAAGAAAAAAGCAAAAATTTAAAAAAGTGAAAATAGTATGCTTCAATCTGCATTCAGACTCCATAGTTCTTTCTCTGAATGTGGTTGACATTTTTCCATGACAAGTCTTTTGGAATTGTCTTGGATGTTGTAGGAGAAGAGCTAAGTCTTTCTAAGTCTATCCCTCTCAACTAAGTTGATCATCACACAATGTTGCTGTTACTGTGTACAATGTTCTCCTAGTTCTACTCACTTCACTCAGCCTCAGGTCATGCAAGTCTTTCCAGGTTTTTCTGAAATCCACTTGCTCTCCATTTCTTATAGAACAATAGTTTTCTGTTATGTTCATATATCAGAACTTGTTCAGCCATTTCCCAGTTGATGGGTATCACCTCAATTTCCAATTCTTTGCTATCACTAAAAGAGGATGACATAAATATTTTTGTACATGTGGCTCCTTTTCTGCCTTTTTTCATAATCTCTTTGGGATGTGGACCTAGTAAGGGTATTGCTAGATTAAAGGGTGTGCACAGTTTGTTTGTCCTTTGGGCATAGCTCCAAATTGCTCTCCAGAATGGTTAGATCAGTTCACAACTCCACCAATAATACATTAGTGTTCCAATTTTCCCACATGCTTTCAACATTTGTAATTTTCCTTTTCTGCCATATTAGCCAATCTGATAGGTGTAATGTGGTACCTCAGAGCTATTTTAATCTGCATTTCTCTAATCAGTAGTGATTTAGGGCAGTTTTTCATATGAATATAGATAGCTTTAATTTCTTCATCTGAAAACTGCCTGTTCATATCCTATGGCCATTTATCAATTGATAAATGACTTGTATTCTTATAAATTTGATTTAGTTCTCTATAGGTTTTAGAAATGAAGCCTTTATCAGAAACACTGGCTGTAAAAATTACTTCTCTGCTTTCTTCTTTCCTTCTAATCTTGGTTGCATTGGTTTTGTTTGTACTAATTCTCTTTGATTTAACGGAATCAAAATTATCCATTTGCATTTCATAATGTTCTCTATCTCTTGTTTGGTCATACACTCTTCCCTTCTCCATGGAACTCACAAGTAAACTATTCCTTGCTCTCCTAATTTGTGTACACTGTCATCCATTACATCTGGATCATTTACTCACTTTGACTTTATGTTGGTATAGGGTGAAATGTTAGTCTATGCCTAGTTCCTTCCACTATAATTTCTTGTTTTCTCAGCAGTTTTTGTCAAATAGTCACTTCTTATCCTAGAAACTGTAGTCTTTGGGTTTATCAAACACTAGGTGACTATGGTCATTGATTACTATGTCTTGTGTACCTAACCTATTCCACTGATCCACCACTCTATTTCTCAGCCATTACCAAGTAGTTTTGATGATTGCCACTTTAAAATACAGTTTTTGATCTGGTACAGCTAGGTCACTTTCCCTTGCACTTCTTTTCATTAATTCCCTTGATATTCTGGACCTTTTGTTCTTCCAGATGAATTTTGTTGTTACTTTTTTCTAGCTCTATCAAATAATTTTTTGGTAGTTTGAATGATATCACACTGAATAAGTAAATTAATTTAGGCAGAATTGTCATTTTTATTGTATCAGCTCAGACTAACCATGAATAAATGATAGTTTTCCAATTGTTTAGATCTGACTCTATTTGTGTGAAAACTGTTTTGTGATTGTATTCATATAGTTCTTGGGTTTGTCTTGGCAGGTAGACTCCCAAATATGTCATATTTTCTAGTCATTTTAAACGAAATTTCTCTTTCTCTCTCTTGCTGATAGGCTTTGTTGGTAATACATAGAAATGCTGATGATTTATGTCAGTTTATTTTATATCTTGCAACTTTGCTGAAGTTGTTAATTATTTCAATTAGTTTTTGATGCTGATTCTCTAGGGTTCTCATCATATCATCTGCAAAAAGTGATAGTTTTGTTTCCTCCTTACCTGTTCTCATTCCTTTAATTTCTTGTTCTCTTGTCTTATCTCTTATCTCTAAAGCTGATGTTCCCAATACAATATTGAATAATAGTGGTGATAGGGGCAGCTAGGTGGCGCAGTGAGTAGAGCACTGGCCCTGGAATCAGGAGGATCTGAGTTCAAATCTGGCCTCAGACACTTGACACACTAACTAGCCATGTGACTTTGGGCAAGTCACTTAACCTCAATTGCCCTCCAAAAAGCAAAAAAACCCATTAATAATGGTGATAATAGGCATCCTTGTTTCACCCCTGAATTTATCAGGAAAACTTCTAGCTTATCCCCATTACATATAATGCTTGCTGGTGGTTTTAAAAATATATTGCTTGTCATTTTAACGAAAGCTTCATTTATTCCTATGATTTCTAATGTTTTTAATAGGAATGGGTGCTGTATTTTGTCAAAAGCTTTTTCTGCATCTATTAAGATAAGCAAAGGGTAGTTGTAGCCTGAGTGTTTCTGTGGCATATCTGGATTGCGAAGTGAATTGGCCACGATGTTTCTACAGTATTACCTCAACAAGCAAGGAGACTGGGTCTACGCCCTAAAGAAAATAGAACCTGTAAGACAACGGAACTGTTCAGCTCACCCAGACAGATTCTCTCCAGATGACAAGTACTCAAGACACTGTATCATTATCAAAAAGAGATTCAAGGTTCTCATGATCCAACAAGCACGATGGGTCCTATGAATTACCAAGCCACCAAACAATGGCAGCCACCAAGGACTCTGGCCGAAGAACCGTTTCCTACATCTAGGAGAACTCATTCAGGAAGAGCTCAAATCTTTGACTCTCTTAACCCATTCTCACAACTTTAAAATGACTACTTCTGTACACTTGCTTCTCGGAATCCAGCCTCGATTTGCCTGTGCTCCTCTCTGTACTTGGTAGCAATCATCCTAAATTGAAAAAGCCTAAAGTTTTAAAGATAATCAAAGGATTTTTATTAATTTTGCTATTGACATTGTCAATTACGCTGATAGTTTTTTTAATAATGAACCAGCCTTACATTCCTGGTATGAATCCCACCTGGTCATAGTGTATTATCTTCATGATAAATTCCTGTAATCTCTTGAGTAATATTTTATTTAATTTTTTTTTGCAACAGAGGCAGCTAGGTGGTGCGGTAAATAGAACACTGGCCCTGAAGTCAGGAGAACCTGAGTTCAAATTCAGCCTCAGACACTTGATACTTAACTAGCTGTGTGACCTTGGACAAATTGCTTAACCCCAATTGTCTTGCCTTCCCCCCTCCAAAAAAAAATTTGCAATAATATTCATTAGGGGAATTGGTCTATAATTTTCTTTCTCTGCTTTGACTCTTCCTGTTTTGGTATCAGCAACATAATTGTGTCATAAAATGAATTTGGTAGGACACCTTCTTTGCCTAATTTTCCAAATAGTTTATATAATATTTGAATTAATTGTTCTTTAAATGTTTGCTAGAATTTACTTGTAAGTCCATCTGGCCTTGGAAACTTTTTCTTAGGAAGTTCACTGATGGCTTGTTTAATTAATTTTTTTTTCTAAAATTGGGTTATTTAAGTATTTTATTTTCTCTTCTGTTAGTCTGGGCAATAGATAGATAGATAGATAGATAGATAGATAGATAGATAGATAGATAGATAGATATTTAACATTCATCCATTTCACTTAGGTTGTCAGATTTATTGGCATACAGTTGAGCAAAATAGTTCTTAATTATTGTTTTAATTTCCTCTTCTTTGGTGACTAATTCAACCTTTTCATTTTTGATATTGGTAATTTGGTTTTCTTCTTTCTTTTTTAATCAAATTAACTAACAGTTTATCTATTTTATCGATTTTTTCATTAGTTTTACTTATTAGTTCAGTAGTTTTATTACTTTCAATTTTATTATTCTGCCCTTTTGTTTTCAGAATTTCTAATCTGGCATTTAATTGGGAATTTTTAGTATTTTTTTCTAGCTTTTTTAGTTGCCTGTCCAATTCATTGGTCTCCTCTTTCTCTATTTGATTCAAGTAAGAATTTAGAGATATAAAATTTCCCTTAAGGCCTGTGTTGGCTGCATCCCAGAAGTTTTGTTATGTTGTCTTATTATTGTCATTCTCTTTGATGAAATATTGATTATTTCTATGATTTGTTGTTTGATCCACTCTAATCTTTAGGATTAGGTTATTTAGTTTCTAATTAATTTTTTGTCTATCTTTCCATGGTCCTTTATCACATGTAATTTTATTGCATCATGTTCTGAAAAGGATGTGTTTAATATTTCTGCCTTTCTGCATTTGATTGTGAGGTTTTTATGCCCTAATGTATGGTCAGTTTTTGTGTAAGTACCATGTACCAGTGAGAAAAAGATATATTCTTTTCTATCTCCATTTGGTTTTCTCCAAAGGTCTATCATATCTAACTTTTCTAAAATTCTATTCATCTTCATAACTTCTTTCTTGTTCATTTTGTGGTTAGATTTATCTAGTTCTGAGAGGAAGAGGTTAAGGTACCTCATTACTATAGTTTTACTAACTATTTCTTCCTGTAACTCACTTAACTTCTCTAAGACTCTGGATCCTATACCATTTGGTACATATATGTTTAGTGTTGATATTATTTCATTGTCTATGGTACTGGTTTGTTTTTTTTTTTACTTCAGCTGAAGCATAATATAGTCTGCTCCAGCCTTTTACCTTTGCTGTGTATATATCTCTCTGCTTCAAACGTGTTTCTTGTAACCACATATTGTAGGATCCTTTTGTTTAATCCACTGTGCTATCCACTTCTGTTTTATGGGAGAGTTCATCCCATGCACATTCACAGTTATGATTACTAAGTCTGTATTTTCCTACACCCAGTTTTTCTCCTCTTTATACTTTTCTCTCTCCTTTCATCCTGTCTATCCTCACTGGTGTTTTGCTTCTGATCACAGCCTTTCTCAATCTGCCCTCCTTTCTATTAGTCTCCTCTTCCCTTTTCTTTCTCCGTTCTCCTCCTACCTTCTTATGGGATAAGATAAATTTCAATACCCAACTGAATATGTGTGTTATTCCCTCTTTGAGCCAAATTGGGTAAGAGTAAGGTTCAAACAATGCTCACCCCCTCCTTTCTTTCCCTCTTCTGTAATAGGTCTTTTGTACGTCTTCATGGAATGTAATTTACTCTATTCTACTCTCCCTTTCCTCTTCTCCCAGTACAATCCTTTTTTTATCCCTTAATTTTTTCATATCATCACATAAAAGTCAACTTATACTCACACTTTCTGTCTACGCATACTCCTTCTGACTGCCTTAATAGAGATAGAGTTCTCAAGAGTTATAGTGTCATCTTCCCATATAGGGTTGTAAACAGTTCAGTCTTATTGAATAACATGTTGCTGGTTTTTTCCTTCCTTCTTACCTGTTTATGCTTCTCTTGGGTCTTATATTTGAAGACTGAATTTTCTGTTCAGCTCTGTCTTTTCATCAGAAAAGTTTGAAAGTCTTCTATTTTATTCAATATTTGTCTTTTCCCTAGAAAAATTATGCTCAGTTTTGCTGGGTAGTTGAATCTTGATTGTAATCCAAGCTCCTTTGCCTTCCAGAATATCATATTCCAAGCCCTCTGATCCTTTAATGTAGTAGCTGCTAAGTCCTGTGTAATCCTGACTGTGGCTCCTTGATATTTGAGTTGTTTCTTTCTGACTGTGTGCAGTATTTTCTCCTTGATCCAATCATTCTGGGATTTGGCTACAATATTCCTTGGAGTTTTCATTGATCCACCAATTCTTTCAATGACTATTTTACCCTCTAATTCTAGAATATCAGGGTGGTTTTCCTTGACAATCTCTTGAAAGATGCTATTCAGGCTATTTTGTTTTTTATCATGGTCCTCAGGTAGTCCAATAATTCTTAAATTATCTTTCCCGTATCTATTTTCTACTTTCTGGGTATCTATTTGCTTTTCCAATGAGGTATTTTACATTTTCTTCTTTTTTTCATTCCTTTTTTTCCTGATTTTTTTTGATTGATTCTTGATATTTCATAGAGTCATTAGCTTCCACTTGTCCAATTCTAATTTTTAAGGAATACTTTTCTTCAGTTAACTTTTGTACCTTCTTTTTCATTTGGTCAATTCTACTTATACAGGAGTTGTTTTCTTCAGTGATTTTTTCCCCCCATTTGACTAATTCTGTTTTTTAAAGGGTTGTTTTCTCCGGTCAATTTTTGTGCTTCCTTTTCAAAGCTGTTGACTTTTTTCATAATTTTCTTGTATGACTCATTTCTTTTCCCAATTATTCTTCTACCTCTCTTACTAAATATTTAGGATCCTTTTTGAGCTCTTCTAAGGGAACTTTTTGGGCTTGAGAACAATTCATATTCCCCTTTGAGGATTCACATATAGGCATTTGATGTTGATGTTCTCTTCTGGGTTAATGTTTTGATCTTCCCTCTCTCCACAGTAGATTTCTATGGACAGGGCTCTTTTCTGTTTCTTGCTCATTTTTCAGGCTATTTTGTGACTTTTAAAGTTGAGCTCTGCTGCTGGGCACAAGGGGCAGTATTCCAAACTTCTTCTGCTAGGGGCCAGTGACCTGGTCACTGACTTTCTGCTCCAGGGCCTTAGGTTCTGGAAACATGCACACTATGCTGGGGGTGGCCTGGCCTAGTTGTGCCTGTTGTGTTGGGATTCCAGGGCTTGGAATTTGCCTTCTACACATGAGCTGGAGTCCTTACAGCTGGTCTGCTGAGCCATGACCTAGGGGCCTTGGTTGCTGATCTGTGTTGCAGCTAAGAGTCTCCCACTGGTTTTCCTGGACAGTGTCTGTGCTGGACTGTGCTTCCATTTTACCCAAGTGAGATAGAAGTCCTTCTAAATTATCTTAAGGTGGAAAATTATTTCTTTTTGTGCATTGTGTCACTCCAGAATCTGTTTAGATGCTTGATTTGTTGTTTCTGAGGGAAACTGCGGTTAGATCAGGCAACTTCCTGGCTTCTCTACACTATCTTGGCTCTGCCCCTCCCCTGAACTTTCTCATTATTAGGGAATTTAGAAGGAGTATACATAGATGGGGGCATAAGTGTGAATTGAATGTGATGGGATGATACCTTAAAAAATAAAATTAAGGGATGAAAAAAAGAATACATGGAGAGAAGGGGGAAGAGAGAGGGAGAATGGAGTAAATTATCTCACATAAGAGATGAAAAAGAACTTTTACAGTGGAGAGGAACACAGGGGAGGTAAGGAGGATATCTTGAATCTTGCCTTTATTGGAATTAGCTTGAAGAGGGAATAACATACACACTCAGTTGGGTAGAGAAATCTGTGTTACCCTACAGGAAAGTAAGATGGAAGGAGATAAAAGAGAGGGTGGGAACTGACAGAAGGGAGTGAGGATTGTGAAATGTGGTTGTCAGAAGGAAAACACTTTTGAGGATGGACAGGAGAGAGAGATTAAAGGACAAAGAGGAGGAGAATAAACAGGGGTGGGGAAAAGGACAGAGAAAAATACATAATTATTAAACATAACCAGGAAAAAAATTTACAGCAAGTTTCTCTGAGAAAGGCCTCATTTCTCAAATACATAGAGAACTTAGTCAAATTTATAAAAAATAAGAGCCATTCCCCAATTGGTAAATGGTCAAAGGATATGAATAGGCAGTTTTCAAATAAAGTAAACAAAGCTATCTATAATCATTTGAAAAAAATGTTCTAAATCACTATTGACTAGAGAAATGTAAATTAAAACAACTCTGAGGTACCACCCCACACGTATTAAATTGGCTAATATGATAGAAAAGGAAAATTGCAAACGTTGGAAGGGAAGTGGGAAAATTGAGACACTAGCACATTGTTGGTGGATTTGTGAACTGATTTAATCATTCTGGAAATTTGGAACTATCCTCAAAGGGCTATAAAACCGTGTATATCCTTTAACCCATCAATACCACTACTAGGTCTGT
Organism: Pseudochirops cupreus; assembly: GCA_028627135.1. NCBI lineage: Eukaryota > Metazoa > Chordata > Mammalia > Diprotodontia > Pseudocheiridae > Pseudochirops > Pseudochirops cupreus. Next base: position 187,674,144 of record CM053580.1, on the reverse strand, counting down.
CTCCCTAAAAGACAAAAAAAAGAAAAAGCACCTATATATACAAAAGTATTTGTAGCAGTTCTTTTGCAGTGGCAGAGAACTGGAAATTGAGGGGATGCCCATCAATTAGGGAGTGGCTAAGCAAGTTGTGGTATATGATTGTGATAGAATACTATTGTGCTATAAGTAATGATGAGCAAGATGCTCTCAGAAAAACCTGGAAAGATTTACATGAACTGATGCAAAGTAAAATGAACAGAACCATTATACACAATAACAGCAATATTATAAATATCTTAGCTATTCTCAGCAATACAGTTCTCTAAGAAAATTCTGAAGTATTTGAGAAATGCTGTCTATCACCAGGGAAAGAACTGATGGAGTCTGAATCCATATTGAGGCATACTTTTTTGTGACTTTCTTTATTTTTCTTATTTTGTTTTTGGTCTGGTTTTTTTCATGACATAACCAATATAGAAACATATTTTGTATGACCGCATGTATATAACCTATATTGAATTTCTTGTCCTCTTGATGAGAGAAGAGTGGAGACAGAAAGAGAGAGAATTTGGAATTCAAAATTTTGGGGAATGAGTGGTGAAGATTGTTTTTTGCATGTCATTTAGAAGACATAAAATATTAAATAAATATATTTTTAAAAAAGAAACCAGCAAGTTCTACAAATCAGGGTTTGAGTTATTGTTTTGTTGATTGTCTAAACTTAAGACAGTGATGGAGAAAATTTTAATAGTGCAGATTAAATTAAAAAGTGTATCAACATTCTTCCCCCCTTGTTAAACATTTAACAACACAACCTGAATATGAGGATAATAACATGGGGGGAGGGAAGAAGTAGAAGGTCGCTATCTACATTGTTATTTTGTTATGTAAGACACAGGAAAAACAAATGTAACAAATTTTCACTTGTAAAAAAAAAGAGGAGTGAGAATAGATACCTGTTCTACTTCTTGCCCAGTCACAAGGAGCTCATTACAGTTCTCCCTCCTCCTCAAGAAAGACAGCTTGGCAAAGGTGTACACTTGACTTGGATCCAGGGAATTCAAATCCACTTAGCCACTTAACTGTCTGTATGACCCTAGGCAAGTCAATTAACTTCTATGTGTCTCAGTGTTTTCATCTGTAAAATAAGGTAGTTGGACTAAATGGTCTCTCGGGCTTTAAATCTAGGATTATATTTTGATTTTTCTCTTTCTCCTTGAAGCACTGTACAGAAGATACTGAAATAAACTAGAAAGGCTGGATTAGAGGAAATTAGAATAGCCTGTGCTAAGGTCAGTAGGAAAAGGCTTTCAGCTTTTACAACGTGTCCTGACATCCCTCTTATGCATCGATAGTGTTGAATTCCAGTATAGCCAACAGAGTCCCAAGCAAACCTTCAAAGTAGAAAAACTTCTTTCCTAGCTCCCCAGCAGCCTCCCCCCTCCCCTACCATATGCATCTACTCTTCCCCAAAGGTCCCACCTCGTTTTTTGTTATTGTTCATTTTTCAGTCATGTCAAATACTTCATGACGCCATTTGAGGTTTTCTTGGCAGAGATACTGGAGTGGTTTGCCATTTCCTTCTCCAGATCATTTTACAGATGAGGAACTGAGGCCAACTGGGTTAAGTAACTTGCCCGTGGTCACACAGTTAGTGAGGCCAATAGGGTAAAGTAACTTGTCCATGGTCACAGAGGAAGATAAGTATTCCCAACTTCAGGCCAAGTTCTCTATCCACTGTACCACCCAACTAAGGGGACTATTGATCAGATTAGAGTAATTAACACTGAACTATGAATGAGAGGCAGGAAGGTGCTGCAGCGAATGGACCACTGGGTTTGGAATCAGGAAGACTCATCTTCCTGAGTTCAAATCTGGCCTCAGACTCTTACTGGGTTTGTGATCCTGGGCAAGTCACTTAACCCTGTCTACCTAGGTTTCTTCATCTGTAAAAATGGGTTGGAAAAGGAAATGACAGACTACTCCAATATCTTTGCCAAGAAAATTCCAAGCAGGGGCAGCTAGGTGGCACAGAGAATAGAGCACTGGCCCTGGAGTCAGAAGGACCTGAGTTTAAATTTGACCTCATACACTTAATACTTACTAGCTGTGTGACCTTGGGCAAGTCACTTAACCCCAATTGCCCTGCCTTCCCCCTTCTGAAAAGTCAAAAACAAAAGAAAACCCCAAGTGGGTTCATGAAGAGTTGGGCACAACTGAAATAACTCAACAACATGAATGATAGATTGTCTTAACTCTTCATAAAGTATAAAGTATTTATGTTCTTTTTAAAATGAATTGTTATGGGAATCTGAAGATCTTCCCTGCCCCTAGGCACTTTGATAGACTTAAGTGGTTCTGAGAACCTCCCCTGATTTGAACATATACTCTGTTCTCTAATAGGCTGAATGTGGTCACATGGAGCCTGTGGCAGGAGGTTTGTTCTTCAGGGATGCCCGCGCCTTGCTTTGTGATTGGGCAGTGGGTCAAGAGGGCTGTGACATTCTCCAATCCAGGAGAAGACTATATATACACCCTGATGTGGGGTTTTGCTTTGGGGCTCACTTTGGAAAGAGTTGTTTGATTTGGCCAGAGGAGACTCTGGGAAGCCATTGAGCCCCCCAGCTTTGAAAAACCCAGATGTTGGTGCTTCCCTCTCTGGTAACTGTCTAGGTATGGATGTAATGGTCAGACGACTAGAAGCCCATCTGCTGATCTGTTTCTTTGTCTGCTTGTAACTTCTGCTTGTGTTCTGTTTGTATTCTCTGAAGTTAAGGATGCTGACTTTTTACCCTGAATAGGTAAATGATATACATTTGATTGATTAAAGTAAGACTGTTAACCCATTTTGAGTTGCTTTTCTTTAGAAAAGCAGATCTAAGAACCTGTGCTAGCAGCCATCCTGGGCATGCTAGGGTGCTTGCTGATGCATTCGTGAACCATAAAAATAAAAAATTTTTAATTAAGGTATAAAATCAGTAAAAATAACTAGAAAGCATGAAGTAGTAGAACCATTTTTTGGCCTGTGCACAAATAGATGCAATCCATTACACATCAAAGGGGATATAATCAATTTCCACTCAATTCCTCCTGCATGTTAAAGGAGAATCAGTCACTTCAAGAAGAAGAAGCCCAGTAACTAAGCAAACAAAAAGCAAAACAAAACAAGCAAAAAAACCTACCACCTTATGTTTCAATCCCATCAGCCACATGGAACTCTATGGATATCTTATATGGATGGCTAAAATATGTTGAAGTTTCTTCATTTAAATCTAGGATTGCCAGGTGATTATGAAGACTCCTTGATTCAGACATGGTGTGGCAACATAGTTCCCACTTTTGTCTTCCTCCTGACCACAACTTTTAGCTTGCTACCTTATCTCTAATCACCATACCTCTGGAACCTCCACTTCTATGGCATACACATACACACACACACACACACACACACACACATATGTACACACATACACACACATGCACACATATATACACACATACACACACATACACATACATACACACACATATGTACACACACATACACACACACACACACACACACACACACACACAGGACTCACGATATGCCAGGCACTTTGCTAAGCTATGGAGATATAAAAAAAATAGTTTCTGATCTCAAGTAGCCTGCTTTCTAATGGTGTAAAATAATACATAAAGTTTCACTGCAAAGAGAAAGAGGTACGTGTCACAGCATGGAATGGAATAGGTGAAAAATGGCATTTAAGTCTGGACACAGGTATTTACATTCTTAAAGCAGACACATGAAACCTCAAATTATCTCCACTTGGTAGAATTTATGGGAAACGGTTTTTGGCTGCTATTTGTCTAGTCTTCTAGTGTCACCAGGAAGTAAAATACAATGATAAAAATAAGAATCAGTATTGTTTAGTAACATTTAGAACTTAGCAAATTATTCTGCATCTAAAATAGCTAGTTAAAAGCAAAAAGTCATCTCCTTGGGGTGGGGGAGGATTCATTGGGAGAGAAAAACAGGGTTGTAGAGAAGGAGGCAATATAGGAAAGTGGGTATACTACCTAGCTGCTGTGTTTTTGTATTAATTCGGGTGGTGTTTTTTTAAACTGAACCTGTGACTTTATCTGAGCAGGCAGCTTTCTGTAAGGAGCTTCCTCTAACAAAGCAGAAGATCTATATTCTGGATCTATATTCTTAGAGAGTTGCCTAAAGCACTAGGAATTTGAGGGACTTGCCCAAGGTCACACAAGAAGTATGTGTGAGAGGTAGAAGTTAAACCAAGGTCTTTGCGATTCTAAAGCTGGCTCTTTATAAAATATTTCCACTGCCTCTCAAGGTAAAGTTTACTAGACTATTTCCTTTTGCTTTGGTTTTGTTTAAAATCCAGGTGCCTGGTTGTCTTTAATTTATGATTCATTTTATGCTATGTTATCATCGATTACTGTTATAGTGTATATAAAAGGAATGGATTAGACTACATGATCTCTAACGATCCTTCCAGTTCTAAATTTCTGATTCCATCATCCTATGAACCTAACACAGCAGGAAACAACGAGGAGAAAAAATATCAGGTTTCCCCCAGTGTATTGCTGGTTGTAATCTGGGCTACTGAAATCAGGTTTGTGGAAGCTCTTTAAACTGGTTTGGTGGTTAAACAACAACAACAAAAGGGCTTGCGAAATGGAGAGCTTATCACTACTTTAGTCATTTCCCAAATGAGGAGTCAGTTGCAACATGTTTCAAAATAACTTTATCTTCTAAAACTTCTACAATAAAAACCTGTCTTTTGCATTCCCCCCAGATGTCCTTTCCAATTGTTTTTTGCATCTTTGCTACTGAGAACTTAGTTCAAATAATCTCCACTCCCTCTTTTCCCAAGTTTCATCTTGGTCAAAATAATGAGAAACCATTTCAAAATGAAGATCATGGTAACAATTTTGCTCTCAAGAAATGTATTAGAACCACTGGGCTAATGGCTATAAATTTCTGTTCTCTTCCTTTAAATAAGAATAATGAACTAAATAAACACTGTCAAAAAATTATTGTCTTAGAGATGTTCCCAAATTTATTTGGCCTACGGCCCCCTTTAAAAAAATAAATCACTCAACACCCCCTTGGAAATCTACTTTCTTTAACCTTTTAACAGTTTTTTAAAAATTTGTGTCGTTTCAAAAAAATATTTTTTTAAATAATGCATTGTAAATTTAATGATTTAGTATAAATTTGTGTGTTTGCACTGCACTGAAGTTTTGATGATACAATATTGCATTGCATAATTATATAGTATCATATTGTAAGTAAGTCATTACATGCACGTATTCCTGACAAGGTATGCTCAACTTTCTGGCAATGAGCAACATGCTAGCCTGACAACACTTGCTTGTTAAGACTTGTTGGTGGAGTTGACCACTGATGGGCTATAACTTGCATTTTGTGTGTTTATTTGGAAAATAATGTAATCACTATGACTTTAACTCTTGTTACACAACACATGAAACATATATGAACAGTTTTTCAAAATTTTCTTCTTTTATGCTTCCACTACCCCCTTATTTTTATTCAATGCCTCTCAATTGCATCTGAGGCTACTACCACACACACACCCCTTCCCTGCATCATTCCAGCACCCTCCAAGGGGTGCTATCATCCACTTTGGTTACCTCTATCTCAGAGCAATTCAACACTATGACTGATCTTCTACTCTGAAACTTCCTTTTCCCTTGGCTTCTATGACACTGCATCATTCTTCTTCCTATCTCCTTGGTAGTTCACTTCCTATGTTTTTTTTTCTCCAACCATCTGTTTTGCCTCTAGACTTATACAAAGGTCCCTAAGGTCTCTACTTTTTCTTCAGATAAGTCCAATGATCCTTCCAGGGCACCATGCAGTTTAGAACCTACAAGACAGAGAATAGGTTAAAGTCCTGAAGAAGTTATCTTGGTTGTGTTATTATTGAGTCATTTCAGTCATATTCAAATCTTTGTGACTCCATTTGGGGTTTTCTTGGCAAGAATACTGGTGTGGTTTGCCATTTCCTTCTCCAGTCCATTTTACAGATAAGGAATTGAGACCAACAAGAAGTGACTTGCCCAGAGTCACATAGCTATTAAGAGTCTAATGCCAGATTTGGACTCAGAGAGATGAATTTTCCTGATTCTAAGTCCAGTGTTCTATACACTGCATCAACTAGCTGCCCTCAGTTATCCTGGTAGTCTGAATTAAATGCTTGCTGTATCAGAGAAAATGGAGAAAGGAAAGAATTGTTGCATCCACTCAACCAGAATTTATCTAGCACCATATGTCAGGCACTGTGCTGGCGATGTGTCCCTGCCTTCAGGGAACTTATATTCTAATAGAGGGATACTAAATGTTTATATATAAGTAAATAAGATTACATTTTTAAATATATACTGACCCAGGGGAGAAGGGCATAGGCAACTGGAAGAAATAAGAAAGGTTTCTTGAAGGAGGTAGACCCTGAGTTGCTCTTTAAAGGAAGCTAGCAGTTACAAGAGGTGGAAATAAGGAAAAGTATTCCACATGCAGCATGAATGAAGATCTGCTTGCCTGGTTCCAGTCCAAATGACCATGTGGATATCTGGAGGGAGCTGCTTTCTGGTCATGATTAATAATAAAGTCTTTTAATTAGTTGTAGAATCAGAAGTACTGTTAACTCAGGAGGTGATGAATTGGAACTTTATGCACATACAAAAGGCATGACCTGCTCATCTTTCTCATTTTTCTTTCCTAAAATTTATTTTTGACATCATTTTTAAAATTTTATTTCAATTCTTTCTCTTTCCCTGACCCCTTCTCCACCCATTGAGAAGACAAGCAAAATGATATCCATTATACACGTGAAGTCAGGAAAAATATTACCACATAAGCCACATTGCCACAAAAAAGCAAGAAAAAAAAATTTTTAAGTGAGAAAATGTTTCCATCTACACTGAATTTGTCAGTTCTCTCTCTAGAGGTAGATAGCGTTTTTTATCATGATCCCTTTGAAACTGTCCTGGATCACTGTATTGATCAGAGTCACTAAGTCTTTCACAGTTGTTTATCATTATAATATTTCTATTACTGCATGGAATGTTCTCCTCATTTCATTTTGCATCAGCTCATTTAAGTCTTCATAGGTTTTTCTGAAACTGTCTCTCGCCCCCCCCCCCCCATCATTTCTTACAGCACAATAGTATTCCATTGCAATCATATGCTATGGCTTGTTCAGTCATTCCCTAGATGATTATTGTTCTTGTTGTTCAGTGATTTCAGTAATGTCTGACTCTCCATAACCATTTGGGGTTTTCTTGGCAAAGATACTGAAGTGGTTTGCCATTTCTTTCTCCAATTCATTTTATAGATGAGGAAACTGAGGCAGACAGGGTTAAGTGACTTGTCCAGGGTCACACAGCTAGTAAGTATCTGAGATTGGATTTGAACTTTAAAAAAATTTTGTACATATGATTCCTTTTCCTTGTTTTTTCTTTGATCTCTTTGAGATACAAACCCAGTAGTGGTATGGCTGGGTATGCACGGTTTTGTGTCCCTTTGAACACACTTCAAAATTGCTCTCCAGAATGGTTGGACCAGTTCATAATTTTATCAACAGTCCATTAATATATCTATTTTCTGCATCCTCTATAGTACTTGTCATTTTGCTTTTTTGTCATGTTAGCCAATTTTATAAGTGTGAATTGTTTTAATTTGCATTTCTTTCTTAGTGATTTAGAATATTTTCATATGACTATTAAGAGTTTTTATTTCTTTTTCTGAAAACTGCCTGTTCATATCTTTTGACCATTTGTCAATAGAGAAATTGCTCTTTTTTTTTTACTTTGGCACAGTTCCTTATATAGTTGAGAAATGAGACCTTTATCAAAGAAATTACCTGTAAATCACTTACATTTTTCTTCGAGGCTGTACGGAGTCAGAACTACTTAGAGCTAACCTAGATTAGGGGTGGGGAACCCAAGGCCTCAAGGCCACAATGCTGTTCTGTGAAGTTTGGATTCAGTCAAAGGGCCACACTTGAAGACCTAGACAGCCAAACGTAGCCTCTAGGCCGCAGGTTCCCACCCTCCTCAGATAATTAAGTGGGAGAGGCTTGAAGCCCCTTTTTCCACCCAACCATGGTTAATATAAAGACATAACCACCTTCGTCTTTTTTGTTTATCCTCTCTTGATTTTAGGTAAATTCATATTCTGAGATGGAAGCTTCCAGGTGATGCTCTGAGCTTGAAAGATTCAAAGGTCCCATAGACAGTTGGAATTTAATGATATCAGTAACAGAAGCCACCAGAACAATAATATAGTTGCAAATGAATACAGAAAGACAATCACCTGACTGTGGTGGCAGCTTCCATAAGTATGACCTTTTAAGGAAGAGGAGTGTATTAATTAAAGACTCTAAAAAGGTATTAATCCCCAGAACCCAACAGACAGCTATACCTAAATGGATTTTCCTAAGGACACAATTGAAAAGAGAAAAGTATTTCCAGGTTGAGAGGCAGGATTAATCCCTTTATCATGTGTTCTGTACACATATGCCTCAGCATCATCATGCTTTAAATTTGTTGAAGAACACATCAGTGGGGGCTCATATACAACAGAACTAGAGATCCAATCCCTCAAGGCTACCCCTAGAAACTTAAGTAACTGTACTAGTTGCCAATTTGGGACCCAAACTATAATTTCAGACCTGGGTTGGGGACTTATCCCAGAATTGCTGATACACATAGCGTTATGCAAAGAAATGCAGAACATGAAATTTCATATACTAGAATCATTAAGTAGGACAATTTGACTAGAGTATAAAATTGTGAGAGGCACTTAAATTTAATCATTTTGGGGAAATAACTGGCAGTTTTATTATGAGTAACTTAAATGACAAGAAGAAATGGGAAATGCATGGCCCCTGAAGCATCTTGAGCAGAAGAGTAACAAAGTAAAACCTTGACTTTAAGGAATATCAATTTGGTAGCTGCAGAAATGGATTGAAAGGGAGTGAATCTGGTAAGATTGGATGCAAGGAGCCAAACTAAGTGGTTATTGCAATAGGCCAAGCAAGAAATGATGAGGGCTTGAACTAGGGTCATTGTGTTGTGAGTAAAGAGAAGGAAATAGATGCAAGAGATGTCGAGAAAATAGAATCAATAAGACATAACATCCATGGTAACCTAGAGACCAATTTAGATGATACCAGGGAGTGGTTAACAGGAGATAGTGAAGCACATTGCCCAAAATGGAAGATATTACTAGGAAAGTTGCATGGGAAGAAGGGATTGTTGAAGAGGAGGTAGAACAACATTCAGCAAAGCTAAAATTACCCAGTGTTTGAGAGAATTTGGACTATCTTCTTGACTTTGCTGATGCCACTTCCGAGTTTCAAAGATTCTATTTCATACCAAAACAAGAACTAACCAAAAAACAATCCCAGAGAAAAGCCCACTCTAAAACTGTTAACTTTTTAAAACTGAAGGTTCATAATATTAAAGATTCCTTTAATTTTCCTTCAACTTCTGGGTACAATGATTAAGTCTTCTATGCCAAAAGACTTGTGTTTAATATCTGTTTGACACACAGGCTTGGTGTGAACTGTAATTTTTTTTCATTAACTTACCTCACATTACTTATAAATGCCATTTATGTCTTTGGTTTATACTGTGTATAGTACTTAAAAGTAATAAATTTGCGTTTTTAAAAGATATAACATCTACCAACTCATTGCTTTAAATCTATCCCCATATATATATATATATATATATATATATATACACACACACACACACATATATACATATATACATATATACATATATATATCTGTAACCTCAATTTCTCTGCACAGTTTTCACGCATTCATGAAACAATCATTATTCAGTGTCTGCTATACACAAGCCCTGCTCATGACCCTGACTCCTTGAAAGATTTGCCATCATAATATGTGTTGATAAATAGCTTGTAAGGTTTGGATTGCATTTCTATTGTATATCAAAGTCCAAAGAGGATCATGACTCAAAAACTTACTAGGTAATGAATGATTCTGGCTAAAGCAACACATGAAGACCACTAATGAGCAGAAATGATTGTAATATTAATAAAAATCATGGCTCCTTAAAATATTGCACTCATAGATATGTGCAAGGCATGATATTTTCACATGGATGTCTCATTGCATTTTGCAAATTAATATGGCTAGAGTTTCCCTTTCCATACACCCCTCTTGATTTTCATTTTTCTCTTAGTACTGTCCTGTTTTCCTTTAAAATTTGTATCTAGTTTCCAAAAAACCTAACCATCAAGAAACAGAAACACTTCAATATACAAAGAACAAGAAAAAATTATAAAGGAACCCAAACACTTCCTATTACATGCCGTTTATTTTTCAGTGTATGTTGATTTTAACAAGATAATAACAAAATTGTCCTGTTTGTGATGATTTTGAGCTATTTTTTCTGTGTATTTTAAAATATTTTGTTGATGATGTTTCTTTATATTTTCTTGCATCTCTATCCCTACCCAATAACTCACTAACAGAAGCCCTCCCTTATAAGAAATAGCCAAGCAAAACACATCAATACATTTGCTGTGATCAGCATAATGACCAGCAACAATTGCAGAAAATTCATGATGAAACATGCTATCCATTTCCAGATAAAAAGCTGATGGACTCAGAGTGCAGATGGTGACATTTTTCTGGACATGGACAATGTAGGAATTTGTTTTCCCTTTCCTACACGTTTGTAATAGATTTTGCTTTTCTTCCTTTCTTGGGGAAGGTGGGAGGGAAAGAATGTGAATCTGAAAATGAAATGAGCTAGAATTTTTTTAAAAAACATGAAAAGGGAAAAAAAAATCAAAAAACATTTGCTATGCTTGAAAATGTACCTTTAGTCCATCAGCTCTGCCAAAAGGGAAGAGAACTGCTTCATCATCAATCTTCTGAAGTCATTATTGATTACTACATTGGTCAGAGTTCTAAAGTTTCTCAAAATTGCTTTTCTTTAAATTATTGTGGCTGTTGTATAAACAGTTCTCTTGGTTTTGTTCATTTTGCTCCTCATCAGCTCATAAAAGTCTTCCAAAATTTCTCTGATTCCTTCCCATATGTCATTTCTTATAATGCAATATATTCATATATATCATCATTCATATAATTTTTATCCCCACATTCATATACCACAATTTTCTCAGCCATTCCCCTGAATGATTGGCCCCCATTTTGTCTCTACCTATTTGTGGCAAGATCAAGCTTCCAGTCATCTAGACTCAAAACCTCAGAGTCATCTTAACTCCAACCTTTCTCTCATTTTTCATGCTTATCCAGTCATCATCTTGTTCATTTTAAAAAATGTTTAATGTTTCTTGTGTCCATCTATTCCTTTCTATTCCCGCTTAATTGACTGGTCATTCACTGAACAGCCACCATGCTAACTCTCCAGAAACAAAACCTTTTTTATGCCCATACTGCACTTGATGATTGGTGGTTTCCTGCTACATCTTGTCTGATCCTAGCCACACTTCACTCTCTATCCATTTCTTCACTAGTTGTCATACCTCTGTGGTAGGCTAGCTGTCTCCCCTCTTTCTACTTCACAGTTCTGAAACCTTAATCCAATTCTGCCCCTAAGGGTCTCGTCACCATCCCTAAAATTAGGTTTAGACTAATATCTTATTTTTTACATTACATTATTTACATCAATAAATATCCAATGAAAGGACCAGAAATGATGACAGAATTGGAAGAAGCAGTACAACCCAGCCCTCACCACAACTATTCCAGGAAAGATCTAAAAAAAGTGCCAAACTGAGTGGTATTCAGAAAATCTACCAAGAAAAAAGAAAAGAGGGTCATTTTTTCAGCAAAAAAGCATAAATTTGGTCCACAGGTAAGTAACCAGGGTAGGAACCAGGAAACAGTGGTAGACTGGCAGTATAAAACCCCTGACCACAGACTTAGCTAACTAGGTTTACACCAAGCTCTAGCACTCAAAATCTGCATCATCTTCTAGCTAACACAGAGGGACTGGAGCCAATAACTATCAGAGCTCCATCTAGTGACAAGTCTACAATTGTGTTGTCTAGACCCCAACTGGGATCTGTAAATGCCTGGGAAGTCCAGAAGAACATTGATGCAGCCATGCTCAAGGTCTACCACCTTAGAGTCCTTCAAAAGTTTGCATCTCAGGGGCTAAGTCAAGGTAGTGGATAGTAAAAGTGGGGAGTTGCCAAAGCTCTACCCCAAACTAAATACCTGTAAAAAATAACTCTAAACAAATTCTAGCACTACAGAACCCACAAAATTACAGTGAAACATATCTCCAGCCCACGACAATCTGGAAGGCCAACAGGAAGGGTCTATTGCACTAGAGTGGAGCACAGACCAGTGTGGGTCATTCCAGCACAGACAGGGCCAGAGCAGGCCTCAAGGGACTGAATCACTAGCAGCTGTGGCAGTTTCCAGACTTCTCAATCCACAAACACCAAAGACAACATAGAAGGTCAGTGGGAAAACTCTGTGGGACCTGAATGAAAGTGGAGTGTGGTCTGGCCCCAGTCCCAGGACAGTGGAAAGGGCAGCTGCAGTGGCAGCTGCTTTTGGAGCTCCAGACCCACAGATGGTGGGGGATCAAGTGACTGATCAGAGAGGGATTGCCGGGATCTCTTTGCTGGCAATGAGGCAGGATTATCTTGCTTTGCCCTGCTTGGATCTAGGTCACAGTCCTGGGTGGCAGTCCTGGGGTGAGGAGGAGCACTGGCATGGTGGAGCTTGTGGCAACAGTGGAGAGGGAACCCTTCTCACAGTTCCAAGGCAGAAAAGAATGCTTGGGGTCACTTACAGACCAGAGCACAGGCCAGGAGAGGAGGAATCACCTCTCTTTTGAACATACCACCTTGGAAGAATTGAAAATTCACAGGTCCCTAGAAGTATCATTGAAAAGATCTGTATAAAACCCCTCAAGCCTGGGAGAATACACCCACCCCCCACCCCCCACTCCCACTGGAAACAGAGTCCTACCTTGATAAAGAGTTAGAAAGTCAAGTATTTGGCTGGGAAGGTGAGCAAATAGCATTAAAAAAAAAACCTTAGACTATAGAATATTGATTTAGTGACAGAACAAAACATACAACCAGAAGAAGACAACAAAGTCAAAGCTCCTACATCCAAAGTCTCCAAGAAAAATATGAATTGTTTGTAAGGCATGGAGTAGCTCAAAAAGGATTTTGAAAATCAAATAATAGAAGTAGAGGAAAAATTGGAAAGAGAAAATAGAGTGACACAAGAAAATCATGAAAAATGAGTCAGCAGCTTGATAAAAGAGACCCAATAAAATACTGAAGAAAATAACACCTTAAAAAATAGACTAACCCAAATGGTAACGAGAAGAAGAGTCAATGAGGGGAAGAAATCCTTAAAAAGCAGAATTGGCCAAATACAAAAGGATATCCAAAAGCTCATTGAAGAAAATAATTCCTTCAAAATTAGAATGGAGCAAATGGAGGCTAACAAATTGATGAGAAATCAAGAAAGTTATAAAACAGAACCAAAAGAATGAAAAAGTAGAAGACAATGTGAAATATCTCCTTGGAAAAACCACTAATGTGGAAAATAGATCCAGGAGAGATAATTTAAAAATTATTGGACTACCTGAAAGCCATGACCACAAAAAGAGCCTAGACATCATCTTTAAAGGAATTATCAAGGAAAACTGCCCTGATATTCTGGAACCAGAGAGTAAAATAGAAATTGAAAGGATAAGCTGATTGCCTCTTGAAAGAGATCCCAAAAGGAAAACTCCTAGGAATATTATAGCCAAATCCAGAGTTCCCAGGTCAAGGAGAAACTATTGCAAGCATCCAGAAAGAAACAATTCAAGTATTGTGGAAATATAATCAGAATAATACAAGATCTTGCAGCTTCTACATTAACAGATCAAAGGGCTTGGAACATGATATTCCAGAGGTCAAAGGAGCTAGGATTAAAACCAAGAATCACCTATCCAGCAAAACTAAGTGTAATACTTCAGGGGGGAAAATATATATTCAATGAAATAAAGAACTTTCAAGCATTCTTGCTGAAGAGACCAGAACTGAATAGAAAATTTGACTGTCAAATATAAGAATCAAGAGGATTATGAAATGGTAAACAGGAAAGAGAAACCATAAGGGACTTGTTGAAATTGAACAGTTTACATTCTTACATGGAAAGATAATATTTGTAACTCATGAGACCTTTCTCAGTATTAGGGGAGTTGGAGGAAGGATATAGCTACACAGATAGATAGATAGATAGATAGATAGATAGATAGATAGATAGATAAGGCAGAGAATGAGATGGATATGAAGAGATGATATCTAAAAAATAAAATTAAGGGGTAAGAGAGGAATATATCAGGAGGAGAAAGAGAGAGATAGAAGTGGATAAGTTATCTCACATAAGAGTCAAGAAAAAGGTTTCACAATGGGAAGTTGAGAGAGAATGAGTGATCTCATATGATTTGGCTTAAGGAGAGAATAACATAGACACTCAATTGGGTATCTTACCCTACAGGAAAGTAAGGAGGGAAGTATGACCAGCACAGTAATTTGGCCCAGCAACCAGCTGAATAAAAGAGAGATGGGGATGTATTCAATAGTCTGTTTATTACAGAACCATTTCATACAGAGCCAAGATACAAGAAAATCACAAGGCTAATATTCCCTATAGCAGAAATCCCTATGTGATGGAATGCATGGACCCTTCTTTGGAGTCAACCACTCCTATCCCAGCCCAAGGCTAATTATTCAATGAGACTTCATCCTCAGGACCATTCTCAGAGACACAAACAAAGTAGGGAGTCATTTGTTAATTGACTACCCAAAACCACTTTAGTAACTCATAGAACCCAGAGAGCATCCACCGAACAAGATTATACTCTTCCTGTATATCTGCCTCATAGAAGAGGGGAGCATATCTTTAATGGGGTCAGGGGACTCTTGAAAGTCTGGTCTACTACAGGGAAGGAATAAGAGGGTGGGATGATTGAAGGAAAGGCTGACTGGGGGAAGGAGTAGTCAGAAGCAAACACTTTCAAAAAGGGACTGGCTGCTTTTGAAAATGAGAAAATAGAATAAGTGGGGGGTGGGATAGAATGGAGGAAATATAGTTGGTCTTTCACAACATGACCACTATGGAAGTGTTTTGCATAACTACACATGTATAATGTATACTAAATTACTTGCCTTCTCAATGAGGGTGGATGGTGAAGAAAGAAGGGAGGGAATTTGGAATCCCAAGTTTTAAAAACAAATTTTAAAAATTATTTTTACATGCAGCTGGGAAATAAGATAAACAGGCAATGGGATATAGAAATCTATCTCACCCTACAAGAAAATAGAAGGGAAGGGGTTAAGAGAAGGGGAGTGGGTGATAGAAGGGCAGGCAGATTGCGGGAAGGAATAATCATAATGTATGCTGTCTTGGGGTGGGGGGAGGGGAGAAGTGAATGTAGTGCCATGCATGAGCAGCTTCCCAAAAGAATGCTACTGTGGACAGCTTTTAAGGTTCTGATTACACAGTATAGTGAACACTCCATTTATTCCATTACAAATCAAGGCAAACATTCACAACAAATCAAGGTACAGTATAATATTCACAACGTTACATCTTATCACAGAAAATCACAATATAGTGTTCACAACAGCTTAACATTAGAATGGCCACAAAGTTTTCACTGCAGTAGCCACAATATTTAGAACAAAGAACAAAAGAATAATCATCTGGCTTCCCTAAGGGGGGAAACCCTTCTTACTTAACCATTCAGTCATTTCACAATACAATAATCAGTCTTCCACTCATGGGGCAATCATAGATTAACTTAATCAGTCACTTATCTAGATTCACAATTGCTAAGTATCATTAATCACTAAATACAATCATTAGAAAATTACACAAACCCTCCACCCCCTGGTGTCTAGTAAACTTCAATCTCATCATGCATCCAAGGGGAGGTCTTTTCTTCATCTTGACTCAGGG